>JACEIK010000062.1:265090-321796 GCA_018107945.1 Datura stramonium
GTCTTCTAATATGAAAAACGTACTAAATAAATTTAAAGACCAAACATCTAATACAACAGTACAAGATCATCAAACTAAATTATTACATATTAAAAATGATGTTAAAGAAGTTTAGCAAAGACTTGACAAGCTAGAAACAGAAGCCCTTGCTAATAAACTATTAAATGAACTAAAACTTGTGCAAGGATCTGAATTATATCAATTCGAACCTGGAGAAATATCAAAATTAGAAAAGAATGAATAATAAATTGAGTCTCTAGAAAGCCCTTTAAAGACTAAATCAGGAGTAAAAAATATTGTAATAGGTAAAGCCTAAAGCTGGGATATACCTATCATAATAGTTATAAATAAAAATTATACTATTCACAAAATTATATTATTAGATACAGGTGCATACCAAAACTGTATTATTGAAGGAATAATCCCTACTAAGTACCTTGAAAAACGTACAACGTTGTTATTCTCTCGACAGGAGAAAGGCTCAAAATAAATTATAAACTCCGTAAGACACAGATATGCAATAATAGAATCTTCTTTATTAATGACTTTGTAATAACTAAAGATATAAACGAAGAAAGATTATTAGGCACCCCCTTTATAACCCAAATAAAACTATATGTCGCTGATTAGACGGCATTCACACCACTGCTTTAGGAAAAGAAATCATTTTTCCCTATCTAAATAATATGTCAAAAGAAGAAAGTGAATTTATAAAAGAAAAAAACTATCTTTAGAATAAATCTTCTTTCCCAACAAATAAACTATTTGAAGAACAAGATAAAATTTAAACGGATTGAACATGCTTTAAAACATTCGAAGGTAGAATCCAAAATTAAAAGCCTACAAGAAGTTATAGAACGAGAAGTTTGTTCAGACTTTCCTAATGTCTTTTGGGATAGGAAACACCATATTATTGAATTACCATATATTGAGGGATTCAACGAAAAGATTATCCCTACTAGGGAAAGACCCATTCAAATGAATAAAGAGTAAATGGGGAATATTGTAAAAAGGAAATCAATGATTTACTTGATAAAAAAAATTATTAGATCTTCCAAGTGTCACGCCCTGAGCCTACACCCTGGACGTAACACGGTACTCAATGTCACAAGTGACCCCAAGCCAACCCCTGATCTATCATTCACTAGTATTCTGAGTAATACATGCACAACGAAAATTTGAAGTAATAACATAAAGGCATTTTATGAAATTTAAGATAAAACTTAAAACATGAAATCTAAACATCTGTAGTCTGAAAACCTTCTAGCTGATGAGTTACTGGGACAAGCCCCCAACTAACTCTAAGTCTAAATAAAACTGTAATCGAACTGTAAGAAAATGAAATAAGGCCCTCGAATGATGAGGACTCACACTCTGGTTGGACTTGACTTCAACTACCATGGATGAATCCGACCCGCTTTGCATTACGACACCACCTTCAGTTGAATCCACCAACTGCACCCCTAACCGGGCTAATCCGTGAACATCCTTCCCTAACTCCTTCTTGCCTTCCTCAATTTGAAGAACACTCCCCATATACCATCTGCTTAGGGCGTCAGCCACCACATTGTCTTTGCTCGGCTGATACAGTACACTCATGTCATAGTCCTTTAGCAACTCCAACCACCTTCTCTAGCGTAGATTTAGATCCTTCTTACTCAGCACGTACTGAAGACTCTTATGATATGTAAACACATATATGTGAGCTCCATATAAGTAATACCTCCATATTTTTAGCGTAAACACCACCGCTGCCAACTCTAAGTCATGAGTTGTATAGTTCTTCTCATGAATTTTGAGCTATCTAGAGGCGTAGGCAATCACTTTGCCCCGTTGCGTCAGAAGGCATCCAATTCCAACTCTGGAAGCATCACAATAAACAACCAATCCATCTGTTCCTTCTGGCAAGGTTAAAGCTGGGGTGGTAGTGAGTCCAGTCGTCAACTCCTGAAAACTCTTCTCAAATTCATCCGACCATTGAAACTTCACTTTCTTCTGAGTTAACATAGTCAAAGGAGATGATATAGAGGAGAAACCTTCCACAAACTGTCGGTAATAACCCGCCAAACCTAGGAAACTCCTGATTTCAGTAGGAGAGGTAGGTCTAGGCCAATCTTTCACGGATGCTATCTCGTGAAGGTATACTTGTATCCCTTCACCTGAGACCACATGACCCATGAAAGTCACAGACTTTAAATAGAATTTGCACTTGTTGAACTTGACGAACAACTGGTGGTCCCTGAGTGTCTGTAATTCTAATCTTAGGTGGTTGGCATGCTCCTCCTCATCTCTGGAGTATACTAGAATGTCGTCAATAAATACAATGACGAACATATCCAGATACTGCTTGAAGACCCTGTTTATTAAATCCATAAAGGTTGTTGGGGAGTTTTTTAACTCGAAGGACATCACCACAAACTCGTAGTGATCTAAATGTTGTTTTCGATATGTCACACTCTCTGACCCTTAGCTGATGGTACCTTGACCTGAGATCAATCTTGGAGAAACAACTAGCTCCCTGAAGTTGGTCAAACAGATCATCAATTATGGGTAGGGGTATTTGTTCTAAACTGTGACCTTGTTCAGTTGATGATAAACTATGCACATTCTGAGGGTATCTTCCTTCTTACGCACGAATAGCATTGGGGAACCCCAGGGAGAGATACTGGGTCTGATAAAACCCTTTTCAAGAAGAAATTTTAGCTGCTCCTTAAACTCCTTAAGCTTAGCTAGAGCCATTTTGTAACGAGGGATGGAGATGGGCTGAGTATTTGAGAGAAGGTCTATCCCAAAGTCTATTTCTTGCTCAAGGGGAACTCTGGGAAGATCCTCAGGAAATACATCTAGGAACTCACTGACTACTGGAACTGACTGTATAGTTGGGGTCTCAGAGTTGGAATCCTTGACTGGAACTAGATGATAGATACATCCGTTGGAGATAAGTTTTTGGGCCTTAAGGTAGGAAATAAACCTACCCTTAGGAGCTGAACTGCTGTCCGTCTACTCTAACACTAGTTCATTTAGATACTGGAACTTGAAAACTCTAGTTCTACAATCAACTGAGGCATAGAAGGAGTGTAACCAATCCATGCCAAGGATAAGGTCAAAATCAACCATGTCTAATTCTACGAGATCAGCTAGAATGACTTTATTCAGACTGAGATTGGGTAGTTTCTATACACCCAGTTGGCTCTAACTGACTTGCCAACTAGGGTGGAGACTTAGAATGGTTCTTAGAGGACCTCTGGACTGATATTGAACTAGACTGCTATGTAGGGAGTCACGAATGAAAGAGTGGCTCCTGGATCTAGGAGGGAATACACGTCTAAATGAAAGAGACGTAACATACCCATGACTACATCAGGTGAGCTCTCCTGATCCTGATGGGAAGATACAACATAGAAACGATTTTGGCGTTGACCGCCATCTGTACTTGATGTCTTGGCATGCTGAGCTAGTCGGCCTACTAGAGCTGATGATGTGGTAAATTGTGCTCTCCCTCTCCCTGTTGACGTACACTCTCTAAGCCGATGTCCAAGCTGTCCACAACCAAAATAACCCTCTCGACCCTAAAGGCACTCTCCCGGGTGGTTCCTACAACACTTGGGACAAGAGGGATACTTATTCCCGGTACTGTGGGCCTGAGAATGAGTGCCAGATGACCCACCCCTCTGATCCTGATGGGATCGAAAGGTTGGGGCGCTGGCGGAACTGGGTGGTGGGGCTCTCTGCTGCTGTGGGCAGCTACTACCACTAGACCTCTGGTGGCCAAAATCAAAATGGCCAGTCCTTGTCCGTTTGTTCTTCCGCTCCATATCCTTCAGCTTTTTGGCCTCAATCTACTTGGCATAAACAATCAAGCTGGAGAGCTCCATATCCTTAATCAGCATTGCTGTCCTGCACTCCTTGAGGACCAAGTTCGACACCCCGTTCACAAACATAAACATACAAGCCCTTGGCTCTGCTACCATCTCTGGAGAGTACTTAGACAACCAGGTAAACTCCAAAGCATACTCCTCTACTGTTCTGTTGCCCTGTATTAAGTTTAGAAACTCCGCCATCTTTGCCTCCCTCAGCTCCCGAGGGAAAAACCTATCCAAGAAAGCTGTGTGGAACTCCTCCCACTATGTTGTTCCTCCTCCCGTTGACCGCCCCTCTTTCCACTAGTCATGCCAGACCTGAGCTACACCTTTGAGTTGCTAGGAAGCCACATCAGCACTCTCCGAGGAGCTGACACTCATAATACGGGTGATCTTCCTGATCTCATCCATGAAATCTTGGGGATCCTCCCCTACTTTGGATCCCTGAAAAGATGGAGGTTTCATATGGGTAAAGTCCCACACCCTCACAGCTACTGTAGACCCATTGGTGTTCACCATCACCACTTACTGGTTCACCTGGTTGGTGACTGTTTAGGCCAGTAGTTGAATGGCCGCCCTGAATTCATCTGTAGACACCGAATCATCTTTAGGGGCTGTCGGGGCTGGTGGGGCAGGTCATTGGCGTTATCGGCCCTTCTTCCATTACCGCATCTGGGAGGCATGATTCTCTGAAACTAAACAGAGCACAAGTTAAAAGGGCGTTTCTGGAATTAAACTTTATCGCACGATAAAGAGTATGAACAAAAAGAGAGTTTTCCTAATAACATCTCCTAGACTCCTCGTCATAAGTGTGGCGCGCTTCACACCTATGAAAATGACTCTACTCGATGCAATTTTCAGACATTTTGAGGATACTCTAAACCTAGTGCTCTAATACCAAGTTTGTCACGCCCCGAGCCTACACCCTGGACGTAACAAGGTACTCGAAGGCACAAGTAACCCCAAGTCAACCCCTAGTCTATCATACACTAGTATTCTGAGTAATACATGCACAACGGAAATTTGAAGTAATAACATAAAGGAATTTTATGAAATGTAAGATAAAACTTAAAACATGAAATCTAAACATCTATAGTCTGAAAATATTCTAGCTGATAAGTTACTGGGACAAGCCCCCAGCTAACTCTAATTCTAAATAAAACTATAATCTAAATGTAAGAAAATGAAATAAGGCCCTCGAATGATAAGGACTCACACTTTAACTGCGGCTAAGGAGGATCTAAATCGTAGCGGCTAACGCTGATGAGTCTGGACACCTGCAACTATATCATGAAATAATACAGCATAAAGGTATGCGTCAGTACTTTTAATGTAATGAGCAAGTGGGAGAAAAGTAACTGAAATACAAAGTCTGAACTGAAATGACATGCAATGACCAACAAGTAAACTGAACTGAACTACTGATGTAAACTGAAATGGTCATGATGACCCTGTCTGATGGTCAAAGGCAAGTCCTATGTCTGAAAGTACTGTGTTTGAGATACCGTACTGAATTAAGTCAAATTGATAGAACTGGAACTGAACTGAACTAGACTGGACTGATTAGGGGGAGAGTCTGTAACCGACATATAACCACGTGAGCTAGATGTGGAGTCTGATGTATACACCCCACCGGTAGGACTCAATATACCATGCCATGGTATAAAGGCATGAACTGGGTGATCACAAATGTTTGGGGCCAATTAGGCCAATTAATACTGTACCTACGCTGGCAACGTAGTTCTAGGAATCTGGGTGCACTAGAACCCCGGCCCTCTCGGTGCTAAGTCCTACTCCCACAGGAAAACCAATACTGAACTACTAGGCTGAGAGCTCAAAACTGGGGTCCAAGAGTAGTCAGATACATATAACTAAAAGTACCTTGAGAGTCTTATCGGACCAGATTCTGGCACTGGGTTCTAGATTGGTCAGAGCTGCTTATCTGAAAGCGTTGTAACTGTCTAAGAACAATCTGTAAACGGAACTGAGGTCTTGGGGCTAGTCAGAGCTATATATCTAAAATGTCATGATCGCCTAATGGAACAATAAACTGGATTTTAAGTCTGATTCTGATAACTGGGAGGCATCATTGACACCTCGGGAAAAGAGTGAAGTCAAACTGATTAGTTGACAAGTTCTGAATAGTTTTGAAGAGGTTCTATTTTCTAACTGAACTAAACTATTAAGCAGCTAATAGAGAACTCAACTCATTCCAACAACACGGGAAGTCCATAATATGGCAAAAATTCAAGAATTAAAGAAATCTCATCCGACAAGGCTAAAATCATTCTTATCAATGGATTATTTTCTCGACATATATATNATATATATATAATAAGAATTACTTGGAAATTCAGCCCAAAATATACTTCATTCACTAGATAGAATTTATTACGCAAATAATTTTTACTCGAAAATTTAGGGCTTGAATTCACTTGGCAAGAACATTAACAATTCAGGTGAGAATTGATAGAGATTGTATCAATAACGAGCAAGGATAACATTCTATGTGGAATTAACAAATAATAACATATAATCTCTTCGTATTTGAAAACTCAGGGCTAAAACTGATAGAGAAGCTATGAGAGGGTTTTGGAGACCACAAGGAAAGAAAAATTTTCCTTGTTGAATTCCCACATACCTGGCTAAAGTTCCTTGGAAAAAGAAACTTGAAAGATTACAACTGGTGAAGAACCCTAGACCTTGCTTGGGAGTTCTTGAGAGAAAACTTACGCAAATCTTTCTGAATGTTTGAGTGGGAATGAGGGGAAAATCATTTAACCCCTCTAAATCCCTTCAAAATAATCCAAAAATGACATAGTTTAGAGTCTAGGATAATAGGAAATTACTAAATAGCCCTTAGAAAAATGCTGGGAAAAACTGCTAGGTGACCCTAACGGGTCGTGGTGACTGACCGTGACTCGTGGTCACCAGTTGTGGACCGCACTACCTGATTTTTGAGGATCCAATACCAAACTTGGTGATGAGTCACATAACGAGTCATTGCCACAAATAACGACTCATGGTGGCACCTGGTAGGTACACTGCCTAACAACTCAAAGGACTGGTAACGGGGAACATAACGAGTCGTTGCAGGTGACCACGACTTGTGGTCACCACCCATCAGGTACATTGCGAACTTCTTAAATTCTAGATCCCGTCCTGACCACGAGTGACATAGCAAGTCGTGTGACCTAACCACGACTCCTGAGGTCACCCGTTGGGAATACTGTCTCCCTTTTACCAAAATCTCAATCCTCCTTCTCACAGCTGACCTAACGAGTCGTTTGATCTCTTAATGACCCGTTAGGTGAGTCGTCCTGTAGCATTTCTGCAGATTTTTCAAATTTTCTGATTTAAGTTCCGAATCTAGATTTTGAGTTTCTTGGGCTTTACACCAAGTCACCGTGGACTTGTTCAGCATTCTATGTCAACAATAGTGCCTAAAAAGAAAGAGGGCCCAAGGGTATTAATCAATTATAAGTCCCTTAACAAAATTTTAAAATGGATTAGGTACCCAATACCCAATAAAAGAGATCTTCTTAAAAAGACTTAGAAAGAAAACATTTATATTAAGTTCAATACCAAATCAGGATTTTAGCAAATACAAATAGCAGAAAAGATAAATATAAAACACCTTTTAATGTACCTTTTGGATAATATGAATGAAATGTAATGACATTCGAACTAAAAAATGCACCATCTGAATTTCAAAATATAATGAACAACATATTTAATCAATATAGTCATATTTCTATAGTTTATATAGATGACATTTTAATATACTCAGAAGATATTGACCAACACTTCAAACATATCCAAACCTTTCTAAGGTTGTTAAACAAAATGGATTAGGTGCAAGCGCTAAAAAGATTGAGTTATTCCAGACTGCCATTAGATTCCTTGGTCATGACTTATATCAAGGAACCAATAAATCTATTTGTAGAGCTATAGAGTTCTCATCCAAATTTTATATGAATTAATTGATAAAACTCAGCTCTAGAGATTTTTAGGAAGTCTCAATTATGTTATAGATTTTACTCCAAATATTAAACAGGTTTGTAAGCCTCTTTATCAGCGTCTTAAGAAGGATCCAGTCTCATAGGGATTAGAGCACACAGAGACAGTCCAAAAAATAAAATGTCACGCCCCAAAATTGGGGTAGGGTGCAACTGGCACTCGATTCATGATTGATCGAGAAGCCGGCTATATAGATTTTGAAATGTAACACTAAGGCCGACCAAGCCACCTGTCGCAACCATCCTAGATAAATACTGGACCTATAAGGTCTCGATAATAACAAATAGGCAACCTGAAAAGTCGACAAGGCTGGAATAAAGCTAAACAGAGCAATGAAAAACCAACACGATGACACAACCAAAACAACTACACAAACTAGTCCACATTAACCTCTAAAGAGTAAACAACCTGAAATGCACAGGATTGGGCCTTGACTTACCCATGTTGTACATGGATAATGTTCAAACTCACACTCCTGATACAATATGAAGTGGATGTTGTCAATAAAGAACCCAATAAAGGTTGGGGTCAATCCCACAGGGAATGTGGTCAAGATATAAAATAATGCTAGTATTTAACCTTTTAAGTATGTTATCTCCAAAAGGGGGTTTTATAAAACGTAATTATATAAAAAGATTAAGAATTGATTGTTGTTTATCAAGATTATGAAATTAAATAGGTTAGTATTCCACATGGGTTCATAACTACTTCAGATTTTACACTTATGATCTATCCCAATGCTTAATTGTAGAACTTGATAACTAGAATTCATCCAAACATCTGGTCCGTCCCAATTGGATGACTATACTCAATCATCGGGAGAGGTTTCATGAGCAATTTTACTTCAATAGTTATCAAATTTGTCCCAAATTAACTATCCTATAACCGCAGCTCAAGTAATACAATGATCCATAAAGATCAAGGCTTTGTTGTAATTCTCTTTTCCTAATATCTACTTCTCTAGGTTCAAGCAAGTAAAGAATTTCGGCCAATCCTAACGTTGCACTCCATTAAGAAATATTAAAGATGAAGGTAATACAATATAAGTATGTAGCATTTGTTTAGAATCACTTTGTGCAACCCTAGTTTGTTAATTCACCATAGTTCCTAAAACCCTAGTTGTGAAGGTTTTAGTATCTCATGATTGTGAGATAATTATCAGCATTCATAGACAAACACATAATTTTAATACTTATAGAGATGATTAGATGAAAAAATACTTGATTATTGAAAGAATTTATGAAGAATTATTCAAGAACAATGAAGAAAATCAAAGTAAGAAAATCTCCAAGACTTAAAACGAAAGCTAACAACAATTTTCCTAAATGTGTTTCGTGTGTTTTCCAACTTCTCCTACTAAAAATAACCTAAAAAGTATTTATACAAATATTTAGAGCCTTTTCCTAAGTAAACAAGGAAACTGCTGAAACTGCCATCGACTTCACCTATGACCCGTTACAAGATTGTATGAGTCGTACCTTGATTCATACTTTGGCTTGCATCTGCTGAATCTGTCTAAGTGTTGTGAACTGGTACAACTCATACCATGAACCTACGAGTCATTCAGTCAGTCATTATTTGATACTGAGAATTCTGGCAATCTTCTAAACTTCATCACGAGTGGCTTGGTACTACTCGTACCTCAGTTTTACGACATGTGACCCTTCTCGTACCTTGACACCTGCTAGTATTCACTTCTTTTGAACTTTTCCATGGTTCCTTGGTACGGGTCTTGGGTAGATCTAAGAATTCATGATATCTATCCATATTAGGAGACTTAGCCTGTGCAACATTTTTTGGACTTTTCTACGACTGCTATGGTACAGTTCATACCAGGATGGTACTGCTCATACCATGAGCCATAAGTTGCCTTTACCTCAACACTTTTGGCCTAGAATTTTCCACGACTCTCAGTACGGCTCGTACTGAGGTCCGTACTTAGCCACGTTTCTGCAATTTTCTCCATCTTTTGCATAATTCAACTATAACATCTATTTTCCCTGAAAACAAAGTAAAAGTGATGCATATCCATATAAACACACCTAAGTCCATGCATATTTCCCAGTTTTAAGAGTCGAAAATGCTATAAACTCACAGCACATCAATACCCTCAACTTAAGACTTTGGCATGTCATTAGGAAAATAAAACCAAACTAAAAACGATGCTTAACTAGAAAGTAAATTTAGAATACCTATAGCCAACACAACAAAATTTGCACTATGAACCACAATCAGCTATTGACCCCTTTTCCATTTAAACTAAGTCAGCTATGCACACATATAACCACAACCAATAACATACAGGGATCAAGCTATGGCACCAAACTATTAGTAGAGTATTGAGCTATCACCAATCCTATTCACATAGACAATTTGCTAAAATACAACACAAACCAAGTACCCTCATAGTAAATGAAGTCCCCAACACTCACAGATATATAAATTATGAAACTTGGGACTAAACAAATAAGACTCTTACTCTCACGAAGAATTTCCAAATACCGCACATTGGATACCATACTCGTGCCTTTATTTTCTCTACTTTGGCTCTTTAGACAGTTAGACTAGATTCACTATAGGACTTTGTTCGGCTGGTAATGTAGGCTTCAGGCTGGGTATGGCAGATATGGAATTTAGTGACTAAACCCTCCTTGACACTACATACTCATGGCTTCACTTTTCATTTTTTACCCTATTTTTCACTTTTTTAACTTTTCCTCCCTTTTCTCTGTTTAAATGCAGTATGTGGGTGTGGCGTGTTTTTCTCATCTTTTTCATTTATTTTTCTCTTTTATTTTCTTTTCTTTTCATTTTATTTCTCATCTCTTTTTCTTTCTTTACTTTTCACACCACACCTCACCCTTCTTTAACTTTTTTTCTTTTCTTTCTTTTCCACCTCCCCACAGTCTAAGCACCCCTACTATAGCCACCCTCAACTTAGGCATTTTGCCTGAGTTGAGGTTCATAATGTCCAAGCAGCGAATAGGGCTAAAATAGTTTCATAATAAACAATGGGAAATGTGAAGGGTTAATCTAAGAGAAATGGTCAATGTTAGGCTCAAAATTGGGATCAAGGGATTCATTTTTATTTGGTAGGGTAATTTAAGCTAAAGTGGCTAAAACAAAAAATGTTCTATGATCATTTAATAACCAACTATTCTAAAACCTATGTATAGACCAACCAGGCAAGTTCTAGATCCTCAACGCAGTATTGAACTAAGTCTGAATCCTCATTCACTCATGGTACCGATTTGCATTAATTCTACCTCTCTAGTTCATACACGGTTAAGCTACAACTACACATGCTAATCATATAAATGTCATACAAAGATCCAAAAGTCATGCAATTGCAATTAACTACAATAGTTAACATCAAAAAAAATTTAAACAGGGTCATTTTTTTGAAAAAGCATCAAACTAGTGCATTTATTGGCTGTAAAGTAATCTTAGGATAGTTCGAGTTAAAAAAACAAAAACAACCTAAACATGTAGGTTCTACTAGATAGCATGTCTGAGGTAAAAGAAACACGACAATAAAAACCCTCGGAAGAATAAGGTACAAAAAACTACAAGGGGTGAAAAATATTCTTTGTCCTCGAAGTATCAACTGTAAGAACAAGGAAAAGGGACATACCTGTGGCTACTGAGACATCAACTTCCATGGGTTGCCTCCCATGCAGCACCTGATTTAACATCGTGACATGACATAACTTCCTTGATCATTCAGGTGTCATCAAGGTACATCGACTCAATCCCTCTTATCTCTTCGGTGTCTCCCATATACAAGTTTATCTTTTGTCCATTCACCTTGAACCTCTTACCATCTTTGTTTTCAAGCTCCACTGCACCATATGGACATGTCCATCAATCTATACGATCCTATCCACCTAGATTTCAATTTACCGGGGTTTAGGCGGAGCCTTGAATTAAACAACAGGACCAAATAACCAGCATTGAACTCCCTTTTTTCTATCTTCCGTTCATGGTAGATTTTCATCCTTTCTTTATAAATGGCTACGCTTTCATAAGCTCAAAGAAGAAACTCGTCTAACTCATTCAACTGATCTAATCTCAACTTGGTTGCTTCATTCCAATCCAAATTCAACTTTTTCAGTGCCTATAGTGCCTTATGCTCTAACTCTACTAGAAAATAACATGACTTGCCATAGACAAGATGATATGGAGATGAGCCAATGGGAGTCTTATAAGCTGTTCGATATGCCCGCAGTGCATCATCAAGCTTCCTAGACTAGTCTGTTCGGCTAGTGTTCACTGTTTTGGCCAGAATAGTCTTGACTCTCTATTGGACACTTCCACTTGCCCACCTGATTGAGGATGGTAGGGTGTTACCACCTTATGTTTCACACCATATTTCTCTAGCACATTTCTAAAGAGGCGATTACAAAAAATGTGACCCACCATCACTGATGATTACTCTAGGAGTACCAAATCAGGAAAATATGTGTTTCCACAAAAATACTGTGACACTTGTCCCTTCATTGTTAGGTAGTGCAATGGTTTTCACTCATTTTGAGACATAGTCCATAGACACCAATACGTTTTTTATCCCATACAAGCTCAATAATGGGTCCATGAAGTCAATGCTCTATACATCAAATAACTCTACTTCAAGGATAGGGGTTAATGGTAGCTCATGCTTACGAGTAATGCCACCTTGCCTTTGGAATTGATCATCTGACTTGGAAAAATCATAAGCATCTTGGTGGATAGAGGGCCAATAATACCCGCACTAAAAATTTTTATGCGCAGTTCGAATACCACTATCATGACCCCAACCGAGGATGGCTTGCAAGATTTAAAAATGCTCAACATCTCTACCTATAGCACACATCTCCTAATCATCCCATCTGCACAAATGTGGAATAGATTTGGTTCATCCTAATAGTATCTCCGAGCATCAAACAGGAACTTCTTCCGTTGCTGGGGCATCATATCTGTTGGAATCATGTCGCTTACCAAATAATTCTGATAGTCCGCAAACCAAGGGATAAAATCTTGAGATGCAGCCAATACCTATTCATCTGAGAAGTCATCATCAATATCAATATCATCATTTTCTCTAGCCTCAGCTTCTATTCTGGACAAGTGATCAGCCACTTGATTTTTTGTTCCCTTTCGATCTTTTACCTAAAATTCATATTCTTGGAGAAACAACACCCATGTGATCAGTCTGGGTTTAGCATCCTTTTTCAACATCAAGTACCTTAGTGTAGCATGGTCTGTATGGACAATTACCTTAGTTCCAAGCAAGTATGCACGAAACATGTCAAAGTCAAAGACCACAGCTAGTAGCTCTTGTTTAGTGACTGTGTAGTTCTTTTGAGTTTTATTAAGTTTTTTACTAGCATAATAGATGGGGTGAAAAATATTCTCTTTCCATTGGCCCAGGATAGCACCAAAGGCTACTCCACTAACATCACACATTACCACAAACGGGAGAGACCAATCTGGAGCTATAATAATATGAGTAGTGGTGAGTTTCTCCTTCAGGCATTGAAAAGCTTTCAGACATGCCTCATCAAATAAAAACTTCACCTCCATCTCAAGAAGTTTTCACAATAGAGTGCAATCTTTTAGAAGTCCTTGATGAACCTCCTATAGAATCCTGCATGCCCTAAAAAGCTTTTGACTCCCTTTATAGAGATCGGTGGTGGCAATCCAGCTATTACTTTAATTTTAGCCTTGTACACCTCAATCCCCTTTACTGAGATTCTGTGACCTAGCACTATCCCTTCTTTGACCATGAAATGACCTTTCTCCTAATTTAAGACTAGATTAGTTTCTTCACATCTGTTCAACACTTTGCTCAAATGCTTGAGGCTGGATTCAAATGACTCACCCACAACTGAGAATTCATCCATAAATACCTTAATGGTGTCCTCTACCATATCTGAGAAGATCGACATCATACAATGTTGGAATGTGGTTGGTGCATTACACAACCCAAAGGGAATTCTCCTAAAAGCAAATGTTCCATACGGGCAAGTGAAGGTGGCCTTCTCTTGGTCTTTCAGGGCTATAGAGCTCTAATTGTACCCCGAATAATCACCAAGAAGACAATACCAGCCTCTACCTGCCAACCTGCCAAGCATCTGATCCATGAACGACATTGGAAAATGGTCCTTCTAGGTCCAGTGATTTAGTTTTCGATAGTCCATGCACACATGCTACCTCGTGATTGATCTTGTCGGTATAAACTCATTTTTCTCATTTTGTACCACTGATATCCTAACTTTCTTTGGCACACACTATATTGGACTCACCCACTTGCTAGTAGAAATGCAGTAAACTACACCAACATCTAGCCACTTGATAATCTTTTTCTTCACCACCTCTTGCATAGGTGGGTTTAGTCATGTTGATGCTCTATACTTGGTACACAATTCGACTCAAGCTAGATTTTGTGGGTGCATATTCCTGGAGGATCCCAATAATGTCCGCAATGGTCCATCTGATTGCCTTTTTGAGCTTTTTCAATACTGCAACTAGAGCCTCCACTTGCCAATATACAAGGTCTGCTGCAATAATCACTTGCAAGGTGTTGTTTTCTCCCAAAGATGCATATTTTTTATGGGGAGGTAATGCCTTAAGTTCCAGAACTGGTGGTACCTCCATTGATGGTTTTGCCAGAGGAGTTGCACAATTTTATGAGTCAAGGTCTAACTTCTTTGGCCTGAAGTTATACGACCCCATTCCCACTAGAGCATTTACCAACTCCATGTACCCTGGTACTCTATCTCCCTCATAATTCATCAGGATGGCTTCTAGTGTATCAATACTCATCATCTCTCACAGAGACACTAGCGGCCTCTCATCTTCCATCTAGTGTTCACACAGGTGGTTCTTGAGGCGAGGCATCCCTACTGTATCCTAAATAAATCACAAACAAAAAAGGAAAATGTGAATGAGGAAATAACAACTAAAAGTTAAACACAACAATTACTTTAATCCTAAGTTGTATTCCCCAGCAATAGCACCATTTTTTATAACACTCAAGCTCACACTCCTGATAAAATAAGAAGTGGACATTGTGAATAAAGAACACAACAAAGGTTGGGGTCGATACCATAGGGAATATGGTCAAGATATAGAATAACGCTAGTATTTAAGATTTTAAGTGTGTTATCTCCAAAAAAAGGGGTTTTATTAAAGTAATTATATAACACGATTGAGAATTGATTGTTGTTTATTATGATTATGCAATTAACTAGGGTAGTGTTCCCCATGGGTTCATAACTACTTCGGGTTTTACACTTGTGATCTATCCCAATGCTTAGTTGTAAAACTTGATAACTAGAGTTCATCCAAACTCCTGTTCCGTCCCTATTAGATGACTATAATCAATTACTGGGTAAGGTCTCATGAGCAATTTCACTTCAACCATTATCAAATTTGTCCCAAATTAACTATCCTGCGACCGCAACTCAAGTCATACAATGACCAATACAGATCAAGGCCTTGTTGTAATTCTCTCTTCCTAATCTCTACTTCTCTAGGTTCAAGCAAGTAAAGAATTTGGGCAAGTGCTAATGTTGCGCTCCATTAAGAAACATTAAAAATGATGAGAATATAATACAAGTATGTAGCATTGGTTTAGAATCACTTTGTGCAACCCTAATTTGTTAATTCACCATAGTTTACACAATCCTAGTTATGGAGGTTTTAGCCTCTCGTGATTGTAAGATAATTATCAGCATTCATAGACAAACACATAATTTTAATACTTACAGAAATTATTAGAAGAAAACCCACTTGATTATTGCGAGAATTTATGAAGAATTATTCAAGAATAATGAAGAAAATTAAAGCAAGAAAATCTCCAAGACTTGAATAGAAAATCTAACAACAATTTTCCTCAATGTATTTTGTGTGTTTTCAAACTTCTCCTACTTAAAATAACCTAAAAAGTATTAAAATAAATATTTAGAACCTTTTCCTAAGTAAACAGGGAAATTATTGAAACTATTGTCGACTTCACCTACGACCCGCAACAAGATTGTATGGTCGTACCTTGACTCATACGTTGGCTTGCATCTGCTGAATTTGGCTAAGTGTTGTGAACTAGTACAACTCATACCATGAACCTACAAGTAGTATAGTCAATCATAGTTTGATACTAAGAATTTTGGTAGTCTTCTGAACTTCATCACAAGTGGTTTGGTATGACTTGTGCCATAGTTTTACGATCCATAACTCCTTCTCGTACCTTGAGACCTGCCAGTCTTCACTTCTTCTAAAATTTTCCATGGCTCCTTGGTATAGGCCTTGGGTAGCTCTAACAATTCATGGTTGCTACCCATATCAGGAGATTTAGCCTGTGCAGCATCTTCTGGAGTTTTCAACGACTGCTATGGTACAGCTCGTACCAGGATGGTATGGCTGTACCAGGATCTGTAAGTTGCCTTTCCCTGAATACTTTTGGCCTGGACTTTTCCACGACTCTCGGTACGGCTTATACCAGGATAGTACGACTTGTACAGAGGTTTGTACTTAGCCATTTTTCTGCAATTTCCTCCATATTTTACACAATTCAACTCCAAATCTATTTTCTCTAACAATAAAGTAAAAGTGTCTCATATCAATATAAACACGCCTAAGTCCATGCTTATTTCCTAATTTTAAGCATCAAAAGTGTTGTAAACTCACATCACATCATACACAAAATTCAAAACTGTGAAAACTAGGACATGGCTCGTAGAAGAGCGGAGCGTACCACTATTCTATTGAAATCTGGCTCCTACTGCATCTGATGATCTGAGCCTCGTGTTGTACCGGCAACACCATTGAAGCAGGGGTCCTCAGATGAAAGGACGTCAGTATGAATAAAATATACTGGTATTAACGCTGAAAATTGTAAACATATAAGATAACAACGATAACTGAGCCAGAAATAAGGAATAGTAATAACCCAGAATTCTAAAAATGAAACCTAACAATAACTCAATATTGACGTGTAAATGCAACGATCTAATACACAATGAAAACTATAACTGAAATGTCGTTGGCTAGCCGACCATAAAATCCATATAAATTCATCCAGCTAGTATACCACACCAGGGTAAAAATAAAAATGCCTCCAGCCGATGTACCACACCGGGGTAAAATCCGTCTAGTCAGTGCACCACACTGGGGTAAAATATCAATACCTCCAGCCGGTGTACCACACCGGGGTTAAATTAATAAATCTTAATCATAATCATAAATGGAGCCGATGTGACTTAAATTGGATCAATTTAACACATATAGCATAGAAATGACAAATACTAAATATGTGGCCTGCATCGGCCTCCTTCGTATTGCATAGCTGCAAGTGAGCACATATAACATATAAAGTTATAAAATAACACTTAAATGCATGTATTCAAAATTTGTATAAATAATAAGGAAATGTGGAGGACCTAAGAGTTTCAACAAGATTTATAGATCATGTTCAAAGGGACATTAGAGCTCAAAGACTCGCTAGCTTGTAGTTCGGCTTAAGGAAAAGGGACTATGAAATCTCCCCTTGGACTGGCATATTTCATAAAATACATATAAGATAAAGGACAACCATAACAAGGAAATACTAATTCAATAAGCTCATTTACCCTTAATAGTTTGCGACGTCTTCACTTGGCTTAAAACTATTTACACGTCATCATCTTGGCTCTTTCACCAATTTCAATTAGAAACCAGAACTTGAAACACATTTAACATCACATATATATAACATATAGCAAAGGACCAACTAACGATGCCCACGCTGAGGGGTATCCAACTCGATATACAACTACGACAATAATCAACACGAGATCACACTTTAGATGCGTCACTTGGGCTATGACGTGCCCGCAAGTGTACGGGTCGTGCAAGTAATATAGTGGCTCTTTTTAAGAACCGGATTATCGAACCCAAGGGACTGGACCCATTCCTCTAACTATCCATTTATAGTGTGAATCTTAAATATCTAAAGTGTTGGTTATAGACATTTCATTTGAAGAGTATTTAAGTCTAAGTTTGGGTCGACGAAATATTAGAAAGTGCCTTAGGAGCAACATAGGGTTAAAACCGATTAGTCATGCGATAATAAGATTTGCAATGGAATGAGCATGGAACTATCAATTGTTATTTCACATAATTATAATCGCATGTTCATGGTCTTTCGAGCCTCTAAACACGGCAATCTAGCCTCTTGTCATCTTAGTGGCGAGGTTTTAATTTTTCTAGTCGCGGGCAATCAATTATGTTGTAGTTTACGGGGAAGCGATTAGGGACTTTCGTACGTCTAACCCATTTAATACCTTCGTAGCACCTACTTCTTGAGTGGTGATGTGACATCCCAAGTTGGTCTTTCCATAACCCCGTGTGTCAACCAAGCAAGAGTGTTAGGTATATTTCTATCCAAACACGGAACCATCTCAGAGATTACTTCATGCTCCCCACATTCTCATGTTCTGACCTAGGTAATGCCTTCTCAAGCTATTTCCCAAGCTAACAATATGCTTTTATGGTGATCAATCATTAAAACAACCAACAATCCAGAATGCAAGACGAAAACAACAATCAATAACTCAATTCCAAAACAATATCTTAGAATTACAATCATAATTCATGGCTTCAACCCTAGAGGAAGGGTTCTTGCCATTCATGTTAGTAAAAACTACGTTAATCTACTCCTAATCTACTATTAATCTACTCCTAACTACATACTTACATGAAATTGGTAGATGAGAAGGGAATTTGATAGACCTAGGTGAGTTCTCCCTTCTCCCTTCACTCACATGCGGTTTTTAAGATAAAATCGCCCGATGAAAATAAGAGCTAAGGGTCCTATTTATAGTAAATGGGAAGCATTGCATAGTGGCTGTCATGGAACGGCTCCGTGTCTGGAGTGTATCGCGGAGCACTGCCGCTGTGACACGGAGGCATCGCGAGCTCACTGGAATTCAACCGGAAATCGGCCTTGGCGGCTTGTTTGCCGCATTGGCAACGTGGCGCATTGCCCAGGCAGCGCGTCACACACTTTGGTCTGGAGCCTCCTGCATGGCACGCTGCCTTGCTTGCCCAGGGCTGTCTTGGGCAGCCTGCCTGCCGTGGCACTTCGCCGGCAACGCGCCGGTGGTACATTTTGGGCCTCCTGCGACGTTCGCGTGTTGATTCCCTTCTCCAAGCCTCTACTTCACCAATTCATGAATTAGCTCCTCAAAAGTCATCAAAAACCTACAAAAAAAAGGCTAATCATGTTGGTTAGCACATATCCTCACTTTTATATAAAAATCACATGAAAAAATGTATCAAATAGCCTAGACAACACGACTAATTTAAGCTATAAAGCGTATCACGGGACCTATATTGTTTCCCGTGATCACAACACACTTAAGAACATTCGTCCTCGAACAACCTGTTACATCTCATGCATATGGAGAATTTCACATAACTAATTTAGCAAGATAATTCAAGCTACGACTATAATGATTACGTAAGATACAAGTTAAAAATAGAACAAGCTATGAAATACAACTATGTTAAGACTTCCTAATCTCGAGAATCGACTCTCAATTTAAGCAAACTCATGTCAATCAGCGATTAGAAATCCCACATGAATTATATCCTTCATTAAACATGTGCCCTCACGGAAAGAGAGTTACCCAATCACCCAAAAACAATTTTTACACACAACATGTGTGGGTATATAAAAAGAATTACACTCACTCTCACAAGAATTCATATGCTTCGTATCATGACCCATAAGCTTGCCCTTAGTGTTTTACTCCACTAATTTAAGGATGTGTGAACGTAAGATCAAGTAGGACTTTGTCGGTTGTAACGTAACTTTCGGGCAGGTAGGTACTATTATGACGATGTCGTGACTATCTTTCTAAGCGCTTTTAATACATCACGCCCTCATGGCGAACTTCCCTTCCCTTACTTCACCTTTTTATCCTTGATGGTTTCTTTTTCCTCTTTTGTTTCCCCTTTTTATTTAGGCACTTTTGGCTTATCGGTAAGGAGCTCTATGAATAATTTTTCATTACTTTGTTTTCTTACTCACTTAACAATATAATCAACCATTTTCACACAAGAATTGCACCTTTGACCTTTTCTCAACTACAACTTGCTACTTTTCATTTCTTTTCATTCTCCTCACTCCTTTACTCTTTTCAGTTTTTCTTCTTCCAAAGCGCTTAAGAGCTTTGGATAAAATTCAAGGTTAATGAAAAGCAGTTAAGCTTATGTTACAGCTATCAAAGAATAAAACTCAAGGCTCAACGGGGCCTATAGGATTAATTTTCAAGGTAGGTAAGCGAGGGATAAGGGTAGGTTCATTCAAAGAAATGCCTAAATCATCTCCTACGATTCACATCCTTCATTTCCTTCATACACACTTTGAGGCAAGTTCTAGACAATCACAATAGCATAGAATACTCAAAAACCTGCACTCACTTTGCACATGCTCAATTCAAGACACATTCAGCAGACTCTTACTCGGCTAATCACAAGAATTCAAAATTAAGCTTCAATTATATTGAGTCAAATTCAAGAGCCTAAGTGTCTCAAACAAGTTATACACTTGCATGCTTCAATACTGAACATACTTGCCTCTCACAATCATATACAGCACATAACAAGAACATCAAGCATCAATTAGCTATGGTTTCAAAAACCCGACATCTATCGACTAATTTTCCTCAAGGCGAGTGCGTCATCCATCCATCGTCGGAAACAGTCCCTCAGTCTGACTAAAACATTATGTACGGACAACAAGAAAAAATAAAAATATTAAAATTTTATTCTTGGTTCAAACACCCCCCATCGGAAAAAGAACCGAAAAAGAAAAACCAACGGGTGATAATTCATGCTTGGCTCACACGAATTTTCAAATTTTTCTCATTTTCCAAACAAGCATTACATTCACCAACAATTTGTTAAGCACAAAATTTTGAAATTTCCTGAAATTTCCCTCACCCGCGCCGTCATGCTATGTCCCCACCCAGCATCAAATTAACATTTCAGAGGGTGAGAAATGCTCCACGAGGCCTTTAGGCTAGGCTAATTAACATGTTTTCCACAAATTGCACGAGCGGGTAGTCGACCCCACACTTCTCCTTTTCCATGCTTCCTAGCTTCCTCCACGAGAACTCAGACTTCCCCTCCACACATGCCTAACTTTCACAAAAAAACACAAACAAATTAAAATAACAAAATCAAAGCAGAAAAATCAAAATTACTAAGTGTACTGCGAGGTACCCTTGGGTTGCCTCCCAAGCAGCGCCTTATTTTACGTCGTGGCACGACGTGGACGCCCTTTTGAGGCATCCTCATACAGGTTCTCTTTCGAGAACCATCTCCTTCTTTTCTTTGCCGAGAGGAAAACGGCCTCCACTCTGTTCCTCCCTTTCTCAACTTCTTCTCAATTTGAAGCCCTTTGCTCCAGACTTAGGTTGAACATGATTTTGCCTTTGGCCGTGCACACCGTAGACTCCTCCGCCCCACACTTATCCTCTGCCAACACCTTTAACTTGACAAGGTTTACGTAGTGTGCGAGTAGGTTTTCCCAGCTCTTGGTAGACCGGAAGATTTCTTCTTACATCTCGACCCTCATTTTCGGGTCCTTCTCTCAAATCAATCACCGCTCCTCCGGTGGCCAGAATGGCCGTCCCAAGATTAGGGTACCTGGTCATCAACACGAAAATCTAAAACAATAAAATCAGCGGTATAATAAATTTACCTACTTTGATGAGAAGGTCCTCTATGATTCCGTCGGGTGACACTCGCGACTTGTCGGCCGGCTGCAACATCAACCTTGTCGGTCTAGGTCTTCCCAACCCCAAGGTGTTGAATAAGGATAAGGGCATTAGGTTAGCTGGCACCCCAAATCACACAAAGCTCAGGCCTTCGGCTTTACCAATTTGTATGGGGAGGGTAAAACTCCCGAGGTCTTTGAGCTTCTTTGGCATTTTGCTCAACACCGCAGCTGACTGCACTCCTCAGTCGGTGCTACAGTCACGGACATCCCCAATCTAACTTTGTTCACCATCACGTCCTTCAAGTATTTAGCATACTTGGGCATTCCACACCAAGACATCAATAGAAGCAAATTTATGTGAAGTTCTTTGAAAGTCTCAAAAGAACTTTTGAAACATTCTTCCTCCTTGCTCTTTTTAGTCTCTGAGAAGGGTGGTGAGTAGTCGTTGTGCTGGCTACAATGAAGGTTGTGCATTTTGTGTCCAGCACTCGGTTACTCAATATGGTCAGTGATCCTAGTCTTTGACTCATTTGCACCTCTTTTTCTCAACTCTCTAGGCATTGCATCAGCTAACTGTCTTCCACTTCTAAGACTGATGGCATTGTCTAGAGTTGAATCATGTATTGGTAATGCTGCGTGTTGATATCGTTTGGCATTGCTGTTTACGGCCCACTTGCTTTTTCAAGATTGCGGGTAGCTACTTGCTGATTCATTAAGTCTGTTTGCCATCCTCGCACGATTTCTGCTAGCGATTGCAGGTCTCCCGCAATTTTATGATGTCTCCTCAATACAGATTTTGCTACTATGCCACGTCAATCTGTCTGTCTAGCACGTCATGATGTTGTTGAGGTTGCATAAAGTCTACGCTTTTGATTTCCACCCCAAAAAGAATTTGGGTGGCCCTGTCAATTTCTGTTGGAGCTGTTCCTGAAATTCTGATTCTTTGCACATTCCCAAAAAATTGGCCCGATTCGGATTGGCTCCATAAGATTCTGCATTATGCCCATTATTACCACAAATTTCACACCAACTCGGAGCTTACTGAACTTCATTAACCTGGTCCTGGTATTGGGCACCACTCAATTTATTGAACTGAGTCAACATTTGATGTTGAAACAAGCTAGCTGTGCTGCCAAGGCATTCAAACCCTGCAGCCACCATGCAGTCTTATACCGCTTGCCCCTGCGTGATTATTGTACCCTCTTTAGTTTCCTTGTGCAATTATATTCAACAAAGTGTACAACTCATCATACGTCTTCTCCAAGGCTTGCCCACCCGCTGCAGAGTCTATTAATATTTTTGTATGTGGGTCTAGACTTTCTACAAAGGTATGGGCCAGCACTTCATTTGGTGCGATGATGAGGACAGTCTCAACAATGACTTGAATCTTTCCCAAGCCATATACAAGTTCTCATCAGGCTTCTGCTTGAAACTGAGTATGTCACTTCTCAACTTTGCAGGTTTTGCCCTGAAGGAAAAAATCTGATAAGGAACTTTCTAGCCAAAAGTCATCCCATGAAGTAATGAAGTTCGGTGGCTCGGCCTTCGGCCACTTTTTGCCTCTCAACCAATGAAAATGGGGAAGAGGTTAGCGGACATAATCTGTGGTTGGATACGCCGGTGGGGACAAACGTGTCGCTTATCTCAAAGAAAACTCTGTAAGTGCTGCTGCGAGGTCCTCATGTGCCATTCCCGGTGGGCCCGACCACTAGAATGTAACAATTTGCACCATAATACATTTTAAGCTCAAAGTTTCCTCCGGGCTCAGGTTTACGGATACTAGAGTCACATTTGTCGCTAGTGGGATGGCCACTTCGCGAACTGGTGCTGCCATTAATGCGATACTTGATTGTACTTCCGCAGGTGGTTGTTGTTGTACCTTTTCTTGAAGTCTCTTCAGCCTTCTTTTGCTCTAAATTTATTCTCCTTTGCAAATGGATTTGACGTTCGAGTTCAAACAGCGGCTCCACAAACTCTCTATTTCTAAGCTCGGCAGGACAACCTGTCACCTGCAAATAGACAAACTAAGACCAAGTTTTCTCAACACTTAAGGAAAATTTAAAAATCACACAAAAATAGATAAATTATCAAAACTTCGCAGGAGTCCGGCAACGCGCCAAAAATAGCGTGCCATAAGTATACGGGTCGTGCAAGTAATAGGTAGCTCTTTTTAAGAACGAATTATCGAACCCAGAGGACTGGACATTCCTCTAACTATACATTTATAGTGTGAATCTTAAATATCTAAAGTGTTGGTTATAGACATTTTCGTTTGAAGAGTATTTAAGTCTAAGTTTGGGTCAACGAAATATTCTGAAAGTGCCTTAGGAGCAACATAGGGTTAAAACCGATTAGTCATGCGATAATAAGATTTGCAATGGAATGAGCATGGAACTACAATTGTTATTTCACATAATTATAATCGCATGTTCATGGTCTTTGAGCCTCTTAACACGGCAATCTAGCCTGTTTGCATCTTAGTGAGCGGAGTTTAATTTTAGTCATGGGCAATCATTATGTTGTGGTTTACAGGGAAGCGATTAGGGACTTTCGTACGTCTAACCATTAATGCAACTCAGCCGCACACCTACTTCTTCCGAGTGATGTGACATCCCAAGTTGGTCTTTCATAACCTAGTGTGTCAACCAAGCAAGGTGTTAGGTATATTTCTATCCAAGCCATGGAACCTCTCCGAGATTACTTCATGCTCCCCACATTCTCATGTCCTGACCTAGGTAATGCCTTCTCAAGCTATTTCCCAAGCTAACAATATGCTTTTATGGTGATCAATCATTAAAACAACCAACAAATCGAGAATGCAAGACGAAAACAACAATCAATAACTCAATTCCAAAACAATATCATAAATTTTAATCATAATTCCTTGGCTTCAACCCTAGAGGAAGGGTTGCTTGCCATTCATGTTAGTAAAACTACGTTAATCTACTCTAATCTACTATTAATCTACTCCCTAACTACATACTTACATGAGATTGGTAGATGAGAAGGGAATTTGATGAACCCTAGGTGAGTTCTCCCACTTCTCCCTTCACTCCTATGCAGTTTTTCTGAATAAAATCATGACCAAATGAAAATAAGAGCTAAGGGTCCTATTTATAGTAAATGGAGAACCTGCATAATTTGGCCCTGTCGTGGACGGCTCCGTGTCATGGAGTGTATCGCCGAACCTTGCCTCCGTGACACGGAGGCATCGCGCTCTTGAATTCAATCCGGAAATCGGCCTTGGCGGCTGTTGCAGCGATGGCAACGTGGCACGCTGCGGGCGCGTCACACACTTGTGGTCGCAGGCCTCCCTGCCGTGGCATGCTGCCAACGCGGGGCTGTGGCAGGCAGCCTGCAGCCCGTGGCACTCGCCCGACGCGCAGTGAAGAACATTTTGGGCCTCCTCTTTCAGAACGTTCGCGTGGTGAGATTCCTTCTCCAAGCCTCTACTTCACCAATTCATGAATTAGCTCCTCAAAAGTCATCAAAAACCTACAAAAAAAAGGCTAATCATGTTGGTTAGCACATATCCTCACTTTTATATAAAATCACATGAAAATGTATCAAATAGCCTCGAACAACACGACTAATTTAAGCTATAAGCGTATCACGGGACCTATATTACCCGTGATCCAGGCTGGAACATAACCTCAACATTTAAAACCAATCGAACATGAAACTTTAAATATGCTTAGATGAAGATTAAAATACTACCTCAAGAATTATAAAGGAAGCACGGGTCATTAAACTCACAACGTACAAATCATGCTAAAAGAATGACGGACGGGGGTGGCAGCGTGTCACGGAGGTGGAGCCCCGCGTTGTCTCCGTGACACGTTGGGCCTATCTAGGCCCAAGTATAAAAGCCTCACTTCGATTTTAACTCATTTAAAACATTTTTAAATTTCCGAGCTTCGCGAGAACGGAAACGAAAGGTTGTGATAAATTATCGCCCGATTACGCCATCAAACGTAGTCCAAATCCAAATTAACCTCAGATACTGAGGTATTTAGCAGCAAGGGAGCATTCCTACCTGGATTTAGTTTCGTGAAATTCGGCCAATAAGCCGTCGTGCTCTTAGGGCTAAGGTAAGTGGAATTGCTCCAAATTAGTGTCAATGTGCTCCTAGCCTTAAAGTGAATATTTCTCCCTTGGACTTTCGAAAAATAGCAAGTTTTTTACCGTCTTTGATAAGCCCAAAGTTTGGGCTATAAATATATCAAAAGTGACGTTTTTCTTTTAGAATATTGGTGTATTTAGTCTAATTGACATGTATGTAAATGCGGTTGGAAGAAAGAGGCACAGATGTTGCCCTGACCAGTCTAGTTAGTCGGATAACTCGAGGTTAACGTATGTAAAGCCGTTTCTTCGACAAGTTAGTAGCTTTAGCCTTGTATAATACAGGAAACTCCGTAATAGAATTCGGAGTTGAATGTTGAAATGACCAAGTTCGGTAAGTTTGGTTTGCATTTGTCATATAATTTACTTTCGGTCGAAAGTTAGTAAGCATGCGCCAAATGACTAGTTAGCATTTGAGACTTAGCCTGCCAGTACGCATTTGCCAAGCTCATTTTTAGAATAATATAATCTACGAGATATTTAGAATAAAGTTATTAAAAAAGTAAATCAGATAGACGGATAGTATCACGGCTCTCAGTTAGCCATTCAAACAGATTATATCTTGGCTACAGATTAGCCATACGGACGAGATAGTATCTTGGCTACAGTTAGCCATGCGGTTAGATAAAAGGTACGAATCGTATAAAACGATTATGAGAATGGAGTTTAGCACAAAGAGAAGCAGAATAAGAAATCCAAAATTGAGATAGTATTTTTCAGTTTAAACATACTTGCTATATATGTGCTTATTGTTTGTTGAGACTTGGTTGTGTCGTGAGGGCACCCTTTTGGACGTCCTCACCGCCTGGGTTTGTAATCATGTCTCGCCCACTGAGCGGGTGGGTTTCACGTCACTCCAAGTGGCATGCGAGATCCCCGATTTGGACGAAGATGGGATGAAGCTTTCCCCATATCGAGGCGATCAACATTACGGTACGAAGCCCTGGCTGGCACTAGCGCCCGGGAGCGGTCGGGTCGATTACGATTACGAATACGGTATAGAGTCCTCCCGAGACTCGAACACGGTTATTTATATCGGAGAGGCTATGGCGAGCCGGAGACCCAGAGGCGGCAAAGGTGCTCGTAGTTAGTAGATGAGTGGAGTGACTTATTTTATTTGGTTTTGACCGGGTAGGGAGTATATAGATTGTTTGCTTGCTTGGCGCCATCCATTATTGGGGGTTATTATTGGCTCTTGCTTGCTATATATATATGTATTTATGTGCTATATACTTGGGTGTAGACAGCCATGCATCACAGTGCGCTCTTTGCCCTATCACGGCCACCAGCTTTGATTGATTCATGTCGGTTCTTACGGTCGGTCCTCTCTCTTGCTATTAAGCATTTGCTAGTTATGTATTTATTATTCAGTTGTAATCAGTTGCTTTGCATACTCGGTACCCAGCCCAGTGCGCGCCCATTGGGCGCTACATTACACTTACTTTGTAGGTACTCATAGCGAGGAGCGATTCACCGTGATTCCGGCCAGCTATAAAGTCGGCGGCTCTAAATAGGAGTTTGATATTGAGAGGTGTAGTTTATTTCTCTTGTTTTCCACATTATGGAGGTCGAGAATTTTTGTCGATCATTTTTAAGGTACTCATAGAGGCTTACTTGGTGTATATATTTATCTCCTGTAATTGATTGAGCCGGTCGTGTGAGGCCGTGCATTTATTTGATTGTTTAGTATTCTTGTTTATGTTGGCCGTGTGGGGCCATAGTTTTGATAGCGTGGTGACCTTGCCGGTCACGTAGTTATCCGTATTCTCTATGTTGAGTTTCGGATGACTAGACATCATGGTGGCCTTGCTTCATCCCCCATAGGTTCCTTGTTATGTAATTATGTTTTGGTTGCATTTATTGTGAGCCAATTCGAGGTGGCTATAGGCCCGATCGTAGGAGGGAAGCTGTGTTTACGGTTGTTATATAGCCCGTTGTTCCCGAAATCGAAATAGAGCTAGCCGGGCACCGAGATATGCTTAGGCTCACCGAGTTAGCGGTCTAGGTCCTACTAGGGCACCAGGCGCCAGTCATACCCCAAGGGTGTGACAAACTTGGTATCACAGTCGGTCGTGTCCCCGAGGAGTACGCAAGCCGTGCTAAGTAGAGTCTTGTCTATGGATGTGTTATTGCACCACATACTATAGGCGAGGATGCTGCGAGGCATGATAGGATGGTTACTCTTTACTTTCTCATTTAGTCGTGCTATAGGCGGTACGGTATAAGTTGAGTCCTAAAACTTATCATATTCTTTTTCTACGAGATAAGAATGGCGGGCCAGCGACACCTTGCCGGCGGGATTAGACACGGCGGCGGGAAGGCACCGGTAGGATGCCTCGGTTTCCGGCCAAAATCGGCCGTCGAGGGCGATATGAAACTTCATCACAGCCCTCTCGGCAATCCCCCTCACATGGGAGTTGTTGGGGCACGAACCGCCTCCTATAGCTCCTATACCTTCGCCATCGAACCGAAGTTCGCCAAGTATTGTGAATTTATGTTGGCACAAATGATAGCCACACAGCACGATCGGTGCCACACAGCCAATAATGAGACCGTCGAAATTTGGATCGAGGTAGTTCCAGGGTCGAGGGGAGTTTTGGCATTGGGTCCCCACAGGTTCACGAGGGTCGAATCGGGCGAGAGACCCCCGGGACTTTTAGGTAATGTAGAAATTTTCCGGGTTATGCATGTAACCCTACGAAGGAATCAGTTGAGAGTTTGGCAGTGTTTTGGTTGCGGGACATAGGCTGTATTATGGTATGAGAGTTGGGAAAGGTCTCGAGGGAGAGATGTTGCCCCTCCAGTTGAGTCAGCTTCTCGGAGCCTTCTGTGGCTAGTTACTTGCCACGAGAGATCAAGCTGAGGCCGGATGGGTCAGTTTTATCTACAGGCGAGGGGGCGAGGAGCGTACGAGAATATGCTTTACAGTTTGACTCCTTAGCCCGCTGTGCTCCAGCTTTTGTTGATACTATGCCGTCCGAGTTCACAGTTTATTATAGTGCAGACGAGAATACATTAAAAGCATACATGACGGCTATGTTATGAGAAGATATGGATGTGCCCGGAGTACGAGGCCTTTGCTCGAGAACATTGAGGGCCTTGAGCAGCAACGGGCGGTAGGCAGGACAAAATCGGGAACAGCGCCGTAGGAGACGGATCGGAGCTGATGTAGAGGGAGGTTCGAGAGAGGACCGGGCCAGGTGTCGGACGAGACGCCCTAGGCCCCGCCTCCTTCACAGCGTGGTAGATTTGTTCGTCGAGGCGTCGGATGCAGTGGCGGTTCTCGAAGCAGTAGATTCCCACAATAGAGAAGGGGAGAGCAAAGCGATTTACACCCCACGCTGCCCTAATTGCAACCTTCGACCTCACACCGAACTTGCTGGAGATATGGCTTCACCGGGGTATTATATTTGCGGGCGGGGAGGGGCACGGATGAAGATTGTCCGGCCCGGGGGAGCGGTGCGAGATAGTCGGGGCCCGGGGATCCCGCGGGGCCCGCTAGCTCCCGGCGGCTCGGTGGCGTAGGCCCTCGAGCCGCAGCGGTAGAGCCAAGGTAGATCGAGAGCCTCCGGTTCGAGGTATGGGCTCGAAGCCGTACTTATGCACTACCCAACGAGGACTCAGAGCGTCTCGGTCTTAATGCTGAGTATGATGACTATACGTTCATGCCTGCTTATGTCTTGATTGATCAGGAACCACTCTGTCATATATTACCCCCATCTTGGCCAGCCACGAAAAGTTTAATGTCGCACGAGTTGTCCTGACACATCCCTTTTCGTATCACACCGTCGGTGACTCTATTATAGCTAGCGGGGCCCATCGAGGGTGTACGGTAGAGGTTGCTTATCGCGGAACTGGTAGATCTGGTAGAGCTATAAATGATTGATTTCGATGCCACAATGGGTGGCATGGATTGGTTGAGTGACGGTGCTATGCCAACGTAGAATCTTTGGACAAGGCAGTCGATTCCACTTTCCGGGGAGCGGTGTGAGAGTGGAAGGCGGCACGGCTATGCCAAAGAGTAGGTTTATCTTCTACCTTCGGGCGAGGAAATTGATAGCTAAGGGTGTATTTACCACCTAGTCGGGGTTCAGGATGTTGGGCAGAATCTCAGGCACTCCGATGCTGTTAGGTGGTGGCAGACGAATTCCACACGATGTGTTCCCGAGATGGAGTTACCTGGTATTCCCCGAAAGGGAAATAGATTTTGCTATCGACTTGCTACCGGGCACTCGGCCCATATCCAATTCCTCCTTATCATATGGCTCTGCTGTGAACTTCGAAAGTTAAAGGAGCCGGTTGAAAGATTTGATAGATAAGGTTTCATCGGGCCGAGTACTTCACCGTGGGGGTGCGCCAGTTCTATTTGTAGAAAAGAAAGATGGCTCGCTCAGTAAGTGTATAGATGCAGGCAGGTGAATAAAGTGCAGTAAAGAATAAGTATCGCTTCCCAGAATAGATGATTTGTTTGATCGATTTACGGGGGCGAGATACTTCTCCAAGATCTAAGCTCTCGGGCCGGATATCATCGGGTTCAGGACCGTGAAGACATTTCCAAAACGACGTTCGGGACTCGATATGGACACTTTGAATTTCTAGTTGCTCTCCTTTGGGTTAACGAATACTTGTAATATTTATGGACACGATGAATGTATTTTGAGACCATACACGGACCTGTTCGTGATAGTGTTTTTATTGATGATATTAATTGTATTTCTAAGCTCAAGGCAGTCCACCGAGGCTCATTTACGGACGAAGTGCTCGAATTCTCCAGAACCTTGATTATATACTAAGTTCTCCAAGTAATTCTGGCTTAACTCAAGAGCCTTCTTGGGGCATATTGTGTCGGATCTTTGGTATCTACGGGTTGATGCGAGAAGATAGCGGCGGTTAAAACACTGGCCTAGGCCTACCCGCCCGGCCAAAGTCCGCGGTTTTTTGAGGTTAGCGAGGATATTACGGGAGATTTGTTGAAGGGTTCTCTACTATATCGGCACCTCGGCCAAGCGGCGAAACGGTAAAGTTTCGGTAGACGAGGCATGTGGCCCGAGCTTGAAATTAAAGATGGAGTTATAACCTCCTTTGATGTTAGCATTGCGGAAGGTACGAAGGTTTATTAAGTGTATTGCGACACGGGCGTTGGGTTGGAGTTGCGCGTGTTGATGCGGCATGGTAAGGTGATTGCGCATACTTCCCGGACAGCTGAGGAAACACGAAAGAATTACCCTACCCGCTGACACCGGAGTTAAGCAGTGATCACGCCTTAAAGATATGGAGACATTACTTGTGGTCATGTGGATATTTTCACGAGATCATAAGAGCCTACACCTGTATCATCTTCACCCGAGAGAGTTGAATGCACGCGGCGTCAGCTTTTGGTTTAAATTATTAAAGATTATGACGTGGATATTACATCATGGGAAAAGCCAATGTTGTAGCGAGATGCTCTGTTAAGTCAATGGGAAGTTTGGCGTATTTGTAGCCCGGCGTGGTGGTAGGAGATACATCGGTGCCCGGCTAGCGTTCGTGTAGCGAAACGAGAGGACAGCGGGCGTGGTCGAGAACACCCGCCGTGTCGTCATTAGTTATTGTGGAAATAAGGCGACAATATGGGGATCTGACACGATCCGGCTCAAAGCGAGTCGGCAAGTAAGCACGATTTTGAGATAGTGAGGGCCCAGTCTTTGTTATGTAAGAGCCGCCTGTGTTCCCGAGATGTTTAGGACTCCTTAACGAGATTATGAGCAGTGCACATTACGCGCTATTTCTCCACCCGACACAGCGAAAATGTACCATGATATCAAAAGAGCTGCGGTGGCCGGAGTATGAAAAGAGGAATTGCCGAATTTGCTTGGCCCGATGTCCCTGCTTGCCAACAGGTCAAAGCGGAACATCAGAAACCGGGCGGGTAAACTCGGGGTTTTATAGGCTGTGCCTCTGCAGGAAAGGAAGTAGTGAATATGGATTTTGTGGCGGGAGATTACCGTAATAGACATAGACATGATTCTATGGGTGATAGTGGCAGTTGACAAAAATCAGCTCATTTCACACACGTCAAAGCGCCTCTGGCCGAAGATTATGCCGATTATATATCGAGAGAAATAGTTCGTTACCGGGTGCGGTATCATCCCATCTCAGAACTGACCCCGAGTTTACGACTAGATTTTAGCAGTCATTTTAGAGAGATCACAGAGGCTGATTAACTTGAGTACGGCATTCACCTCGAGCAGATGGGCAGTGACCTGTGAGCGCTCGAGGACATGCTGACGGGCGTGTGTGCTGAAAAAATTACAGAGTGTTGCAGGGCGAGCATTTGCCATTGTTGAATTTCTTATAACATAGCTATCACTCAAGTATCGGATAACCCTTGATATACGGGCGAAAATACGGATCGCCGGATTGGCTGGTTTGAAGTGGAAGAATCAGCATTGATTGAGCCGGGTATTCAACGATGCAGGAGAAGGTGAAGCACCTTAAAAGCCCTCACATTGCCACCCAGGCCGCCGAAATCGTATGCGTGTGCAGCGCGCGAGAGACACAGGTTTGATGTGAATGACTGGGTATTTCTGAAAATATCACCGATGAAAGGGTGATGAGATTTGGCAAGAAAGGTAAGCTCGGTCAAGATTTGTTGGACCTTGTAGGATTCGTCGAAGAAGGATGGGGGCCAGTGGCATATGAGTTAAACTTGCCGCCAGAATTAGAATCCATCGGTCTTTCATGTATCTATGCTAAGGAAATGCATAAGAGACTATCAGAGCAGACTTGATCCCGGAGATATCCGAATTCACGAAACTTGCTACGAAAAGTTCCAATAGCCATCTTAGGCAAACGAATTCGTAGATTGAGAACCAAAGATATCGTACGTAAGTGCGTGGCATAAGCACGGACTGAGAAGAGAAGACTTGGGAGGCGGAGGAAGATATGAAAACCAGATATCCTCACTTATTTCAAGCCTAGTCGGGCGGCAGTATTTATTTTATTTTATGTAGTGCCTTATGGTTTAATATATGTAAGTGAAATGATCGATCTTAACTTTGTCATGTGAATGTTTATAGTATTGTGTGGGAGTACTGTATTGGACTTTTCTGCATTTAAGGTTTTTGGATAATCCATATTACGAAGCTGCACCAAAATTTTCCTAAAAATAAGTTGATCCTACGAATGAAGTATACATTCGAGGCAGAATGTTCTTAAGAGGAGAATGTTACACCCCCGTAAAATTCCCATTGCCAGATGGCCTATTCACCGTGTTGGTTAAGAGTATTTGAAAACCATATATGCTAGAAGAAGGCCCTAGGAAAGATCGGACGGGAACTGTCCAGACCATCGCGGAAAGGCCAGGCGAGCCTCCGCATGGCGGCGTGTCACGGAGGTGGGCTCGCGGTGGCTCCCCGTTACATTGGGCCTGTCCAGGCCCAAGTATATAAACCTGCTTTGGTTTTAACTCATAAACATGTTAAATTTCAAACCGCGAGGAACGAGAGAGAGAGCGAAGGTTGTGATAAAATTATCGCCGTTACACAGGTAAGCGTGGTCAAAAACCAAGAATTAACCTTAGATACCGAGGTGTTTCATGGCAGGAGCATTCCTACAGTTTTCGTTCAGTGAAATTCGGCCAGGCAAAGCGTCGTGCTGCCGGGCTAAAGTAGTGGAATTGCTCCAAATTAGTGTCATGTGCTCCTAGACTTAAAGTAAATATTTATCCCTTACGGGCTTTCGAAAAATAACAGTTTTTGACCCGTCATTGATAAGCCAAAGTTTGGGCTATAATGTCAAAAGAAAATGATCTTTTTCTTTTGAGAATATTGGTGTATTTGTCTAATTGACATGTATGTAAATGCGGTTGGGAGAAAGAGAGTAGATGCCCAGAGCCGTCAGTAAGTCGGATAACTCGAGTTAAGGTATGTAAAGCCATTTCCTTCGGCAAGTTAGTACTCTAGCCTAGCATAATTCAGTGAACTCCGTAATAGAATTCCCCGAGTTGAATGTTGAGTATTGTGCAAGTTGTTAAGTACGGTTTTGCGTTGTCATGTATTTTCGGTCCAGAAAGTTAGTAAAGCATAGCCAAATGGCGAGTTAGCATTCCCGGACTCGGTATAGCCCCGATGCGCGTTTAGCAGCATGTTTTAGAATAATATGATACGAATATTCGGGAATAAAAGTTGGCCAGTAAAATGGAATGGCGAATAGTATCACGGCTCTGATTAGCATGTCAGGTCGATCATATCTTGGCTCACAGTTAGCCATACAAACAGATAGTATTCTTGGCTACAAATTAGCCATGCGATTAGATAAAGATTACGAGAATCAATATAAAACGGTATGAGAATCGGTTTAGCACGAAAGAGATCGAGAATAGAAATCGAGAATTCGGATAGTATTTTCAGTTTAAACATGCTTGCTATATGTGCCTATTATTTGTTTGAGACTTGGTTGTGTCGACAGGTTTCCAGCACAGGCGTCTCGCTGCCCCTGGAGTTGGTAATCGTGTCGCCCCTTTGAGCGGGTGAGTTTACGTCACTCAAGGAGTGGCATGCCGTCCCCAGTTTGGACGAAGATGGGATGAAGCTTTCCCCATATCAGGCTGATCACATTACGGTCTGAAAGCCACATTTAAGTGCACTAGTGCCAGGGCGAAATTAGATTGATTACGATTACGGTGCGGTATAGGAATTACTCGAACTCGAGACACAGTTATTTATCGGAGAGCTATGGCGAACGGGAGACAGGGGATCGGCAGAGGTGCTCGTAGTTATTAGGCCAGTGGAGTGACTTATTTTTTGGCTGGTTTTGCGGCCGGGTAGGGGTCTGTAGATTGTTTGCTTGCTTAAGCATATAGAAACTATAGGGGTTGGTATTGGCTCTTGCTTGCTATATATATATATGTATTTGTGCTATATATTAGTTAATAGATAGCAGGCCGCCGCGTCTACAGGTACGCTCTGCCCTATCACAGCGCGGCCTGATTGAGTTCATATGTCGGTTCTTACGAGATTGATTATCTCACCCTTTATTGGCATTTGCTTTGGATATGTTGTTATTATTCGATTGTATTCAGTTGCTTTACTTCTCAGTACCAGCAGTACTGACGCCCATTGAGGCACTGCATTGCCCCTGCGGTACTCATAGACGAGGAGCGTCCCACCGTGATTCCGGCCCGGTACTCAGTCATCGGCTCACATCATCCAGGAGCTTATATTGAAGTGTAGTTTATTTCTCTTGTACAGTATGGGTAAGAATTCGAGACCCTATCCCGATCATTTTTATCAGTACCCATAGAGGCTTGCAGATTGTATATATTTATCTCCCTTTGTGGTCGGTTGAGCCGATTCGTGTGAGGCCGTGCATTGTGTTGATTGTTTAGTATTCTTGTTTATGTTGGCCGTGTGGGGCCATTGTTTGATAGTAGTGGTGACCTTGTCGGTCACGTAGTTATTGATATTCTCTATGTTGATTTCGAGATGACTAGGCTTGACATGGTGCCCTTGTCGGCCCACATAGGTTCCTTGTTATGAGTATGTTTGGTTAACTGTTATTACATATACAGGTGGCTATAGGCCCGATCGGCCGGAGGCACGTGTTTTACGACGTTATATAGCACATTGTTCCCAGAAATCGAAATAGAGCTGGCCAACACCAGATGTGCTTAGGCTCACCGATTAGCAGTCTAGGTCCTACTAGCGCACCAGGTGCCAGTCATACCCCCCCAAGGCGGGCGTGACAACATTCTCCCCTTAGGAACATTCATTCCCAGATGAGAATTAATTTCTCTTAACATACTTCAAATAGATACTCAATAACTTAGGTATCAAACACATAACTTAATATTAAAATTCGACATCATGAATAGGTGAGGATATTTTTTCTTCATTTCCTCCTCAGCCTCCCAAGTTACTTCCTCGACATTATTACTTCGCCACAATACCTTGACTGAGGCAACTTTCTTAGTTCAAAGCTTCACGACTTGCTAATTTGGGAAAACGAGGTGGAGCTTGGTATAGGTCATATCCTCCCAAATCCGAACATCATCGATAAGCATAACACATGTTGGGTCGCCTATGTTATTATCCCCTAGAAGCCTAGATCTGATCTGGGGAGTTCAAACAGAAAAATTAAAATTTTTGCATTAGAATGGAACGGGTCATGAGGTGACCTGTGAGAGCAATCCATGAGTCATGATGTGACTCGTGGTGAGGCTAAGGTAATGAGTTGAAAATTGGGAAATAGGATCCCCACGGACGTGACCACAACTCGTGGTCAGGCCCCATGAGTCGTTAGATCATTCGTGGGGAATGGTGATTGAGAAAAGAGGAAGAGAAAGACGATTGTACCTAACATAAGGCACCTATGAGTGGTAATTCGAGTCACATGATTCATGGAGTGATCCATGCCAATTTTGGATGAATAATTTTAAAGTCATAGGCAGTGTACCTGATGAGTGGTAACCACGAGTTGTGGTCACTAGGCAACGAATCGTTAAGTCACCCATGAGGAGCCTGAAGACTGATGAAGCCGGTTAGGTCCCTCGTGGGGACTACCTAGTAATTATTTTACGCGAATTTAGTAAGGGATTTTCCAGTAATTCCTAAGATCCTAAGGCCTAAACTACGTCATTTTGAGTTATGAATGATGACTTTTAAGGGGGTTATGTTCATTTTAGGCCATTTACATTCATGCATGCAAAGGTAAAAGTTTAGAGAGGGTGATCAAGCTTTTCTTCTTCATATTCTCTTCAATTCCTCTTGGGCAATCAGAGAAGTGTAAGAATCGGCTACCATCGAATATGTAGGGTTATGAATGGGTGAATTATTTTACACCCATGTCCAATCTCTCTCTAAATCATGAGTTCCCTATGTCTAATCTACGAGGTTTTAACCCGAAACATGAATTTCCTAATTCTCTATATGGATATGATTTAAAATATTTTAATGTTGAATTATGAATCATGGTCAAGTTTATTTATATGTTTTCAATTAAAATTATGTTTCTAGTTTTATGAATTAAAAGCCCATAGATTAGAGAATTTCGCGAAAGGTGAAATTTGTGATGAATGTATGATTATGATGAGATGTTATGATGAAAAGCATGTTTTGAAGCTACCCGTATTTTATGATCATATTTTCAGTAAATTGAGTATTTTTCAAGCATGTGAAAGTAGCTGGGCAAGGCACACATGCTCAAGTGATTTATAATTTCTCGAATTAAGCTACCACATGGTATTGGAGTGAAGACTCCCAATTATCTTTGGATTGTGGTATGGTTTGAGTTAAAGATTCTCATATGCATGAATTTCATATTTGAGATGTATTTGATAATTGAGCTTCGACAATAGATGATGTTGAGCTTCGTTGAAAAATGATGTAGAGCATATCATCTTTTTGGGTGTAATTATTTCTTTATCCGAGTAGGCTAAGGTTCGTTTCACCTAAGCCTCGAGAACTATGCACCAACGTAAGTTTATACTATTATATTTATTTTGGACGCTTCCTTGTGAAGCTGTTACACTACACTTTTGTGGGCCGTAAACAGTATCATGGTAGAGCCTTTAGCCCTAGCAAGCTTTGGGTGGCTCTACCCACTTGAGTGCTTATTGGTGAGACCACATAAGCTCTATCATGGTATAACGGTTAAAAGATGAGTCTCCCATTGTTCCTCATGATTTTGATCCGCATTTCATCATTCATGAGATTTGTATATCTATATATGTTCTAAAGTAGGTTTGACACAATATTTAGTTTTACTCAGAATATTAGACTTGACTTTGAGTCAATCAATTCAATTGCCCATTGATATGTTATGTTATGATGAGATCATGATTTCGGAAAGAATTCATGTAAGTCCTACTCTCAGATTCTTAATGTTTATGTTTTACATTGTCCATGTTTTAAAGTGATTTACTTATTTAAGAGGTTTTACTTTCCCTGCATACTCGGTCATTCCACGTGCGTCGTATACTCTATGTTGTATAGTTTCGCTGTGTCTGAGGACACGGCTCTACAGCTCGACCCCATTCATAGTCTTCTGAGTTAGCATCTTACGCTGTGGTGAGTCCTCATCTCCCGAGGACCAAGCTTGTTTAGATTTCTCTATGTATTTTCAGTTTTAGCTTTATGGAGTTAGTTAGGGTCTTGTCCCATCAACTCGTCATGTTTATAAAGACTTTTCAGACTTAGTGTGTATTCAGCTTCATATTGTGTATCTTGATGTTATGTTTAATTTAGACTTCCGCTATGATTATCTTATTGATTTTTCAGTTTTAATAATTGAGTTAGATGTATGTTCATTCCATGGGTCGACTTGGAAGCACAAAAGGGCTCACTTGTCTAGTGTTACGATCACGGGTCTACGTTGGGTCGTGAAAAACTTAGTATCAACAAGCTAGGTTTGATGTGTCCTAGGGTGTCTGAAAGCCGCATTGAGTCTTTTTCATGGGTGTGAGCGCGCCACACTTATATGACGAGAGGCTACGAAATATTTTAGGAAATGTTCCCTTCTTTCATGATTTATGTAGATGCGATGAAAAGTCTCTCATCCCTCTAATTCGTGATATTTGTGATTGTAGAAATCCTTGGATCCCTTAAGAGTAAATGGTAGAAGGAATAGAAATGGAGGCGTACGAGGATGGCAATAGAAACAGGCACCAATAGGCCTACCAATTTAGAGCACCGGGAACGAGCACATTGCCCATGTTGAAGTTCCCGAGCGGCTATTCGAGATGCTGCAGGTATAAACAGCTCGGGTCAATCGGCGGACAATTGTGCATGTCTCACTTAAGCAGGTAATGCGGTGGCGGCTCGAGTCGGGGATTTCTTAAAGATGAACTTGCCCAGAGATCCTCGGGTCAAAAGTAGATGAGGACCCTTATGAGTTCATAGATAAGATGGTGAAGGTCACCGAGGTCATGAGGGTGAATGGAGTTGAGTGTGCGGAGTTAGCCTCGTATCTAGTGAGAAATTCGCACAGATCAGGTTTCATCAATGGAAAGATAGTAGGGTCATTGAAGCGAGTGCTTTGTCACTTGGGGAGGAGTTCCGTATTGCATTCTTAGATCGGTTCTTCCCTCGTGAGATGAGGGCGAGAGGCGACTAAGTTCGTAAATACGAAGCAAGAGAGGATGAAGATGCAAGTATGCTTACCGAGTTCACCCGCCTATCAAAGTACGCCCTAGAGTTAGTGGATGATTAGAGGGCAAGAGTGAGTAGGTTGGTTCATGGAGTGGCGGGCTATTTGGACAAAAAGTTGTAGGACTACCGTACTCCACCAAGATATGGATTTCCCTCGAATAGTCTTGTATGCCCAACGGATGGAGGCGGCGCGTATAAGGATACAGAGGCCAAGAGGGCTAGGGCTGATAATCACGAGATTCTCACAATCGAGTCGAGTGGTGGGCTCAGATGGCCCAGACCCACCCGGATATCTTTAACCCCAACATCTTAAGCATTGAGTGTGCCATCCCGGGCCTGAGGCATGATCGAAGGGGCTGAGCATCGAGGCTCTAGAAATTCGAAGCGACGAACCCATAGATTCTAGTGTTCAGCTTGCTGCGGATGTGGTAGGGGCACACGGGTAAGTGCTTAGTAGAGTAAGTGCTTGTTTTAGGTGTGGGAAGCACAGAAAACATGGCAGAGATTGCCCGAGCGGTGAGACGGGGTCGCAGTGAGGCTGAGGCCCATCTTCTAGTTCCAGCAGCCCCACCCGTACGCTCGGCACACTGGGGCATCTACGACGCAGAGTGGCGATTAGCGCCGGCAATTCTATGCCTTAGCATCCCTCCGAAGCGAGGTCTCACAGATGTAGTCCTTTGGTATGTTACGAGTTTTCCATGTTGATGTATATTCTTTGTTAGGTCTGGGGGGCTGCTTGTCTTTTGTGACACCTTATGTGGACAATAGTTTCGGAGTTAGTCTCGAAGTCTGAGTCGAGAACCCTTCTTAGTCTACTCCAGTGAGTGATTCGGTTACAACTAGATGGGTGTATAGAGGTTGCCCGTTCTCAATCCTTTAGAAAGTCACCTGACGGTTTGATAGAGTTAACCATGACCAATTTTGATGTTATCCTCGGCATAGATTGGCTATTTGCATGTTATGCTTTAGTTAATTGTAGAACAGGGTGCGTAGAGTTGGATTTCGAGAGAGTAGTATTAGAATGGGTAGTTCAGCTGTACTGTAAGTCTTTTCATTTCCTACCTTAAGGTTAGAAAGATGATCTCCAAAGGTGGTGTGTACCATGCGGATAGGGCTAACGATGCGACGTGCGGGAACCCCTACTATCCGATTAGTTCCAGTAGTTTGTAGTATCCAGAGGTCTTTTCCAACAATCTATCGAAATTCATCCGAGCGGGATGATTTTGAGTATTTTCCTTTAACTACGACACCGACCTATATCTATTCCTCCTTAAGATGACTCCAAGCCGAGCTAAAGGAGTTGGAAACGGTTGAGACCTGTTAGATGCAGGTTTCATTGGTGAGCAAGTCACGTGGTGTGCACCGAGTTTTCTTTGTCCAAAAAAAAAAGATGGTTCCTTTCGCATGTGTATAGGCTATCGGCAATTAAACAAAGTCACTATCAAAACAGGTCCCTTACCCGGGTTGATGATTTATTCAACCATCTTTAGGGTGCTAAGTGTTTCTCAAAGATAGATCTCAGATCTAGGTATCATCAGCCTTCGGAGTTTGGGAGAGCAACATCCGAAGACGGCCTTCAGGACGCGGTATGGACATTATGAGTTTGTACTTATGTCTTTTAAACTAACGAATGCTCCTATAGCTTTTATGGACTTGATGAACAGAGATTGTTCAAGCCATACCTCAAGTGGATGTGTTTATTGATGACATCTGATATACTCTTGAGCGAGGAGGAGAATCTTGCGGCTCATTTGAGAAAAGTGCTTCAAATTCTCAAGGATGACCAGCTATATGCTAAATTCGGCAAGTGCAAGTTTTGGTTGAACTCCAGAGCATTTTTGGGCCATGTGGTATCAAATGAAGGCATAAAGGTGGACTCTCAGAAAATAGAAGTGGTAATGAATTAGCCTAGACAGTGAATCCTTTGAATATTTAGGCTTTGCTTGGGTTTAGGCGCTGTGCTCGGAGATTTGTTAGAACGTTTCTCATCGGTGCGGCACCTTTGACCAAATTGACCCGGGAAAAAGGAAGGTGAAATTCCAATTGTCAGAGTCTTGTGAAGAGCTTCCAAGAGCTTGAAGACCCGACTCACTTCAACACCGGTGTTGACCCTCCGAGGTATCGATGGGTTCATAAGTATTGTGATGCTTGAGGATTGTACTTGGCTATGTATTGGCCTTGTGCCCGAAAGTTATAACATATTCCTCTAGACAGATAAAGTTCATGAGAAGAATTACTTGACCCATGATCTTGAGTTGGCGCGTTGGTATTCGCCTTGAAGATTTGGAGACATTATTTGTACGAGGTCTACGTGGATGTGTTTACGGACCGCAGAGTTTACAATATGTGTTCACCTAGAAAGATCTCATTCTTCGGCAAGAAGGTAATTCGGAGATACCCAAGGACTATGATATGAGTGTGCTTTACCATCCAGGTAAGGCCAATGTAGTAGCGAACGCACTTAGTAGACTCTCTATGGAAAGTGTGTCTCATATGGATGAGGGGAAGAAGGAGCTAGTGAAAGATGTGCATCGGCTTGCAAGGTTTGAGTTAGAATTGGTTGACTCAGTGATGGCGGTGTTATAGTACAACATGGATCAGAATCGTCTTTGGTGATGGAGTAAAAGCTAGACAAGATGAAGACCCTATTTTGGTAAAGTTAAAGGAAGTGGTTCAAAATCGGGAAGGTAAAGGTCTTCTCCAAAGGGGAGATGGTGTGCTTCGAGACCAGGTTGCTTATGTGTTTCGGATGTTGATGAGCTAGATGTTGCTAGAGGCCCATGGCTTCAGGTATTCTATCCATCCAGGTGCCACCAAAATGTCCATGGCTTACGGGAAGTCTATTGGTGGAATGGCATGAAAGAAGGACATCGCGAAATTCGTAGCTAAGTGTTTGAGCGCCCAGCAAGTAAGGTTGAGCATCGAGAGGCAGGAGACGTGCTTAGGATATCGGTATTCCTACTTGAAAGTGGGAAGAAAACAATATGGACTTCATCACGGAGTTTGCCTCATACTCGTCAATAGTATGACTACATTTGGGTTGTGATAGACCGGTTGACCAAGGACGCTCATTTTGCTGGTCAAAACCATGAATTCTACAGAGGATTATGCCAAACTATATATCCGAGAGCTAGTTCAATTGCATGGAGTTCCCTTGTCCATCATATCATACAGAGGTACCCAATTTACCTCTGTTTTGGAAGAGTCGTTTCAAGGATTTGTTACTTAGGTTAAGCTCATTGCGCATTTCACCCGCCGTGGATAGTCAGCGAGTGGACAATTCGGACTCTCGAGGACATGTTGAGAGCATGCGTGATTGACTTCAAAGGCATTTGGGATGATCATTTGCCTCTTATCGAGTTTGCATACAATAACATCTATCATTCCCGGTATTCCAAATGCTTGCAGATTCTAGGCTCTACATGGTGTTGTTTGTTTTTTGTGTTTGAGGTTGAGTGGCGATGATAGGACCATATTCAGTTCATGAGGCTATGGAAGGTTCGGGCGATAAGGGACGGAGTTGAAAATTGCTCGAGTCGCCAAGTCCTATATTGATTGACAAGGGAGAGAATTAGAATTTGAAGTTGATGATTGCATATTTCTAAAGGTGTCTCCCTTGAAGGGAGTGATGAGGTTTGGAATGAAGGGGAAACTTAATCCCCGCTATGTTGGCAATACAGGATAGTGAGGCATGTTGGCAAGGTGGCTTATGAATTGGAGTTGCCCTCAGAATTAGCTTCCGCACATCCTGTTTTTCATGTATCACTCTTAAAGAATTGTTTAGGTGATGCGCTCTAGTTGTCGGTGGACAATGTTGGTGTGAAAGACAACCACGGTTATGAGGTTCCGGTAGAAATGTTGGATGGGTGGGATTCGAAGGATAAGGAACAAGGAAGTTGCTTCATTTAAGTATTATGGAGGAATCGGTATGTTGAGGGACCTACGTTGGAAAGAAGTGGATATGATGGATAAATACCCGCATTTATTCTCTATCTTCACCGGTTCTAGCTTGAGGTATGGTTTACTCTCAAACTCTATATAGTTTTCATGTTTAGTTCATGTGCCCAAGTTTCTTTTATGTATATGGATGTATGTATGACTCAAGAATTTAGTTCGGTATGTAGTTTGAATCGGAGGTGGTCATTCCGTGAGTTTTTGGTTTAAACGATCAGTATTTGAATATGATTGCATTTCTCTACGTTTGGTTTCAACATTTGAGGATGAATGTTTCCCAGGGGAGATATTGTTATACCACGGGAAGCCCAAAGATCAGACCTTAGGGGAGTTGAAGCGGAGAAAAATGAAAATTTAGCATCAAGTATCAGAACGAGGTCGTGAGGTGACTAGTGAGAGAAGTCCATAGTCGTGATATGACTCGTGGTGAGAGCTTTCAGGTGATGATTTGAAAATTGGGAAATGGGATCCCCATGGACGTGATCACGACACGTGATCAAGCACTACGACTCGTTAGATCGATCGTAGGGAGTGGTGATTGAGAAAGAGGAAAGCGGGACGGTGTACTAATGGAAGGCACCCATGAGGCGTGGCGAGACACCACGATTCGTGGGTGAGCCGTGGCAGTTTGGATGAAAATTTGAAAGTCATAGGCAGTGTACCTGACGAGTTGTGACCACGAGTCGAGGTCACCGGAGAAGCTGGGTATTAAGACACCCATGAGGATCCTGAAGACACGATGAGTAGTGTACTTTCGTGGATCATACCACGAGTTGTGGCCAAGAAGTGATGAGTCATTAGGTCCCTCGTGAGGACTACTGGTAGTTATTTTCTGCGAATTTAGTAAGGACTTTTCCATAATTCCTAAGATCATAATGCCTAAACTACTTTGTTTTGAGTTATGAATGATGAATTTTAAGGGAGTTAAGTTCATTTTAAGCCATTTACATTCGTACAAGCAAGGTAGAAGGTTAGAGAGGGTGATCAAGCTTTTCTTCTTCAAATTTTCTTCAATTCCTCTTGGGCAATCAGAAGTGTAGAGAATCGGCTACCATCGAGGTATGTAGGGTTATGAATGGGTGAATTCTTTTTTACCCATTCTCAATCCCTCTCTAAATCATGAGTTCCCTATGTCTAATCTATAGGGTTTTAACACGAAGCATGAATTTCCTAATTCTCTGGGTATTTATGATTTAAATATATTTTTGCTGTTGAATTATGAATCATGGGCAAGTTTGATTATGTTTTTCAAAGTAAAATTATGGTTCTAGTTTTATTAATTAAAACCATTTGATGAGAAGTTCATGTAGGTGAAATTGATGAATGTATGATTATGATGAGATGTTATGATGAAAAACATGTTTTCAAGCTACCCATGTTTATGATCATGTTTTTTATTTAAATTGAGTATGTTTCAAGCATGTGAAAGTAGTCCAAGGCCCACATGTTCAAGTATGATTTATAATTTCTCGAATTAAACACCACATGGTTTTGGAGCGAAGACTCCCAATTATCTTTCAGTTTGTGGTATGGTTTGAGTTAAAGCTCCTCATATGCATGAATTTAGATGTATTTGATTATTGAAGGCCATTCGATGAGTAATGTTGAGCTTCTTTGAAAAATGATGTAGAGCATATGCATGTTCACCCTAAGCCTCACAACTACGCGCCAACATAGGTTTATACTATTGTATATTACTTTGGGACCTCCCTTATGAGATATTCCCTTCCCTATTCGGCCATGAGCTTCATATCGATATCGAATTATCGTCCACAGCCACTGGCAATACTTTGGATGGCTCTACCTACTTAAGTGTGATAGTTAGGACCACATAAGCTCTATCGTGGTATGTCAGTTAAAAGATGAGTCTCCCATTGTTCCTCATGATTTCATTCATGCATGTTCATCATTTATGAGATTTACATATCTATATATGTTCTAAGCGAGTTTGACTCGATGTTGATTTTACTCATGATGATCGAGACTTGACTTTTAAAGTGATCGATTAAGTTACGATGATATGTTATGTTCAAATTCTTAATGTTTATGTTTTACATTATGCATGTTTTAAAGTGATTTACTTATTTAGCAGTTTTACTTACCTGGATACTCAGTACATTCCGTGCGGCATACTTTATGTTGTATTGTTTCACGATACGGGGCCCGGCTCTCGAGCTCGGCCCGTTCATAGTCGGTTCTCGAGTTAGCATCTTACGTTGAGGTGAGTCCTCATCTCCCAAGGACAAAGCTTGTTTATATTTCTCTATGTATTTTCAGTTTAAGCTTTATGGAGTTAGTTGGGGTCTTGTCCCATCAACTCGTCATGTTTAGAGGCTTTTCGGACAAAGGATGTATTCGGCTTGAATGTATGTATTACGATGTTATGTTTAATTTAGACTTCCGCTATGATTATCTTATTGATTCTTCAGTTTTAATAATTGAGTTAGATGTATGTTCATGCCATGAGTCGACTTGGAGCCTCTCGGGGCTCCTTGTCCCGTATTATGATCCGAGTCTATGTTCGGTTCGTGACATATACACTTTCTTAACATCGATACATGAAAGGTGGGCGGACTTCCACTCACTCTGGTGGAAAATCCAACTCATAGGCTACTTTGTCTATCCTACGGATAACTCTGTCAGGCCTAATATATCTAGGGCTTAGCTTGCCCTTCATCCAAATCGCATGGCGCTTTCATAGTCGACACTTTCAGGAAGACCCAATCATAAATCAAACTCCAACGCTCAACGACGTACATCCACATAAGACTTATGCCTCCTCTAAATTTTATCACAAGTCGATCTAATAAGTTTCACCTTGTTAGCCTTTTGCTGCACTAAGCCTTGCCCTAATAACTTTTCCTTATTGAGTTGAAACCAGCCCATTGGCGACCTGCATTTAGTCCATATATAAGGCTTCATATTGGGCCATCTGAATACCCATCTGTTAGTTATTATTATAGAAAACTTAATCAGGAAACATAATCATCCGACTTCTGCAAAATCTAAATACGAGCCACGCAACATATCTTCAAGCATCGAATGGTACATTCGGCACATCCATGCGTACGAGGATGAAATGCGATCTTGAGGCTTACCTGAGTGCCAATAATTTATGGGATGAATTCTAGAATTTTGTTGTGGCCAGGCACCTCTATCGGAGATAATGGATAAGGGGATGCCATGCAGGAGAACTATCTCTCGTATATACAACCTGGCATAATCCTCTGCGGCATAAAGCATCTGCTGGCAAGTGACATGATATAGTCAATCTGTCTACTATTTACCTAGATTGAATCATGCTTCTGCTCATTTTGAGACAATCCTATAATAAAATTGTAATGCCCCGGAAAATCAAAATCTGGGCAGGGAATTAAATTAGAAAGCTTGGAAAATTTGAATCACGTCACAGGCAGGTCATTACGTGACTAGTGAAGTTCTGACCACGAGTTGGTAAGTGACTCGTGGTGAGACCTAGGGAATTATTTTGAAATTTTTGTGGTTGAGGTGACCACGGGTGTGACCATGAGTCTGGTCACCGTAGTCGTGAGATGACCCGTGGTCTAGGATAGTGTGAAGGCCGGGAAGATATTGACGGTGAACTTCATGGATTAGTCACCCATGAGCCGTGGTCAAGCCACGGTCGTTAGGTGACCCCGTGGATCAAAATAGATAGGAGAGTATGCGTGTTGGAAGTGCAGTTGACGAGTGGGTCACCATGAGTCGTAGGATAAACCACGAGTCGTGGTGTCCCTCGTGGTGACAAATAGGGGACTTTGGGGCTGTGGACCCAACGAATAGTGACCACGAGTCATGGTCAGGCACGGTCCACCGCGGGGTCCACCGTGGGGACTAGCAACCAATTTTCCATGGGAATTTCCTAGGGTATTTTAGTAATTACCTACCTTCTAAGCTTGTTAAACTATGTCATTTTAGACATAATTTCACGACTTATTAGTGGGGTAAACGGTTTCTTTTCTCATTCCCACTCAAATCTTTAGAAAAGTAGATTGTAGAAAGTTTATCTCGAGAGAATTTCAAAAGAAAGAACTAGGGAAGACCTTTTCTCCTCGATTCTCAAGGAGATTCTTCGAGCTTCTTCTTCAGGTATGTGGGAGTTCAACAAGGGGATAGTTCTTCCCTTGTGTCCCCTAAAACTCTTCTCAAATTTCTTTATGAATCTTATCCTTTGAGCTTTCAAATACTAAGAGATTATATGTAAGTTTTCTTTGAATTCACATAGAATAATATGCATGATTATTTGTAGACATGATTTCCATCAGTTCATGAGTAAATTGATATTATTTCCACAAGGTTAACCTAGCTTTCAAATCTTGAGAAATCCTTGATAATGTCTTATTTAATTCATGTAGAATCATGTTGTATGCTAATTATGGGTATGTAATGGTAGTATTGGTGCTTATCTCGTGTATCAACATCGACCCTATTTCTTGAGGGTAGAACAGGCTAGAAATTCATGATTTAGATCACAAACCTTGGAATTTCTTGATATACCGGTGAAGTGAAATCACTTACTATTTTACATGTGTAAATTCTCAGTCGGCTCATTTAGTTTGACCTACGAACTTCTTGGTGTCGGTATCACCTCTTAGTTATCGAGAATCAAATTCGAGAATCCCGTTCATTGGTCCACTATGTGGTCATGATACTATAGACATATAGTTCTGACTAGCCTTAGGACCCTAGTTAAGATTTTAGTTTATTCTCAAACAGTTACAATGCTTCTAGATAGCGGCTCGGCCGATCTAGGAGCCCGGTTTCGAGTCGGTCCATTAAGACTCTCGAGGTACTTTAAGATATGTATCCCTGACTTTTCTTGGGCCTCAGTTTCGAGCTATCAGCCTATTATTCAGTTTAGTATTATCCAGTGGGAGTAGGACTTAGCATAGGGGGTAGGTCGGCACACCCGAGGTTGCCGAGTGTAGGTTTCAATATTTATCGGCCTAATTAACCCAAACTTTGTGATCACCGATTCATGCCTTTATACCCTAGAAAGGTATATTGGAGATAAAATACTGGTGGGAATTGTATACATCGGACTCACATCCTATCTCACGTGGTTACATGTCGGTTATAAATCTCCCACTAGTCGATTCAATATAGTTCCAGTCCAATTAGTTGAATCGGTAATCCAGGCTAGAGAGCGTGCTTTGACCATCGAACGGGGGTCTTCTAGACCACCCCCGGTATTGAAGTTATTCAATTCGATTTGCTTTAGTTGGTCATTGCATGTCTTCCCGGTTCCAACATTTCTTTTATTATTCATTCTATTGTATTATGTTTCTCTCACTTGTCAAGTCAGAAATTCAAAAATGCTGATGCATACTTTTTCATGTTTGTATGTTTTTATGAAAAATGCAATAAGATCATAGTCCCGGCCCGTTAGCGGGGCCATATACCGAAGAACTTCGGCTATCAGTGGTGAGTCCTCATCCTTCGAGGACGAATTATTTTAACTTTAATTGTTGATTCCTCATTTCTTTTATGTTGGATTTGGATTTAGGCCAGAGTTGTCCAGTACCTCATCGAACCTAGTGGCTTTCGAGGCGTAGAGTTGTTTTCAAACTCAAAGTGATTTTACTAAATATGTAACCTTGTTCAAGTGTTATTATTTTTTCTTTAAATTTCCACTGCACATATTTTTATGTTACTCGTAATGCTAGTGTATGATAGATCAGGGGTTTGCCAGGGTCTTGTGACTTCAAGTATAGTATTCAGCTAGAATTGTAAACTCGGGCGTGACAAACTGGTATCGAGCACAAGTTCTGACAATGTGGATTTACGAAAGGCATCAGTAGAGTCCTCATCATGGGTGTAAAGTGCGACAGACTTATGATGGGGAGAGGCTATGGATGTCATTAGAAACCCTTAATTTCATACTCCTTATCGTGAATTGAAATTCAATTCCAAAATTATTCTCCTAACTCGTACTCTTCATTTGGTGAACTATTTCCAAGCCACGAAATGGAAGGAGGGCGGGCAATTTCCCAACAGAACTGCTCCACCAGCCCCGGAAGCTCAACAGGATGACTCAGTGTCAACCCTTGAGAATTTAGGGAGCCCATTAGAGTGCTCGCCCGAGGCTGTGACCTTGAGATAACTGGCGGTGGTTTGATTGTCAGCTTATTAAGGTCCCTGTGTTGCTAGGGTATGGGGGGCTTCACCCGAATGAACCCTCCATGATTTTAGGGATCCAAGGTGGGTGTGGACCCCCAAGAGTTCGTGGATGAGATCGGGAAAAGATTACCGTATAATGGGTTTTGACTCATAAGAATGCGGCCTAATTTGTCTGGGCAAGAAGTCTCCCAGTACAGTACATGAATAGTGGAAGGAGGGGCAGCCGGCGGGAGCGGGGCCGGTGAGTGGGGATTCAGCCTGTTTTTCTGACAGATTTTTCCCTAGAGAGCTCGGGAGGCCAAGGTAGCGGAGTTCATGAACACGATACGGGAAATAGGCAGGTGAAGGGAATATACTTTCTGGGTTGCAGGGTTGTCCAAATATGCTCCGAGATAAAGTGTTGAGCCAAGGGCTCGCATAAGAAATTCATGAATAGGGCGTCAAACCTGGTCCTCAAAGAGTGCGGGACAGCGATGCGTCAAGGATATCGACCTCTCTGTGCACGATTATCTGTGCGGCGGTCGAGGCTGAAAAGCTAAGGAGACATGAAAGAAAAGAATAGCGGGCGAGACTAGCCGGTGGAATCATGGACACAAAAGGTCAAGCGGTAGCAACCGCCTGGTAACGCTTAGCAGCAGGGAACAACTGACAGTGCTTTTTTTTCGTCATAAGGAAATAAGAGTAAGAGACTTCATTCTCAATCTAAATCTACAATTCTAGGAGCAGATATCCAGCTTGCCCCAAGCTGGAAAAAGAATCACGGGAGAGTATCTTCCAAGGTCAAGAGGGTTGTTTTGGTTGTAGACAACTCGGGCATCGGCTTAAGGAATGCCCTCGGCAAGGCGAGGGAGATCAAAATCACCATCTCGCGCTCGGTAGCCCGGCTAAAAAGGCTAACACATCAAGTATGGCGGTCAACACCAAAACCATTTTTTAGGCATTATCATCTCATGGAGATGAGGAGAACTCACGAGATGTAGTCACGGAGTATGTTATGTCTTTTCCACCTGAGTATGCCCTACTTAGCTCCCAGGGACCCACTATCATTTGTGACTCCCTACGTAGTAATTCAGTTTGTCTCCAGAGTCAAGAAGTACTATCAGAACCCTTCTCGAGTCTCCACCCCGGTTGGCGAGTGTACAACCCAAACGTACACCCCGGATCGTAGACATGGGACAAGGAGCCCGAGAGACCCCAAGTCAACCCATGGCGCGAGCATACATATAATTCCATTCACACATAAGAAGACTTCACATAAGGAAACAAAATCATGACATAATAACAAAGAAAAGATAATACATGATCCATACGCGATGTTTGAATACAGCGATGTCCCGAAAATCCTCTAATCATGAAAAGGCGAGTTGAGAGGACAATACCCCAACTAACCTACAATGCACAAACTGGAAGACAATAGCCAAATTAAGACATATGCTCGAACATGAGGACTCACCAAATGGGCGATAGCGAACTGCGAAGAGCTGCGAGGAAGGTGAGTACGGGAGCGGGTCTGTCATGAAACGATACAGCATAGAAAAGAATGTGAGTCGGTACGTGGAATGTACCGAGTATGCAAGTTAAGTAAAACAGACATTTAAAATATATAAAACTCATAAATGGCCATAAGGGTAGGACGTCATGTATTATCATAATATCATAACATAACATAAGGCTAAAGGTTTTCAAAACATTCATTAATCAAACATAATCATAATCCTTAGGAGAAAATGCTGCTTAACATGACTTGAGCCAAAATACATAATCGCAAGCGACCATAAACATGAGGAGCAGTGGGAGATTCTCTTATGCGACATTCCCCATATGAGCACACATGAAGTTTGACTTAGAAACCTGAGTAGGTACAATTGAACCTTTCGGTAGAACCGTGAAGGAGTGATATCACCATGAAAAGGGCCATTTGGGCCGGGGGCGATCTAAAGAGAGGTCCCAACATACCTACGGTAAGCACGTGGTTTACTTATCAGGGCATAATCGTACTTACTGAACCTGCTCGGTGTTCGATACTTTCTCCCAAAACATATATAGTGCTCATAATATAACATGCATGAATTCATGGGCTAGTTGAATCATAATAATCATATACACACATCTATATACATGAACTAGCCATGAAACAAGACCGGTGAGTCGGCAAAACATAATTCATGAATCATAAAAGTTCCTACATGCGGTAGATCGGGCATATAGCTTGAAATTCATAAAATCATGATGGGTAATTGGTTAAATCGATATTTTAAATTGTAATTCCTACTGGGCTTGCAAATATCATTAATAGAAAAGTAGATCATAAATCGATTCATCATGGGTCATGCATAATTAGGCTTACTTTGAGAGAATTCAATAATTGATAACGTATAAATAAATTAAATTACAAAATCTGAACAAAAGCCCATAGAATACGATAAGGTTTGAAAATCACAAAACCCATTAACAATCATTGAATTTTTTATATAAATCTATTTCAAAACCCAATAAATTTTTGATAGAATTTTCATAAAATCATAGAAAATGGGCATGGGTGTGAAAGGAAACACCCTTTGATAGCCTTACATACCTGAAAATAACTAATTCTTAATCTCCCTTGAATGCCCAAGAAGGAATTGGAAGGATTTGAAGAGGAAAGCCTTGAATCACCCTTTGATCACCTCTCTATACTCTTGCATGCAAGAATAGAGAACTTAAAGTAGATTATCCCTCAAAAACCCACCTTTCATAGCTAAAAGCGATGTAGTTTTAGGTCTTAGGAACTTAGGAACTACGAAAAGGCCCTTACTAATTTCTTGAAATTAACTGCCAAATGGTCCTAACGGACGACTAGACGACTGCGTCAACTTTGGGGCAAATGATTGATTACTTGGCTCCATTAGGTGCACTTCACAGCTCCTTGTCTTCTAGGCTCATAACGGCCCGGCTAGCGACTCGTAAGGGATGACAACGACTCATGGTCACCAACCGTCAGTACCTTTGCCATAGCACATCCTTCGGGGAGCAGTTTGTTTCTCCAAAATAGATCTCGAGTCAAGGTATCATTAGCTAAGAATCGAAAGTGTGACATACAAAAATAGCTTTCCAAGACTGGTATGGTGTTTCGAGTTCGTGGTTATGTCCTTCGGACTAAGAAAAATGCCCACTGCAGCCTTTATGGACTTGATAGAACGGAGTCTTTAGTAGTATCTGGATATGTTCATCATCGTATTCATCGCTGACATTGCAGTAAGCTCAAAATGAGGAAGATCATGCAAATCACCCCGAGGATAGTGCCTCAGTTGCCCAGAGGCATGTAGGTTGTTAGCCAAGTTCGGCAAGTGTGAGTGGTTGTTCCATGACACCACAGTCACGTGGTCTCGGGTGAAGATGTTCGGGGTTGATCTCAAATTCTGACCAGTGAAAGGCGCTCAGACCAACTTTCCCAACCTAAACAAGAAAGTTTCTTGGGTTGGCCAAGGTTACTATCGACGCTTTGTAGAGGGCTTTCTTCTGCATCTCCACTACAGCTAGGATAACTTATAAAAAGGTGAAGTTCCGGTGGTCGAGATGCGTGAAGAATTTCTAGGAGTTAAACTCAACTCACTATTTTGCTCTCGTATTAGCTCTACGGAAAAGTTGGATGGATTTGTAGTTTATTATGACGCTTCCCGGGCGGAACTGGATTGCATTACATTAGCGGGGCAAAGTGATAGCCTACACCTCCAAATGGCTCAAGGTTCATGAGAAGAATTATCCAACTCATGACTTGGGTGATAGCGGTAGTGTTTGCATTGAAAATATGGAGACATTACCTATATAGGGCTCGGGTTGATAAGTTTTCCACCAATCACAAGAGCCTTCGGTATATGTTGATCGAGAGGGACTGATCCATAAGAGAAAGAGTGGTTAGAGCTCACGAAGAGTTATGACATGGCATGCTATACCACCCGGGAAAAGCTAATGTGGTGGCGGTTCACTAAGTAGAATGTCTATAGGTAGTGTGGCTTATATTAAGGATGGAAAGAAGGAATTGGTAGGATATTCCTGAGACTAGTGTGGTTAGGGGTGCGATTGGTTGACTCAGGCGGGTGGGTGTATGCAAGCGGGTGAGACTCCTCTTTAGTTGTGAAGTTAAGTCCAAACAGGATGAAGATCCCATTCTTCTTAAACTCAAGGAAGAGGATCTCAGAAAGGAGGTTAGGCTTTCTCCAAGGGGAGATGGTGTGCTCGATTATCTGGGCGGTGTGTGTACCGGACGTCGGTGACTTGAGGTAGCATATATTTCTTGAAGCACACAGCTCGAATACTCCATCCACACAAATTGCTACTAAAATGTATCGCGATTTGTGAGATATGCGGAGTGGGGCATGAGGAGGGAACATCGAATTCGTAGCAAGTGCTTAAACTTCCCCGACCAAGTCAAGGTGACATCAAAGACCGGGAGGTATGATCCAAGATATCAGCATACCCACGTGGAAGTGGGAAGAAATAAATATGGAATTTATTATGGGTCTACCACAGACACCGTCGGCAACATGATTCCATCGGGAGTAGTAGTGGGCTGGATGACTAAGTCGGCACATTTCCTCCCAATTAAAATGATGGATTCAGTGAGGACTATGCTAGACTTTATATTCGGGAGTTGATTAGGGCTTCATGGGGTGCCATTATCCATTATCTCGGAGCAGTACTCGAGTTCACCTGCGCATTTTGGAAGTCTTTTCGAAGAGACTTGGTACCGGAGGTCAAGCTCGGCCATAGCTTTTCACCGAGATAGATGGGCAAGGCGGAGTAGACTATTCAGACCCTAGAAGATATGTTGAGGGCGTGCGCGATCGATTTCAAAGTCAGTTGGGTTGACCACTTGCCTCTTATCGGGATTTGCGTACAGCAATAGATTATCACTCCGGCATCTAGATAGCCCCATTTGAGGCATTTTATGGTAGGCAGTGCGAGGTCCCCTATTGGATGGTTTGAGGTTAGTGAAGCTACTATAATCGGGCCAGACTAGGTTCATGAAACTATGTCAGTTATAGCTCATCGAGAGAAAGATTGAGCTTATTTCGGAAGGCTGTCGGGAAATCTTATGCTAATGTAAGGAGATAGAGGTGGAGTTTTCTATGAATGGTAGGTCTATCTTAATATTTCACCCATGAAAGGGATCTTTGAGTTTGGAAATAAGGGGAAAGCTCAGTCTGAGATATGTGGGACCCTATAGAGAGTTCCTGAAGTGAATTGGAAAGGTAGCCTATGAGTTGGAATTACCTTTAGAGTTGGCTTCTGTTGTACCCGGTATTCCATGTGTCATTATTGAGAGATGCATTGGTGATCCAACTTCAATTCTTCCATTGGACAGTGTAGGATTAAAAGATAGTCTCTCATACGAGAGTCCCGAGTCCAAATCCTTGACCTTCAGGTTTGTAAGTTGAGGAACAAGGGAAGTAGCTTCGATCGAGGTCTAATAGAGAAATCGGCGAGTGGAGGGAGCTACGTAGGAGGCCGAAGCGAGATATGATGGCCGAGATACACACTTCTCTACCGCTCTATCACAGCTTGAGATATCAGTCTCTCCCTAGAACTTAATTTAGTTTTCATGTTCAATTCATATGTTTAAGTTTCTTTTGTGATGGATGTATGTAGAAAAGTGAATTGGTTGTGTATGTAGTTCGAATGGGAGGTATTCATTAGTCGGTATTTGGTTTAATGATTAATATTTGAATATTATCATTGCATCTCTCTACTTTTGTGTGTGTTTTCTAATATTCGAGGATGAATATTCCCAAGGGAGAGATATTGTAATGTCTCGGAAACTCAAGGCACACCAGGACTTAAATCGGGAGAAAACTAAAAAATGCGGGTCAAAAAATGAGTCGTTAGTAGCTTCATTGGGAGTGACCACGAGTCAGGAGGTGACTCGTGGTGAGACCCTAGGGGTTTATTTTGAAATTCATCCACGGCCAAAATTTCATTTTTTCCACTTAATGTAAATTCAACACTTAGGTGAGACCTAGGGGTTTATTTTGAAATTTTGGTGGTTGAGGTGACCACGAGTCGTGAGATGACCCGTGGTCAAGGATAGTGTGAAGGCCAGGAAAATATGGGTAGTGAACTTCACGGATTAGTCACCACAAGTCATGGTCCAAGCCACGTTTCGTAAGGTGACCCGTGGTTCAAAATAGATGGAAGAGTATGGGAGTTGGCAGTGTAGTTGACGAGTGGGTCACCATGAGTCGTAGGGTACACCAAGAGTCATGGTGTCCCTCATGGTGACCAATAGGGGATTCTGGGTAGTGGACCCAGCGATCGTGACCACGAGTCGTGGTCACTTGGCACGAGTCGTAGGATCCCTCGGGGGGACTAGCAGCCAGTTTTCCCTAAGAATTTCCTAGGGTCTTTCAGTAATTTCCTACCTTTCTAAACTTGAATCTACATCATTTTAGACATAATTTCAGACTTATTAGTGGGAGTAAACGGTTTATTTTCTCATTCCCCACTCAAATCTTCATAAAAGAAGATTGTAGAAAGTTTATCTCAGAGCATTTAAGAGCAAGAACTAGGGTAGACCTTTTCTCCTCAATTCTCAAGGAGATTCTTTGGGCTTCTTCTTCAGGTATGTGGGATTTCAACAAGGGGATAGTTCTTCCCTTGTGTCCCCTAAAACTCTTCTGAAATTTCTTTATGAATGTTAGCCCTGAGATTTCGAATGCGAAGATATTATATGTAAATTTTCTTTTAATTCACATAGAATTATATCCATGATTATTTGTAGACACGATTTCCATCAGTTCATGAGTAACTTGATATTATTTCCACAAAGGTGAACCCTAGCCCTGCAGATTTTCGAATATTGAGAAATCATTGATAATGTCTTGTTTAATTCATGTAGAATCATCTTGTATGCTAATTATGGGTATTTTCCCACCAACTAATGGTATTATTGGTGCTCATATCTGTGTATCAACTTCAGCCCTGTTTCTTGAGGGTAGAACAGGCTAGAAATTCATGATTTAGATGATAAACCTTGGAATTTTCTTGACTATACTAGTGAAGTAAACTCCCTTACTATTTTACATGCTAAATTCTCAGTCAGCTGATTAGTTTGACTATAGAACTTCCTGAGGTGTCAGTATCACCTCCCAGTTATCAGAATCAAATTCAGAATCCAATTTAAATGTCCACTAAGCGATCATGACACTTTAGACATATAGTTCTGACTAGCCTTTGGACCCCAGTTTAGATTTCAGTATGTTCCCAGATGGTTACGATGCTTCTAGATAAGTACCTCTGACCAATCTAGAACCTAGTTCCAGAATCTGGTCCGTTAAGACTCTTGGGGTACTTTCAGACATGTATCCCTAACTGGTCTTAGTCCCTAGTTTCGAGCTATCATCCTAGTATTTAGTTTAGGATTATCCAGCGGGAGTAGGACGTAGCACCGAGAGGACTGAGGTTCCAGTGCACCCAGGTTCCCAGAACTAAATTGCTAGCGTTGGTTTCAATATTTATTGGCCTAATTGGCCCCAGACTTTTGTGATCACCCATTTCATGCCTTTATTCTCTAGCAAGGTATACTGGATCCTACCAGTGGGGTGTCTACATCGGACTCCACGTCTAGCTCACATGGTTAGTTGTAGGTTATAGACTCCTGATGACTCTTTTTCGCATCGAGCGCGTCCGCAAGTGTACGGGTCGTGCAAGTAATATAGTGGCTCTTTTTAAGAACCAGAATGTCGAACCCACAGGGACTGGA
>JACEIK010000062.1:335006-368090 GCA_018107945.1 Datura stramonium
TTTAAAGAAAACATTATTAAAATAATATTATTTTTTTGATTTGAATCAAGATTTCCAAACTACTAGGGTAAGTGTTCCCCATGGGCTCATAACTACTTCGGATATACACACGTGATCAATCCCAATGCTTACTTGTAGAACTGATAACTAGAGTTCATCCAAACGACCGGTACGTCCCTATTAGATGACTTTACTCAATCATCGGGTCAGGTATCATGCGCAATTTCTAACAAAGCATTATCAATTTATTCTAAATTTAACTATCCTACAACCACTCAGGTTAATACAATGATCATAAAGACCAATGCTTTGTTGTAATTTGCTTTTCCTAACCTTTACTTCTCTAGGTTAAAGAAAGTAAAAAATTCTGTCAAGTCCTGACTTTGTACACCGTTAAGAAACGTTTGAGATGAAGAGAATACAATACAAGCGTTTAGCATTGAATTGGAATCACTTTTGTGTAACCCTATTTTGTTAATCCTTCATGGTTTCCACAACCCTAGTTGTGGAGGTTTTAGCATCTTATGATTGTAAAATTACAATTATCATTAATAGATAAACACATAATTAAATACTTAGAGCAACAATTGGAAGAAAATCTTATTTGAATATCAAAGAATAATCTCAAGAACAATGTAGGAATTCAAGAATTTGATCCCAAGAATTTCTCTCCAAAACATGATAAAAATTCAAAAAAAATAATTCTTCACACATCTACTACTTTGGTTCTATCCTCCTCTGACAAAAATAAAACAGAAATGCTTTTTATACTGACATTAGAAACCTTTTCCAAAGCTAATAGGAAATTTTCAATATCTAGTGTCGACTGTGTCACGACTGGACCTACGACCCGTAGCAGGATTGTATAGGTCATACCTGCTTCTCGTACGTCCTTGGCTACTGCAGATTTGTCTAAGTGTTGGCAAGCTGGTACAACTCGTACCACAGTCTTACGAGTCGTACAATTCTTCCGTGGTTTGGCCCTAAAAACTCTAACATCTTCTGAAATTTTCTACAAGTGTTGTGGTACGACTCTTACTATTTGTAGTGTCTAATGTTCTGTCAAGTATTGAAGAATATTTTAAAATTTACCATGGCTCATTGTACGGGTTATATGGTCATGCTACAATCCATAAGTCCATCTGTACCAAGAGACTACCTTTATGCAATTTTCTCTGAACAATTCCACGACTCCAGTTACAGCCCGTACCACCTTGGTACGACTCGTACAGGGAGTCGTATGTTACCTTCCCCTCATTCCAGCCTTCTAGCTTTCATCATAATTCTTAGTAAGGCTCGTACTGAGACTTGTACTTTGGATGATTTTCTGTATTTTTAGGCTTTTTTTGCACATTTTTTCTCGAACACTTATTTTCCCTTAAATCAAAGTAAAAGTGCCTCATATCCATATAAACATACCTACGTCCATACTATTTTCTCAATTTTAAGCGTCGAAAGTACTGTAAACTCACAGCACATCAACACCCTCAACTTAAGAAGAAAATAAAAACTAAACACGACGCTTAAATAGAAAATAAACCTAGGATACTATAGTCAATATCAAACAAAACTTGCACTACAAACTCAAAAAGCTTATGACCCTTTTTCCCATGAACCAGATCAGCACATGCACTACAAGCAACCATAAAACATGATAAACAGGGATTAAGATATGTCATCTAGCTATTAACAGATAGTCAAGTCCTCACCAATGCTTTTTACATAGACAACTAGTAGAGTTAAACACAAACCATGTACCCTCATAGCAAAAGAAGTCCCCCACTTACAGATATAGTAAAATATGAAGCATGGGATTAATCAAGTAAGACTCACTCTCACAAAGAAGTTTCAAATACTGCATATCATACCATAGGCTTAACCTTATTTTCTCTGCTTCGGTTTGTCAAATGGTCAGGCGAGGATCACTATAGGACTTACTTTGGCTCTTAATGTAGTCTTTCAGGCTGGGTATGGTAGATATGGGATCTTTTAAGTGACTAAACCCCTCCTTGACACTACCTATATGTGGCTTCATTTTTTCACTTTTTCACCTCTTTTGTTTTTTCCACTTTTTCATTCCTTTTCACCTTTTTATGCACATGTATGAGTGTGGTGTGTTTCTTCAAGCTTTTCATGCATCATTCTCTTTTTGTATTTTCTTTTTCAAATTTTTTTCTTCTTTTTTTCTTTTGTCACACCACAACTCAGTTTTCACCTTTTTTCTCTCCCTTTTTCACCTTCACACTATTTATGCACCCCTACTCCCCTCAACTTAGGCATTTTGCCTATGTTGAGGTTCACAATGTCCAAGAAGGGACAGGGGCCAAAATAGGTTCATTATAAAAATGGGTACGGTTAATTCGTTAATCAAATAAAAATGGTCTATTTGAGGCTCAAAATCGAGATCAAGGGAATCATATCATTTTGGTATGGCATTTAAGCTAAAAATGGGCTAACAAAAAGGATCTATGATCCTTTCCTAACCAACCATCCTAATACCTATGCAAAGACCAACCGGGCAAGTTCTAAATCCTCTACGCAACATTGAATTAAGTATTAGACCTCACTCACTCATGGTACATGACTCGCATTCACTTTACTTGTCCGGTTTATTCATGTCTTAAAAAAAACTATACATGCTAATTTACTAAATGACATAAAAATATCCACAGAAATCATGCTTGCAATCACAAGTACATAGCTAATCATCAAAAAAAATTAAAATAGGGTCAAATTTTGAAAACTCCAAAACTAGTGCAAATTTATTGGCTGATTACTCCTAAGCTACTTTCTTATTAATAAAAATCACAAAAATAAAATCCTAAACATGTCGATTCTACTAGATAGCATGCCCGAGGGAAACAAAATATGGAACGAAAAACCCTTGGATGAAACAAAATCCCAAAAATGACAAGTACACCCCCTCCACCTTTTAAAAAGATGCTTCGTCCCCGAAGCATAGAATAGAAAAAACTGAGGGAAAGGAACATACCTACAGCGCTCTAAGTGTTCCTATCATCCTACGAAGGAGGTACCTCTGTTGTAATCGTGCTGCTAGTGGTGGCCAGCACACTCAATGGAGTATCAGTAGGGGGAGTGGTTAACCCCTCAGTAGTATCGACCATCTCTACGGCCTCTGGAATCATCGGGGCTGAATGTGGCTCGACTTTCAAGGTTGGGAGTTTAGTTGGTTAACATGACCAACAATAGTGTTATTGTTCAGAATGGATCGAATCGACCTTGGTAATTGATGTAAAAGCTAGACAATACGAGGACCCAATTTTAACAAAGATAAAGGAAGCCGTTCAAAATCAAAAGGTAGAGGTCTTCTTCAAAGGGGGAGATGGTGTGCTTCGATACCAGGGCCGCTAATGTGTTCCGGATGTTAGTGATTGGAGGAACTGGATGTTGCACGAGGCTCATAGATACAGGTATTATATCCATCCAGGTGCCACCAAGATACACTGTGACTTACAGGAAGTCTATTGGTGGAATGGCATGAAGAAGGACATCGCGGAGTTCATAGCTAAGTGCCCAAACTGTTATCATGTAAAGGTTGAGCATCAGAGACTGAGATGTGTGCTTCAGGATATTAGTATTCCTACTTGGAAGTGGAAATAAATCAATATGGACTTCATAACAGGGTTGCCTCTCACTCGACGACAATATTACTCCATTTGGGTTGTTATAGACAGGTTGACCAAGGCCGCTCATCTTCTACCGGTCCAAACCACGGATTTGGCAAAGGATTATGCCAAACTATATATCTAAGAGCTAGTTCGGTTTCACGGAGTGCCCTTGTCCCTCATATCAGATAGAGGTACCCAATTTACCTCTCAGTTTTGGAGGTCATTTCAAAAAGGACTAGGTACTCAGGTTAAGCTCAGCACAGAATTTTACCCGCAAACGAATGGTAAAGCAGAGCAGACAATTTAGACTCTTGAAGACATATTGAGAGCATAAGTGCTTAACTTCAAAGGTAGTTGGGATGATCATTTGTCTTTTATCAAGTTCGCATACAATAACAGCTACCATTCCAGCATTCAGATGGCTTTGTTTGAGGCTCTCTATGGGCGGATGTAGATCGCCTATTGGTTGGTTCGAAGTTGGTGAAGCTGCGATGATAGGACCAGATTCAGTCCATGAAGCTATGTAGAAGGTTCAACTCATACGGGACATGTTGAATATGGCTCAAAGTCACCAAAAGTCCTATGCTGACGTGAGGAGAGAACTCGAGTTCAAAGTGAATGATTGGGTGTTTCTAAAGGTGTCTCCCATGAAGGGAGTTATGTCATTTGGAAGAAAGGAAAACTCAACCCTCGTTATGTTAGCCCCTACCGAATTATGAAACGGGTTGGCAGTGTGGCGTATAAATTGAAGTTGCCTTCAAAATTAGCTTTCGTGCATCCTATTTTTCATGTAATGCTCTTAAAGAAGTGTTTGGGTGATCCAGCTCTAGTAGTTCTGGTGGACAGTGTTGGTGTAAAAGACAGCTTAGTTATGAGGAGGTTCCAATGGAAATACTGGATCGTCCAGTTCGAAAGCTAAGGAACAAAGAAGTAACTTCAGTTAAAGTTTTGTGGAGGAATCAGCATGCTGAAGAAGCTACATGGGAAGCTGAAGCAAACATGATGGCTAGATACCCACATTTATTCTCTACCGAATCAGTTCAAGCTTGAGGTATCAGTTTTTGCCCTAAAACTCTATTTAGTTTCAAGTTCAGTTCATGTGCCCAAGTTTCTTTTATGTATATGGATGTATGTATGATTCGTGAATTCAGTTTAGTTATGTGGTTTAAATTGGAGTTAGCCATTCCGTCAGTTTTCAGCTTAAATGATCATTATTTGAATATAATGATTGTATTTCTCTGCTTTTCTATATGATTTTCAACATTTGAGGTTGAATGTTCCCAAGGGGAGATATTGTAATACCCTGAAAGCCCAAAGATCGGGAGTTGAAACGGAGAAAACATGAAATTTGGCACTAGGTCACAGAACGAGTCATTCTTTGACCCATGGGGCAAACCATGAGTCATGAGATGACTTGTGTTGAGGATCAGCGTGTTAGTTGGATTTTGGATTTAAGGTCCCCACGGACATGACCACGAGTTGTTGTCAGGCCCCACAACTCATTGAATCAGTCGTGGCAATGATTTTGAGAAGGTGAAGAAAAATGGCAGTGTACCCTACGAAAGGTCCCTATGAGTCGTGGTCAATCACCACGATTTGTGGGATGGGTCGTGGTTAGCAGGATGGAATTTATTTGAAATTAAGGCAGTGCATGTGACGAGTGCTGACCATGACTAGTGGTCACTGGTAACAAATTGTGAGATCCCCCGTGATGAGCCCCAGACAAACCCTTATGCAGTGTACTTGACAATTGATGCCACGAGTCATGGCCTGGAGTGACGAGTCGTCCAGTCCCTTGTGGGGACTGGAAATCAGTTATTTCCTGCGAATTTAGTAAGGGCTTTTCCATAATTCCTATGATCCTAAGGCCTAAACTACATCATTTTAAGTTATGAATGATGAGTTTTAAGAGGGTTAAGTTCATTTTAGGCCATTCTTACTCATGCATGCAAAGTTAAAGAGTTAGAGAGGTGATCCAGCTTATTCTCCCTCAAGTTCTCTTCAATTCCTCTTGGGCAATCAGAGAAGTTAAGAATCAGCTTTAATCAGGTGTGTAGGGTTATGAAAGGGTGAATATGTTCACACCCATGCCCAATCTTTCTAAAAATCATGAAATCTCCTATGTTAATTCTATAGGGTTTTAACCCAATATACGAAATTCCTAATTCTCTTCATGGGTATAATTTAAATATGTTTCTTCTATTGAATTATGATCTATGGGCAAGTTTTACGATGTTTTCAATAAAAATCATGTTTCAAGCTTTATAAATTAAAATACCCAATTATGAGAAGTTTATGAAAGTTGAGATTTATGATGAATGTTCTAGTATGATGAGATATTTATGATGAAAATCATGTTTTCAAGTTACCCATATTCATGATCATGTTTTCAAGTTACCCATATTCATGATCATGTTTTCAAGTGAATTATATATTTTTCAAACATGTTAAAGTATTGGGCAATGCCTATATGTTCAAGTATGATTATGATTTTTACGAATTTAGCTTACCACATGGTTTTGGAGCGAAGACTCCCATTTATGTTCATCTTGTGGTATGGTTTGAGCCAAGGCTCCTCATGTATGATTTAGATTTATGTATTCATGATTATTCATCTTCTTCAGTAGACGATGGTTAGCTTTGTTGAAAAACGATGGAGAGCATATGCATGTTTTTCATAGTAGTGTCTAGCACCAAGTAGGTTATGGGTCAGTCAACCCTATGCCTCAGTATTACGTGCCAACGTAGGTATTATTAGATTATATTGGGACCTCCTATGTGAGTTATCCCCTGCCCCGATTGGTCCACGAGCTTGATATCTATATCATGGTATTGTCCTTATCCCTGGCAAGGCTTTGGATGGCTATACCCACTTGAGTGTGATAGTTGAGACCATGTATGCTCTATCCTAGTATGTCGGTTAAAAGGCGAGTCTCCCATTGTTCCTCATGATTTCAATTATGCATGTTTGTCACTCATGTTGTGTATATATCTATATGTTCTAAAGCAGGTTTGACCCAATGTTCAGCTTTATTTATGTCTATCAGATTTTAGCTTTGGGTCAATCGATTCAGTTATGATGTTATGTTATGTTAAGATCATGTTTTCAGAAAGATAGCATGCAAGCCCTACTTTCAAATTCTTATCTTGTTTATGTTTTACATTATGCATGTTTTAAATGATTTTTCTTATTTAAGCAATTTTACTTATCTCGCATACTCGGTACATTCACGTACTGACCGCATACTCTATGTTGTATCATTTCATGATATAGGCCTTGGAACTCAGACTCCGCCCGTCAATAGCCAGTTTCAGAGTTAGCACCCAGCTTAGTGGTGAGTCCTCATCTTCCATGGACCATTTGCTTTCAGATATTGATGTACTTTCAGTTTCAGTAGTAGAGAGTTAGTTGGGGTCTTGTCCCATCAACTTATCATATTTAGAGGGTTTTCAGACAAAAAGGATGTATGCAGCTTCAGATTGTGTGTACTCTGATGTTATTTTTATTTCATACTTCCGCTAAGACTAACATGTTATTTCTTCCGCTTTATTAATTGATTTAGATGAATGTTTATGCCATGAGTCGACTTGGGGTCTCTCTGGGCTCCTTTTCCCATTTCTCGATCCGGGCCTATATTCGGGTCGTGACAAAAGAGTTCTTTGTGACCTGCTTGTCGCTAGTGACCCACTCTGCCTCTTCTTTGTTCTTATCGATCACACTGAACAACCATTGTATCTGCCTCCGCATCTCATCAAAACCGAGCTACTTGATCTATTTCAAAGCCTCCACCTAATAATCAAATTCGCCCATATAATACCCGAGCAATAGTACGCTCGGATATATCAAACTCTCATCCTTTAACCAGGACGCTCTCCAGCTTGGATTGATCTTTCAACTTCTGCCCCTCTTTCGCCTTCTACTCCACGGTTGCCAAATATTTGGTGTAGAACTCCCCGATGATTTCTAGAGTGTATTGGTCCAGGGCCCTATCCATCCACTCAAATCCATAAAAGCTGAATATCCGCTTCATCTCCTCCACCTCTTTCAATGAATTTGTGAGGATCCACGGCTCTTCTTGAATGTTCCACCTAGGCTTGTTCGTGGCAGTGAGAGAAATGCCTTGTTCATATATCTCTTGGGCTCCTGGTACTCTCCCCCGGATGGTGCGGTTCTCCCTAGGCGGAGTCTGCTCCTGCTCGGCATTTGGTGCCTCCTCCTCTGATACAGAATCGCTACTTGCATCTTAGAATTGGGCCTCCTTAGACCCCTCTTTTTTATTATAGCTTCTCCCAGACTCTTGGGCTCTTTCCTCCGCTCCCTCCTCGGTCTGGGGCGCACTGGCAGATATGGCAGTGGCCGCCATGGCCTGAGATTTGGCCTTCGCCCTAGTGGTTCGGGTCCTGTCAGTGTCTGATGTATCGATCCTCTATTCTGCTAATGAACCACTATGGGGGTTGCCCGCTTTATCGGATTTGGAGGTCTCATCAAGCAATGTTCACCAAGCAGTTGCCTTTGATGCTTTACATTTAATCGTCATTGTACCAATGGAGAAAAAGTGTTAGAATTCCAAATCTGAGAAAAGAAAGCAAGAAGAATTCTTTTGTAATTTATCATGTTTCAATAGTACGGGTCATACCTTGGAGGTACCATTTGTATAGAGACCTGCAATATCTCAAGTCACTATTACGCCTCTAAGGTAAGACTCGCACCATGAAGGTACATTCCATACCACGAGTTGTATGAGGATGACCCAACAACTGTTCTATATTTTTCCATGACTCATGGTACGACCCATAAGTCGATTCCACGAGTCATGGGAAGCATCGTACTGGTACTTGTGGACTTAGCCCTTTTTAGATTCTTTGTATGATTGTTAGGTACGACTTATAGCAGTAAATCACGAGCCATGCTAGGATTCATACCTCGTGATTATTTCAAATTTTTCTTGGGACAGTCCCAACGAACCAGCCTACGAGTCGTAGTATGAAACCACGAGTCGTAGGAAGACTTGTGAAGCCTTCCCCTACCTTAATTTTTGTTTTGTTTGCAGGGGGGTTCAGTTTTAGTGTTTGGTACTCAGAATTCCCTAAATCCAGGCATGCATTTAACATGTTTTATAGTTTCCCATTCCTCCCCTTTTTAATGATGACCCCTAACTCAATTTTAATAGTTGAATGCACAATTTTCACAAGTTCAAGCCCCTACCCAGTCGCACATACTTTGTTCACATCCCTGGTCATTGTCCTTTTTATATTTTTTAAGCATTTCTAGAACTCTCATGGGTTAGCAGGTTTGTATCAAACACACAAGTCATACTTATCAAATTCAAAGAGATACACTTACTTGAATGCTGATAATGTCGGCTGTCAATCAAAAGTAGGGTTTAGATTGGGATTCTCAGTGTAAGCTTAGAAAGAACTTATTCAATTGATTTTTGATGTTGAGTTACGGGTGTGAGGGAGTCATGAGTTCAGGTTTTGAGGTGTATTAAACTTTACTTGCTTATGAAATATTTTACATTTTNAGAGTGTGGGAGAAGATTACGATTTGTTTGAGCTTATATAGGTTATAGGGAAGATTTTTAATAATCTGGGTCGAGTGGGGTAATTTTAAAAGTTTTGACCCATCACGACTTGTACCATGAGTCGTAGGAAGGCCCTACGACTCGTCCCTTGGACCTGTAACGGAGATATTGAGAAACTTACCTATGGACGTACGAACACATCTTACGGCTCATAATATGGAGGTACGATTCGTACTATGACTCGTAGGTCTTTCTTTCATTGTGGTCCATGCCTTGCATAGTTCATAGAAACAATGAGTACTATGACCCGTACAATGAGGTTACGAGTCATAGGACCAACCGTACCCTGAACTAATGCACTGAACATATCTTTGATTCTCACCATAGCTCGTGCTATGGATCGTATAACCCTCTCACGAGTCGTACTGAGACCCGTAGCACCTTCTTGTTCAGCAAATTTTTTGCCACCTATTTTTGTTTCCCCTACACACTAAACAAACATAAGTTAATTAACTTGGGTTGCCTCCCAAGAAGTGCTTGATTTAATGTCGTGGTATGATGTAGGTGGTTTGGTTACTCAAAATTCACCAAACCACCACTTGGGTTGCCTCCCAAGAAGCGCCTGATTTAACGTCGCGACACGATGCAAGTCTCTTGACTACTCATACTTCGTCGCGACACGATGCAAATCTATCAACTTTAACGTCGCGACACGATGCAAATCTATCAACTTTAACGAGAACATCAAACAGGATCCCCATAGGTTTCTTCACAGTTCTTTCGGCCATCAGTAGCCGCATGGTAGTCGGTGTAGGGGCTCCCAAGCCTAGCTGCTTAAACACAGCCAACGACATCAAATTGATGCTTGCTCTGAAATCACAGAGTGCCCTTGCAAACTCAACATCGCCAATTGTGCATGGATTTGTCAAGGCACCTGGTTCTTTCATCTTCTTGCAAGGACCCATGAGGCTATAGTACTACAATGATGCACATTATCCATAGGCTCATAGCTCACAGACCTTTTATTCATGACAAGGTCCTTCATAAACTTGGCATGTCCCGGAATATGTTCCGATTCCTCGAATAATGGTATGTTTACAGATAACTGTTTGAGCATTGACAAGAATTTCTGAAACTTACCATTCTCCGCCTTCTTCATTCTTTGAGGGAACGGTGTGGTGGTTGTAGAATAGCCTTGTAAATTTGTGTTGATCCTTGATTTTATACTTGTTCAACTTTAGGCCCATTTTTAACATTTGGAGCCTCAGTCAACTCAACATCCTCATTATGCTCCTTCTCAGCAACATCTTCTTCATCGTTAATCATGCTTTTTTTCTTCTTTTCAACTACAACCGGCAGAGTGGGGTCAATCGTGGTCTTTCTACTCCTAGTCACCACAACCATGCAGTGACCATCATTCTTTGGATTCTGGACAGTGTTATTAGGTAGTGTACCCTTTTTCTAGGATTCATAGATGCTGACAGTTGTCGTAGCTGCTGTTCGATCTGATTGATAACCGTAGCATGTGACTCCACTCTCTGACCCATGCTCGATATGTCACTACAGATGTCTTTTAGCTGATTATCTGTGGACCTCACCTTCTTTAGCATCTCATCCATCAAGCTCTCTATCTTCAACTATCCCGTGCATTAGGAGGCACGTACAATCTAGCTCGGTCGTTGCGGTAACCGTCATTCCTTCTACAATCTCCCTCACGCTCATGACCTTGGGTTCTATCTCTATACCTATTTAGATTGTAATTGTCTATATTGGTTCTGACCTTGGTTTCCAGAACCTTGGCGCCAAGTGTCTTGTCCAGATCCATGGGCAGTCGCTTGGAAACTCGCTACCTGGTTGTCCAAGAAGTTTGCTTCCTCCTCGGAATCTGAGTGGTTCACCCCTAGCTCCTATCCCTGTGTCCCCACTGCATTAATCTTTCTGGATCTAGCTCCCATGATGTGCTTAGTAAGCAAGCCCTATGATGTGCGCATATGAGCCAATTCCTGGTCATGTTCTTCCTCCTTCCTTCGTTGGTCTGCAGTCAAACCAAAAGCATATGTACCAGCTGCTACTTCTTCTTCTCGGGTGTTCCATGATCTAGTTTTCTTGGTTAATCTATCTCGAATAGTTGCAACTTGCTCTAAGGTGTGGCTCATCAGTGCTCTTCTCGCCACTGTGTCTGTTACTGCTTTTGTACTGTTGTTCAATGATCTAGAGAAAATCTCTAATAGACTGTCATCAGGAGTTTGTGGTTCGGGCACTTGGTCAACTTCTTCTTGAACCTCAACTAGGTTTCATGAAGTGCCTCAGTATTCAGTTTTTGAAAATTATAGATTTCATCCTTAAGTTGCAGCATCTTGGAGGGTGGAAAGAATCTCTCTAAGAAAGCTTGCTTGAGCTCTCTCTAGTTGGTAATGGAGTCATTGGGCAACTCCGATAACCATAATATGGCTTCCCTAGACAGAGAAAAAGGGAAGAGTCTTAGTTGTATAGCATCCTGGATGACTCCGGGCAACCTGTACACCTTGGATATTCCAACAAAGGTCATCAGGTGCAGGTCGACATCATTAGCTGCGCTACCACGAAACACCCCTTTCATGTTCAATAACTAAATCATGGTGCTAGTGATGTCAAATTTAGCCCCAGAAGGCAATGGTGGTGGTATATAGACACGGTTGACCCGACTTCATCAATGTCCAAGTCATCTTCATTGAAGAACTGAAGGGCATATCTTTCACCTCTGTTGCACCTTCCATGTCGACCAGCATTAACAACCTCATCTCGAGCATCTTCCCCATCCTGAAGTGCAGCTTGTCGAGCTAGATCGGCTTGCCTAGCTTCTTCAGCTATACGGGCATCTCTCTACTCTTGGTTCTCCATCGTTCAAAGTGTCTTTCAATATCGATATCCAATGGAATCAGGGGGTTTCCACTCCAACAAGTACTTCACATTCACCAAGTGACAACCTGTGGATAGGCAAAAATAAAAAGAAAATGTAATTCAGGAAATAACAACCAAACATCAAATACAAGTAATTAATCTAACCTTAGTCGTATTCCCCGGCAACGGTGCCAATTTTTTTGATAATGCTGAAACTCACACTTCCTGAAAAAGTATGAAATGGTCATTATCAATAAATAACCCAACAAAGAGTTTAGGGTCGAACCCACAAGAAATAGGGTAAGATCTAGACTAATGCCGGTAATTGAACTTGCTGGTGAGTTATCTCCAAATTGGGGGTTTTAAAGAAAACAATAATAAAACACGATTATTTTCTTGATTTAAATCAATATTTGCAAACAACTAGGGTAAGTGTTCCCCATGGGTTCATAACTACTTCGGGTATATACATGTGATCAATCCCAATGCTTACTTGTAGAACTGATAACTAGGGTTCATCCAAACGAGTGGTTCACCCTACTGGATGACTTTAATCAATCACGGGGTCACGATTTCTAACTAACCATTATCAATTTGTTCCAAATTTAACTATCCTGCGACCACAACTCAAGTTAATAAAATGATTATAAAGACCAAGGCTTTGTTGCAATTCTCTATTCCTAATCTCTACTTCTCTAGGTTAAAGCAAGTAAAAAATTCGGGCAAGTCTTAACGTTGTACACCATTAAGAAACGTTAAAGATGAAGAGGATACAATACAAGCGTTTATCATTGGTTTTGAATCACTTTTGTGTAACCCTATTTCGTTAATCCACCATGGTTCCCACGACCCTAGTTGTGGAGGTTTTAGCCTCTCATGATTGTAAGATTATAATTAGCATTCATAGACAAACACATAATTAAATACTTACAACAACAATTGTAAGAAAACCATATTTGAATATCAAAGGACAATCTCAAGAACAATGTAGGAATTCAAGAATTTGATCCCAAGAATTGATCTCCAAAATGTGATAAAAGTTCACAAAATAATTCTTCACACATGTACTACTTCGGTCCTGTCCTCCTTTCACTAAAATAAAACATAAAAGATATTTATACAGACATTAGAAACCTTTTCCTAAGCTAACAGGAAAATTTTCATATCTGGTGCCGACTGTGAGATGACTGGACCTACGACCTGTAGTAGGATTGTACGGGACGTACCTGCTTCTCATACGTCTTTGGCTGCTGCAAATTTTTCTATGTGTTGGTAGGCTGGTACGATTTGTATCACAGTCCTACGAGTCGTATAATGCTTCCGTGGTTTGGCCTTGAGAACTCTGACATCTTTTTAAATTTTCTACAAGTGTTGTGGTACGATTCGTACTGTTTGTAGTGTCTAGAGTTCTGCTAAGTATTGAAGAACCTTCAGAATTCACCATGGCTCATGGTATGGGTCATATGTTAATGCTACAATCCGTGAGTCCATCCATACCAACAGACTGCCTTTGTGCAATCTTCTCTGAACAATTCCACGACTCTAGTTACGGCTCATACCATCTTGGTATGGCTCGTATTGAGAGTCGTATGTTTCCTTCCCCTCGTTCCAGCCTTCTGACTTTCATCACGGTTCTTAGTACGGCTCATACAATCAAGGTATGGCTTGTACTGAGACTTGTACTTTGGCTGATTTTCTGCATTTTTAGGCTTCTTTTGCACATCTTCGCTCCAACACTTATTTTCCTTGAAATCAAAGTAAAAGTGCCCCATATCCATATAAATATACCTAAGTCCATGCTATTTTCTCAGTTTTAAGCGTCGAAACTGTTGTAACCTCGCAGCACATTAGCTAGCTTGTCGTTCGGCTTAAGGGAAAGGGATTATGGAATCTCCCCTTGGCCTGGAATATTTCATAAAATACATATAATATAAAGGACAACCATAACAAGAAAATCCTAATTAAATAAGCTCATTTACCCTTGATAGCTTGCGACGTCTTTACTTGGCTTAAAATCTTTTACACGTTATTATCCTTGATCTTTCACCAATTTAAGTTAGCAACCAGACCTTTAAATACAAATTAAAATCACATATATATAATATATAGTAAAGATCAGCTAACAATGCCCACGCTGAGGGGTCTCCAACTCGATGTATAACTACAACAATCAACACGATATCACACTTTAAATGCCTCACTTGGGCTAGACATAATCTCAACATTAAACCTTAATCAAACATTAAATTTTAAATGCAAGAATGAATCTTAACATACTGCCTAAAGACTTTTAAAGAGGCTTCTGGCTCATTCAACTCACAATGCACAAATCATACTAACAGAACGATGGACGGGGCGCCTTATATACCTTTCTCTCTGACCAGCTCTTCTTACTTAAATGGTCAGCTCTTAACCTCCTCAATCTCTTGAATTTAATGGCATGTATCAAGCCTAATCTGTAACACAAAATGCATCCCAAAATAACTCACCAAAGGGATTCACAACGGAACCAACAACACATGGCAACATCAACAACATTTAGGCTTTTTCTCAACTAGTTTTCACTAACCTTTGGGAGAGAAAACAATGGGTAAATTTAGCTCACTTATTCTTTAATTATTCTCCTAAAAGTAGAGTATATTTAAAGCCAAAGATAATACCAAAAAGCCTAAGAAAAACGAGCAAAAATGCTGCTCAAACAGCCCAAACCGGCTGCTCACCTAGCTGCAAATTTTCAGCCCTTTTACTTGCAACTTAAGGGGTTTAAGGATGGTGAAATCCTTACCTTCCCTCTTTTATTTGATCCCTAATGAAATATGGATATATAGGTAGTAAAATTAGCTCCAAAAATGCAGCAACTTCGCCCAAAACAACTATCGAAAATGAGCTCCAAAACACTTAGCACATTGGAAACCAACTTTGTTAACTTATCTTGTGTTTGGTGGAGTTGTGCTTGAGGTTTCCTCTTTGATTTTCCTTTTTCCAACTACTAGAATTGAGAGAGAAATGAATTCCCTAAGAAATCTGGTCGGTTTTGTTTAGGATAGAAATGTTTTCCAGTAGTGAAAATCTGATTTTTAAATAGTTAGGGCGGTGGAGGCACTAGGGCGTCATGTTCACGTCACCGCTCGGGGTTCTTGGGTAAAATACTCATAACTTCTTACTACGAAGTCCGATTCATGAGCGGTTTATGTTCTAAAAACTAGACTTAAAGAACTTTAATTTGATAGGTTTTAGGACTTCTAACTCATTATAGATAGGGAGATATGGTCGTTTAATGTTGACCCTTACTTATGAACTTCACATACTCTTCGCTTTACGTTCTTACACATTTCCCTTGACATCTACTACCAATATACAACCCATACTTCCCTTAACCTAGAATAAAAACATCAAATAATCACCAAAATAATTTTTGGGGTGTAACATAAAATCAATAGTTCAAAAGCTTTCATGTCTAGGAATACCACATCCGGAGGCATTCATGATAGTAGAAAATGACGCCTCAGACATAGGATATGGAGGAATCCTTAAATAAAGAATCTCTCTAGAAACCCCCAATAATTAGAAAGATTCACTTCAGAAATCTGGAATAATGCTCAAAAAAATTACAGCACCATTAAAAAGGTAATTTTGACTATAGTACTATGTATCACTAAATCTCAAGATGATTTAATAAATAATGAATTTTTAATATGAGTAGAATGCAAAGAAGACAAAGATGTTTTACAAAAGGATGTAAAAAACCAGGTATCCAAACAGATATTTGCTAGATGGCAGGCTTTGTTATCCAGCTTTGATTGTCAAATAGAATATATACAAGGAGAAAATATTTCTCTCCCATATTTTTTGACTAGAGAATTTCTACAGGGAAATAAATGAGACCCAGAACACCAGGAATAAGGCCCTTGAGGCCTCCATTTCAGCCTTTCAAACCATAAAAATAATGAAAAGGCCCTTTAAAGAAGAGGAAAAAACAAAACCATAAAATAGATATTCAGTTCTGGCAGAATTTCTAATCTCTGTCAAAAGCTTCTATTCCTTTGTCATTAAAAAAATCTATAACCAGTCAGACCAGATTACAACCATTAAAATCAGTTTTTAAAGGAGACTCTTCATCAGGAGACAAAAGTATTTCTATCCAAACAAAAGATAGATATGAAATGAAGCCACCAAAGACATACTCTCAGGCGGTTCTACCAGCAACTCTTGAAAAGAAATGGAGAAAAATATTCCAAATAAACAACAATTTGAGCTAACAATTTTACAGGTACTGTCGATCATGGCCCTCGATAAAAAATATGAAGGTTTTGGAGTACCGTAGTTGCTAAAACCCTACTACATAAATTGGACTTATGTGGAAATAGATGATCAATCCCCTTAAAACCCGAAAGTATTATGAGTTCATTTTAATAGATACCGATTCAATTAAAATTGAGCATAAATTAAAATGTTCGGATAATTCCGACAGTATTCAGTACTCAAAGTTCACAATTAAAAGAATTTTAAGTCCGTTTGAATGGTTTGTAGATCATCTACATACACCCATTCCCCTATCAAGAGCCCATAGACCCCACACATATAATTGGTATGATTTTAAGGTAACCTAGTATAACTTTATGTGTCTAAGGTGCAACACTCATTATTGATTTTTCAAGTATTCAGAAGATATGAAAAGCGTGATCATCCCCAGATGGTTTTACGAATGGTGGAACCAATTCGGAGAAAATAAATAGGTATTGTTAAAACAATTTTAGACACAATTTGAAAAATTTCAGGTACAGCAGAATATTTCTACTCTACTAGAAAATATTAAATTGTGTAAGTTTTTTGTTGCAAAAAGAACTTTATACATTATCAGCTGGTCCTTTGATATTCATGAATTTGAAAGGATTAAATATCTGAGTAAGACCATCAAAATCAAAGCCTGGGCACCAATACCCAGGAAGATAAGGGTACTTCAAGTTCTTCATTACGACAGGAATCCCAACTGTCCAAGGAAGAATTAAAAAGAAGACTCCATCAAGCCTTCTCAAACTTGGAAAAAGAAACCGAACAAAAATAGATAATGAAATTATTAGATACTTCATCCTCTCATACAAGTGAACCAAGCAATGGAGATATGCTAGATCCGCAAGGGATAGATAAGGCTTATCCTCTTCACTAAATAAGACAGTCGGACTACCTTTTCAGCAAGATGAAAAGTTTCTACAAAATTAAATAGCCAAACTAGTGGACGCCATAAGAATTCACCTAAAAAATCATGCAGTAAAAGGACAAAAAGCAAATGGACAAGCCACAAAAGCATAGCAGGGAATCTCTACAGACTCCCATGGAAAATGAAGACGAATCTTCATCAAATACCCATGCCACATCAGGACAAAATTGATAATTTTCAAGAAAATAAATTTTCCAGAAGATAAAGATGACTTTTTAAATAGACACGTGTACAATTAAATCTACCACATGTGGACATATGTAAAATATATAGTAGTTAGAAATTAACTGAGTCATCTGATTTGAGGCTTATTTAAGACCTTTACCATGTATCAATAAGGGCATTCAAAATACAATCTACTTACTTTCATATCGCCCAAATCTCTCTATATCTCTTCTATGTTCTCTATCTTTCCTTCTTATCAATAAATAACTCTTTGTAAGTATTTTGCTTCACTTCTGCTTTATTATTTACTTATAGTATTTATCTTTCGTTTTACTCCTGTGTTGATGAGTTGGTTGTCTCCTCGACTTTCGTTACGTCAATCATTTTACCTTCCAAGTGCCCTGCTAGGGGTAGATGAAGGTTTCCCTCCTCTTCTTCAATGCCAACCTCCCGCAAGAACTGAGTGAACAAGCTGCGATAATAGTACTCCATCGGCAATTATCTCTAGATCGCCTCATGTTGTCCCTCGACACTGCACCAAAGTTAATTGGAAACCCCGTCATCAGCATATAAACCAGTACCACACTCTCTAGCTAATTATCTTAAATGTTTTGAGCAACCAACCTNCCAGTACCACACTCTCTAGAGTGATCTCTGTGGTGTGTGTCCCTGGAGAAATACCACACAGACAAAATTTACCAAACTCTGGCCTTCTTAGTCAAGTAAGAAATGAGAGTGTTGAATGAGTGCCATTTTCACCTCTTGCCCACTGGGAAGCTGAATGCTCTCCACATAAATTATGATAAATTTCATGGTATGGGGGCTTCTCAAGCATCATAAAGTACATCTCTGGGTCCACCACTGGCATGCCAGGGAATGCATTTAAAGACCTGGAAGTGAATTGGACCACTTGTCCCCGCACCTTAATCTTTGTACTCTCTCCATACATGGTGTTCCAATTCATATAAAATTTCCTCACCAAGGAGAGGTTGCACTCTTGTAGCTCAGCAAAGGCATATCCTAGTCACAACTCTCAGATGGTGTCCCAAATAGTGAGGAACTCAAGTTCCAGACGACCCTCATCAATCAACTTCTCTAGAGCATACTTTGCTTCTTTCAGGGCATTAAACCACTTGAGACCATGCTCCTCCACAGCTTTGTCTCCAAAAATCCTAGCAGGGGGTCCCTTCTAAGTTGATGAGCTCGATGCAATTTCCTTCCCAAGCCTTTTGAACCCCTTGCTAGCAACTGCTACTTCTTTTGCTTTGTTTGCTCGTGATGCCATAGCACCTGCCAAAAAAATAATGACCTTAAAAAGTTAGTTCTAAATAACAAGACTAGCTAATTAAGTGTAAGAGGTTCAAATGACCCCACACTTAATTTTCTAGCATAATCATGAGAATTTGTTAAATAGGGTTCTCAGACTTTCCCATTGTTATGTCAAATCTCATCAACTCAAATTATTCACCAACTTTACGCTTCAAAACATATTCATGATTTTCCCTCACACCCTTCTATTTTTTTTCTTTTTCTTTCCATATGGTTCTTCAAGTTAGACACTCCCTTCAGTTTCTCCAACTCTTAATTCACAAATCACAACAATTCAAGTGTGGGAGTAGACACATTAAATTCGTCAAACAGTTAACATGACTTTTACTACTTTCCACCATGAATTAACATGACTTTATCAACAACTCAATATCTTCACAATTCAAAAATCACATTATTCAAGAAATTTCTCTCTCTACAAACATAGTCCGATTCACACATTTTCAGAATTTCTCTACAATCCATTCATCACCCTCTTCACACCCACAACTTCAAATCACCAAAATTCAACCAAAACAAGCAACCAAAACATTGATATAACATTATTATAGAAGAACACATGAGATTTATGTCATGAAAACCCACATTATGAAGTTCAAGATTTTTACCCAACAATGGTGATTTTGGATTTTCAACTTGGGGAAGAAGGGTAACGGGAGCATGTTTACAACATTGAATACTAAAGGAGAGAAGAAAATTAGTTACTTCAGTTGAAGAAGTTTTCTTCATCACAATTTTTGGAGAAGACAATAATGGGAGAAAAGGGGATGGGAGTTACGCCCAAGACAGAGAAGAAAGAGAAAATTCTTTCATTTTTTTCTTTGACTTTTTAGAGAGAGAAGATGAATGAAAAAATTAAAATAAAGGTGTGGGTTTGGTTTTTATTAATTTTAGGGTCCTTTGGTCAAATTTGACTCATGGACCCAAAAACTTTTCTCCTAACTTGCACATTGTGCGCCGCACTACCCAACATACCCTACACTTAGAAAAAAATTATTGGTGAGTTTGGTATAGCACGGTGCACCACCCACTACGGCAATGTGAAAAAAAAATTTCTTCTGAAGTTTAATACCTGGCGCCCCATGCCAGTTATTTCACCCGACTTAAAAAAAATTTCATCTTTCTTTCTTTGCTCTTTCACCTCAAATTTTCGGTTCGTCTCTACAAAATAAAAATATGATATAAAGATGGGTTGCCTTCCACCGAGCGCCTTAGTTATAGTCTTGGCATGACATTCACGGGTTGCCTCCTATGCAGTGCTTGATTTAATGTCACGACATGACGCAAGACTTCTCACTCCTCTAATTGAGTGAGATGATTAGTAACCTGTCTTCCTACTAATTCAACTCGTAACACATGTTGCTCAACAACTTTCTTAGAATTTTCTAACTCAATCATTATGCTCATATTAAACTCCTCATAACGGGGTAGCAACCTTGCTGCCCTAAACACATCAAAAACTGCCTCTTAGCCATCCACAGTTATTGACATCTTTCCTGACTTCACCCTTATAACTGCATCAGCGGTGGCTAAGAATCCTCTTACCAAAATGATGGGAACTGCTTCATCCGCCTCGTTGTCAAGGATGATAAAGTCTACTAGCAAGATGAATGGTCCCACTTTGATCAAAACATCCTCAATAATTCCTTCAGGATAAGTGATGGACCTATCAGCTAACTGCAATGTCACTGTAGTAGGTGGTGATTCTCTTAACCCAAATATTCTAAACAATGATGCAGGCATGAGATTGATGCTTGCACCCAGATCTCATAATCCTGAGTTGGCCTCTCGATTTCCAATTGTGACTGGAATAGTGAAGCTCCCGGGATCTTTCAGCTTCTTCAGAATCTTGTTTTGAACACAAAAACTACACTTTCTATGAGAGCTACAGTTTCAAACTCAGAGATCCTTCTTTTGTTTGACACAATATCCTTTAGATATCTAGCGTACTTAGGAACCTCTTGCAACAACTCTACCAATGGTAGATTAACATGTATCTATTTCAGCACATCAAGAAACTTCTTACAAGTTGCATCCTCCTTCTACTTTTTGAATCTCCGTGGAAATAGAGGAGGTGGACTAGCTTCTACCTCTTTTGGTTGTGAATTACTTGACTCACCAACCTCCTACTTGGACTTTGCAACCTACTCTGTCTCTACCTTGTCATCTCTGGGTATAACTTCACCCAGCTCCTTTCCATTGCTCAAAGAGATAGAGTTGACATTCTCCTTAGGGTTCTTCTCAGTATTGCTTTCGTTTGTTGAAGGTCCAATTGACCCATTTGCCTCTCCAACTCATGGATTGACTTCTGCATTTCATTAACCACCTGAGTCTACTAAACTATTCACTACTTCATAGTCTCCTCTAGAGAATTGTCATGCTGTTAGCCCTGAGGTCTCTAGAAGTTGTTCAGGGGCCTCTAAAAGTTTTGATTTCCTCCCCGTGAGGGATTTACTGCATTCATGTACCCCTAATTGTAACTATTTCCTGCATAACACCACAACTTTGTTAACCCACAAAAATAAATAGACTCTAGGTTTAGTCGACAACATAAATATGCATGACCTTCTCCACACGCCTCACATAATGGTGGTGGAGTCTGAACTTACTAAACCTGGCTTACAGTTGGTGTGGTCACTAACTTGCTGATCACATTCACCAACTGACTAATATCTGCCACACTGCTGCTACACCATCAACCTCAAGCTTCCCTAGAACTTTGGATGTTGTAAAGCTTCTACCCCCAATCCTAATAATCTTGGCTCCCAGCTGACATGAGATTCAACAAAGCCTCTATCTCATCATAGCTTTTAGAAAAGATTTTCCCTTGTGTGGTAGAATCTAGTAATATCTTAAACTCTGGCTTCATCCCTTCTATGAAGTTGTACCCAATAATCTCCTTCGGCTGCATATCATGCAGACAATCTAGAAATTATCCTTTGTATCTTTCCCAAGCTTGAGTTAGAGTCTCACCATCCTTCTGAAGAAATCCTGAGATCTTTCCTCTCAACTCCTTCGTTCTCCACTAAGAGAAAAACCTATTTATTAACTTGTTAGAAAGAGCTTCCCAGGTAGTAATCGACCCAGCTGGCTTATTCTGAAGTCACTCCTTCACTTCACCAATTAATGAGAACGGGAACAAAGTGAGCTTAACATACACATCTGGCATATTTTGATAGTGAAAATTTTCACTAAGTTCCACAAATGTCATCAAATGCATATAGGGATCCTCATGCGGCTTTCTCTGATATTGACAAGTGTTTTGAACCAACCGCATGGTTCCCTCCTTCAACTCAAAATTTCTATTGATGGCTAGCTTGGTGATCACTTTAGAAGCGTTCTCCAAGTTTGGCCAAGCAAAATTGAGCACTGGAATCCTGTCCTAGTCTCTGACGCGCTGCACCATCTATCTTGCCAAGGTGTTTGTCAAAATTTTCAAATCAAGGACCTGGCATGCCACACCTACCATTGCACTAGAGTGTTAGAAAATTTCCTAAGTCCGTAATACCTGTGGCACGTCGCATCTCCAAGGTGTTGATCAAAATTCTTCTGAAGTTTGGGATCTGGGGTGCCACAGCAGTCATAGCACTAGCCTAAGTACAATTTTCTCTGATGCTTCGTGCCTGGCGCACCATGCCAGCTATCTCACCAAGCTAACTTTTCTCGAATTCTTCTTTCTTCACCCCTTGGACCATTTTTTAGTATTTTTTTCATATGTTACCTATTAAAACCATCTAAAAACACTTATTAGCTTATTTAACATACAAATTCATGAATTCATGTATTTCATAAGGATAAACATCTCAAAACAAGGTAAAAGAAGGGTAAAAGTATAATAAATGGGCATAAGAATATGCCCAACATCACTAAGTATAAAGTTGAAAGACATAATAGCAAACATAAGGCCAAACTGATGTCGTTGGATGATGAGGACTCACCCCAAAGCTGAGACTAGGCTGAACTAGAGTAAGAGCAAATCTAATGATGGGGCAGAGACTGATCACCTAATCCTATATAATAAGATGATAAAGCATAAAAGTATGCGGTCAGTATTTTGAATATACTGAGCATGTAAGATAAGTAAAACATGAGAGTAAGGAAAATATGCTATAAATCATGATCATGAAATATTCATAAAATACGAGATGTTCATCATAATCTTAAGTATAATGACCTAAGGTTTTGAAAATGAAATCATAAAACTCACCAGGTTTGAAATCATAGGTAAAATTGATAAACTTATAAATGGGTCAAAATACACTATAAAACATGATATCATAAGTCCTGGACTTGAAAAAACATGACATATGAAGAACAATGGGATATTCTCATTACCAACATACTCCAAGTGAGCATATATGGAGCCCAGCTTGTAACCCTAGCTGGGAGGTGTGTTTTGTAATACCCCGGACACTCAAAATCTAATTCCAGGACTTAAATCTGGAAATCTAGAAAAGTTGCAGAAAAGATACATAACGACCCACCTAACGAGTCGTTAAGTGATTTCAAGACTCGTTAGGTGAGCCGTGAGAAGGAGGTTTGAGGTTTTTGAGAAGGGAGGCAGTGTACCCAGCAAGGGACTTCACGAGTCATGGTCATTGACCACGACCCATTGAGTCACTCGTGGTCAGGTTTGAGTTGAGGATATTATCAGTGGAGCAGTGTACTTGACGGGTGGGGGCAATGAGTCGTGCTCCCTAGTAATGACTCATTATGTCCCCCATTACACCCGCTAGTGAGTTTTTAGCCAGTGCACCTAACGAGTGTCACAACGAGTCATTGTTAGTGGTAACAACTCATTAGATGACTCGGTACCAAGCTTAGCATTCAGTCTTTAGAAGTGTGATAGTGTGGTCCACGACGGGTGACCATGAGTCGTGGTCAGTGACCACGAGTCATGGTCAGTGACCACAAATCGTGGTCAGTGACCACGACTCGTGAAGTCCCTCGTGGTGACCTACTGGAGAGCCTAGGTAGTGTACCTGACGGGAGTGACCACGAGTCATGGTCAACCACCACGACCCGTTAGGGTCAACTGGGAGTTTTTCCTGGCGATTTTTTGAGGACTATTTAGTAATTTCCTATTCTCCTAAGCTCTAAACTACATTGTCTTGAACGTAAATTCAAACTTATTAGAGGGTTTGGACGGTTCTTCCCCTCATTCTCACATTTACACTCAGAAAATTTATTGAAACTCCTCTCAAGAAAATCTCAAGAAAGCTTAGGGTTCTCAGCTATTGCAGCAGTTCAAGTCTTCTTCTCCGGGAGAATTTTAGTCTGGTATGTGGGAATTCAACAAGGGAATTAGTCTTCACTTGTGTCCCCCAAAATCTTCCCATAATTTCCCTATCAGTTTTAGCCCTGAGCTTCGAATATGAATGAATTTCATGTTATTTTTCGTTAATTTCACCTGGAATAATATTCATGTTGATTGTCCATATTATCTTTATCAATTCCAAATTAAATTGTTAATGTACGTACAATAGTGAATTTAAGCCCTAACTTTCGAGTAATGATTTTTGCTTATTAAATTCCATCTAGTGAATGAAGAATGTTTTGGGCTGAATTTCCTAGTAATTCTTATTATATATATGTTGAGCAAATATTCCATTTATAAGAATGATTTTATCCTTGCCAGATGAGATTTCTTTAAATTCTTTATATTTTTTCCATATTATGGAAATCCCGTGTTGTTGGAATGAGTTGTGTTCTCTACTAGCTGCTTAATAGTTCAGTTCAGTTAGAAAATATAACCTCTTCAGAACTATTCAGAACTTGTCAATTGATCAGTTTGGCTACAGTCTTTTCCCGAGGTGTTAGTAGTCCCTCTCAGTTTTCAGAACCAGACTCAGAATATCATTTATTCGGTCCATTAGGTGGTCATGACATTCTAGTTTTATAGCTCTAACCAACCCTAGGACCCCAATTCAGTTATTAGTTTGTTCTTTAGAAGGTTACTACGCTTCCAGATTAGCAGCTCTAACCAGTCTTAGAACTCAGTTTCTAAATCCGATACTATAAGACGCTCAGGAAACTCTCAGACAGTATCCCTAAGTCAGTTATAGTATTGGGCCCTAGTATCGAGCTATCCGCTTGTCAGTAGTAGTCGTGATAGGATTATCCGGATGGGAGTAGGACTTAGCACCGAAAGGGCCTGGGTTCCAGTGCACCCAAGTTCCAGAACTATGTTACCACTGTAGGTTATATTTACTTGGCCTTATGGCCCCATCTGACAGTGATTCTCATAGTCCATGCCTTTATACCCTGGCAAGGTATATTGGATCCTATCGGTGGGGTGTATACATCGGACTCCATGTCTAGCTCACCTGGTTAAATGTCGGTTATAGACTCTCCCACTAGTCAGTTCAATTCAGTCACAGTTATTTTCAGTTTAGTTCAGTGTGGTCTCTCAGACTTAGTATTTCAGACATAGGGAATGTATTTGACCATCAGACATGGTCATCTTGACCATTTCAATTTACTTTAGTAGTTCAGTTCAGCTTACCTATTGGTCATTGCGTGTCATTTCAGTTTAGACTTTATATTCAGATATGTTTTCTCCCACTTACTTAGTACAGTCAAAGTACTCACGCATACATTTATGTTGTATCATTTCATGATACAGCTGCAGGTTTCCAGACTCAATATCGTTAGCTGTTTTGATCCAAATCCTCCTCTGCTGCAGCCGAAGTGTGAGTCCTCATCATTCAAGGGCCTTGCTTTACTTTATTTCAGTTGAATTATTATTTTCAGTTAGACTTAGAGTTAGCTGGGGTCTTGTCCCAGCAACTCATCAGTTAGAAGGCTTTCAGACACAGAGTTAATCTCAGACTTCTAATGTTTTAAATTTTTAATGTTTTCTTCTAGTTTATTTTCTCAGATGCTCTTATTTTTTTATTTCAAAGCTTTTGCTATATATATATATNGCTTTAAAGTTCAATTCCAGAAATGCCCTTCTAATTCGTGCTCTGTTTCATTTCAGTGAATCATGCCTACCAGACGTGGTAACGGAAGAAGGGCTGGTAGTGCCAACAGACCTACCCCATCAGCCTCGAAAGCTCCGCAAGATGATTCAATATCTACCGCCGAATTCCTGGCGACCATTCAACTGCTGGCCCAAAAAGTGACCAACCAGGTGAACCAGCAGGTGGTACCGAAGAACACCAATGGGTCCGCAGCAGCTGCGAGGGTGAGAGGCTTTACCCTTATGAACCCTCCATCTTTTCAGGGATCCAAAGTAGGGGAGGATCCCCAGGAGTTCGTGGATGATGTCAGGAAGATCACTCGCATTATGGGTGTTAGCTCCTCTGAAAGTGCTGACCTGGCTGCCTAGAAGTTAAAAGGGGTGGCTCAGGTCTAGCATGACCAGTGGGAAGAGTGGTGGCCTGCAGGAGTAGGACGTGGAGTGGGAAGAATTCCACATAGCTTTCTTGGATAGATTTTTCCCTGGAGAGCTGAGGGAGGAAAAGTTGGCGGAGTTTATGAATTTGTGAAACGGCAACAGGACCATGGAGGAGTATGCTCTGGAGTTTACTAGGTTGTCCAAGTACGCTCCAGAGATGGTAGCCGAGCCAAGGGCTCGCATGTTGAAGTTTGTAAACGGGGTGTCAAATCTGGTCCTCAAGGAGTGCAGGACAGCGATGTTGATTAAAGATATGACCTCTCCAGCTTTATGGTTTATGCCCAGCAGATTGAGGCTGAAAAGCTGAAGGATATGGAGTGAAAAAACAAACAAGCAAGGACTAGCCAGTCAGATTTTGGCCATTAGAGGTCTAGCGGTAGTAGCCGCCCACCACAGCAGCAGCAGAGAGCCCCAGCACCCAATTCAGCCAACGCCCCAACCTTCCGGTCCTGCCAGGATTGGAGGGGTGGGTCATCTGGCACTCAGTTTCAGCCCCACAGTATCGGGAACAAGTATCCAGCTTGCCCCAAATATGGTAGGAATCACCTGGGAGAATGCCTTTAGGGACGACAGGGTTGTTTTGGGTGTGGAAAGCTTAGACACCGGCTTAAGGAGTGCCCATCTGCAGGGTGAGGAAGATCACAATCTACCACCTCATCAGCTCCAGTAGGCCGACTAGCTCAACAGGCCAACACATCAGGTACAAATGGCGGTCAGTGCCAAAATCGCTTCTATGCTCTATCTTCCCCTCAAGATTAGGAAAGCTCACCAGACGTAGTTACTGGTATGTTACATTTCGTCCATCTAGACGTGTATGCCCTTTTAGATCCAGGATCCACTCTTTCGTTCGTGACTCCCTATATAGCAGTCCAGTTCAACATCAGTCCAGAGGTCCTCCCAGAACAATTTTCAATCTCCACCCCATTTGGCGAGTCAGTTAGAGCCAGACAGGTGTATACAAACTGTCCAGTCTCAGTCCTGAGTAAAGTTATTCCAGCTAATCTTGTAGAGTTAGATATGTTTGACTTTGACCTTATTTTCGGCATTGATTAGTTACACTCCTACTATGCCTCGGTCGATTGCAGAACTAGAGTTGTCAAGTTTTAGTTTCCCAATGAGCCAATGTTAGAATGGACGGGCAGCAGTTCAGCGCCTAAGGGTAGGTTTATTTCCTACCTTAAAGCGCAGAAACTCATCTCCAAAGGATGTATATATCATATGGTTCGGGTAAAGGATTCCAACTCTGAAACCCCAACGATCCAGTTAGTTCCAGTAGTCAGTGAGTTCCTAGATGTTTTTCCTGAGGATCTTCCCGGGGTTCCCCCTGAATGGGAAATAGACTACGAAATAGATCTCCTCCAAGATACTCAACCTATCTCCATCCCTCCTTACAGAATGGCTCCGGTTAAGCTTAAGGAGTTGAAGGAGCAGCTAAAAGACCTTCTTGACAATGGTTTTATCAGAACCAGCATCTCTCCCTGGGGTGCTCCAATACGATTCGTGTGTAAGAAAGAAGGTACCCTCAAAATGTGCATAGATTACCGTCAACTGAACAAGGTCACAGTTAAGAAAAAGTATCCCCTACCCAGAATTGACAACCTGCTTGATCAACTTCAGGGAGCCAGTTGCTTCTTAAAAGTTGACCTCAGGTCAGGGTACCATCAGTTAAGGTTCAGAGAGTGTGACAACCAAAAATAGCATTTAGAACTCAGTATGGTCACTACGAGTTTGTGGTCATGTCCTTCGAGATAACAAATTCCCTAGCAGCCTTCATGGATTTGATGAATAGGGTCTTCAAGCAGTACCTGGATATGTTCGTCATTGTATTTATCGAAGACATTCTAGTATACTCCAGAAATGAGGAAGAGCATCCAAATCACCTGAGATTAGCATTGCAGACACTCAGGGACCGCCAGTTGGTCGCCAAGTTAGCAATTGCAAATTCTGGTTAAAGTCCGTGACCTTCTTAGGTCATGTGGTCTCAGGTGAAGGAATACAAGTAGATCCTCACAAGATAGTAGCCGTAAAAGATTGGCCCACACCTACCTCTCCTACTGAAATCAAGAGTTTCCTGGGTTTGGTGGGTTATTACCGACAATTTGTGGAAGGTTTCTCCTCTATAGCATCTCCTCTGACTAAGCTAACTCATAAGAAAGTGAATTTTTAGTGGTCGGAGGAGTGTGAGAAAAGTTTTCAGGAGTTGAATACTCGACTCACTACCGCTCGAGTGTTAACCTTCCCAGAAGGATCAGATGGGTTGGTTGTTTATTGTGACGCTTCCAGAGTTGGACTCAATTATGTTCTGATGCAGCGGGGAAAAGTGACAGCCTATGCCTCCAGACAGCTCAAAGTTCATGAGAAGAATTATCCAACTCATGACTTGTAGATGGGAGTGGTGGTATTTGCGCTATAAATATGGATACATTACCTGTGTGGGGCTCACAAGGATTTGTTCACAGATCACAAGAGCCTTCAGTATGTGTTCAGCCAGAAGGACCTAAACATGTGTCGGAGACAATGGTTGGAGCTGCTAAAGGACTATGACATGAGTGTGCTATATCACCCGGGTAAAGCCAATGTGGTGGTTGACGCCCTAAGTAGACGGTCTATGGGAAGTGTGGCTCACATTGAGGAAGGCAAGAGGGAGTTAGCGAAAGAAGTTCACAGACTAGCCCGGTTAGGGGTGCAGTTAGTGGATTCAGCTGAGGGTGGTGTGATAATGCAAAGAGGGTCAGATTCATCCTTGCTAGCTGAAGTCAAATCCAGACAGAATGAGGATCCCTTCTTATTTAAGATTAAGGGAGCAGTCCTCCAAAAAGAAATAGATGATTTCTCCCAAGGAGTAGATGGGGTGCTCCGTTACCAAGGCATGTTGTGTGTACTGGATGTTGGTGAGTTAAGACAGCAGATACTGGCCGAGGCACACAGCTCGAGATACTCCATTCACCCTGGTTCTACTAAGATGTACCGTAATTTACAGGATATTTACTGGTGGAACGGCATGAAAAGAGATATCGCTGAATTTGTAGATCGGTGCCCGAACTGCCAACAAGTCAAGGTAGAGCACCAGAGACTCGGAGGCATGACTCAAGATATCAGTATACCCACATGGAAGTGGGAATAAGTGAATATGAACTTCATTACAGGTCTATCCCGGACTCGTCGGCAGCATGACTCGATCTGGGTAGTAGTAGACCGGATGACTAAGTCAGATCACTTTCTCCCAATCAAAACCACAGACTCAGTTGAGGAATATGCTAGACTTTACATCCAAGAGTTATTCAGACTCCACGGGGTGCCCTTGTCTATTATTTCAGACAGGGGAACGCAGTTCACCTCACACTTCTGGAAGTCCTTTCAGAAGGGACTAGACAGTCAGGTGAAACTTAGCACCGCTTTTCACCTGCAGACATATGGGCAAGCTGAGCGGACCATGCAGACACTAGAAGATATTCTAAGAGCATGAGCGATCGATTTTAAGGGTAATTGGGATGACCATCTGCCTCTTATCGAGTTTGGATACAACAATAGTTACCACTCTAGCATTCAGATAGACCCTTTTGAAGCATTATATTGGAGAAGGTGTAGGTCGCCTATAGGGTGGTTCGAAGTTGGTGAAGCTACCCTGATAGGGCTAGACTCAGTACATGAGGTAATGCAGAAAGTTCAGCTCATCCGAGAAAGGTTGAAAACAGCTCAGAGCTGTCAGAGATCTTACGCCGATGTGCGGAGAAGAGAGTTGGAGTTTGCAGTTGATGACTGGGTATACCTGAAAATTTCGCCCATGAAAGGGGTGATGAGGTTTGGCAAGAAAGGAAAGCTCTGTTCGATATGTGTGGGACCTTATAGAATTTTGAGGCGTATCGTCAATGTAGCCTATGAGCTAGAGTTACCTTCAGAACTAGCAGCTGTGCACCCAGTTTTCCATGTGTCACTTTTGAAGAATTGTATCGGAGATCCAACCTCAGTTGTGCCATTAGACAGCATGGAAATAAAGGATAGTATGAGGAGGTACCAGTCCAGATCCTTGACCGTCAGGTCCGTAAGTTGAGGAATAAGGAAATAGCTTCAGTCAAGGTCCTATGGAGAAATCAGCAGGTTGAGGGAGCTATGTGGGAGGCCGAAGCAGATATGATGGCCAAATACCAGCACTTGTTTCCTACCGGCTCTAGCATAGCTTGAGATATTAGTTTTGACCCTAGAACTCAATTTAGTTTTCATGACTCAGTACAGATGTTCAAGTATATTTTAAGTTTTTGAATGTATGTATGAAAAGTAATTTCAGATCAGTTATGTATGTTGAAACGGAGGTAGTCATTCCGGCAGGTTTGGAGTTAAATGAGCAGTATTTGGAAATTTTGATTGCTATTTTCTACTTCCTGTGTGTTTTCTAACATTCGAGGAAGAATGATTACAAGGGGGAGATATTTTAATACCCCGAAAACTCAAAATCTAATTTCAGGATTCAAATCTGGAAATCTAGAAAAGCTGCAGAAAAGCTACAGGACGACCCACCTAACAAGTCGTTAAGTGATCTCACGACTCGTTAGGTGAGCCGTGAGAAGGAGGTTTGAGTTTTTTGAGAAGGGAGGCAGTGTACCCAACGAGGGACTTCACCAGTCCTGGTCACTGACCACGACCCGTTAAGTCACTCGTGGTCAGTTCTAAGTTGAGGATATTATCAGTGGAGCAGTGTACTTGACGGGTGGGGGCAACGAGTTGTGGTCCCTAGTAACGACTCGTTATGTCCCCCATTACCAGCCCTAGTGAGATTTTAGCTAGTGCATCTGACGAGTGTCACAACTAGTCGTCATCAGTGGTAACGACTCGTTAGGTGACTTGTTAGCAAGCTTAGCATTCAGTCTTCAGAAGTGTGACAGTGTGATCCACGACTGGTGACCACAAGTCGTGGTTAGTGACCACGACTCGTGAAGTCCCTCGTGGTGGCCTACTGGAGAGCCTAGGAAGTGTACCTGACGGAAGTTACCACGAGTCGTGGTTAGCCACAATGACCTGTTAGGTCACCTGGAAGTTTTTCCCAGCGATTTTTTAAGGACTATTTAGTAATTTCCTATTCTCCTAAGCTCTAAACTACGTCGTTTTGAATGTAAATTCAGACTTATTAGAGGGTTTGGATGGTTCTTCCCCTCATTCTCACGTTTACACTCATGAAATTTATCGAAACTCCTCTCAATAAACTCTCAAGCAAGCTTAGGGTTCTCATCTATTGCAGAAGTTCAAGTGTTCTTCTCTGGAGAATTTTAGTCAGATATGTGGGAATTCAACAAGGGAATTGTTCTTCCCTTGTGTCCCCCAAAATCTTCCCATAATTTCTCTATCAGTTTTAGCCTTGAGCTTTCGAATATGAATGAATTTTATGTTATTTTTTGTTAAATTCACCTGGAATAATATCCATGTTGATTGTCCAAATTATCTTTATTAGTTCCTAATTAATTTGTTAATGTTCGTACAAAAGTGAATTTAAGCCCTAATTTTCGAGTAATTATTTTTGCCTATTAAATTCCATCTAGTGAATGAAGAATGTTTTGGGATGAATATCCTAGTAATTCTTATTATGTATATATTGAGCAAATATTCCATTGATAAGAATGATTTTATCCTTGTCGGATGAGATTTCTTTAAATTCTTGAATTTTTGCCATATTAAGGAATTCCCGGTTGTTGGAATGAGTTGAGTTCTCTACTGGCTACTTAATAGTTCAGTTCAGTTAGAACATAGAACCTCTTTAGAACTATTAAGTTATCAATTTGACTACAGTCATTTCCCAAGGTGTTAGTGGTGCCTCTCAGTTATCGGAACCAGACTCAGAATATAATTTATTTGGTCCATTAGGCGGTCATGACATTCTAGTTTTATAGCTTTGACCAGCCCCAGGACCCCAGTTCAGTTATCAGTTTGTTCTTTAGACGGTTACGACGCTTCCAGATTAACAGCTCTGACCAGTCTTAGAACTCAATTTCCAAATTCGGTCCTATAAGACACTCAGGGAACTCTCAGACAGTATCCCTGAGTAAGTTATAGTCTTGGGCCCCTGTATCGATCTATCTGCTTGACAGTAGTAGTCATGATAGGATTATCCAGTGGGAGTAGGACTTAGCACCGAAAGGGCCGGGGTTCAGCGCACCCAGGTTCCAGAACTGTGTTTCCACTGTAGGTTATATTTACTTGGCCTCATGGCCCCCTCTGACAGTGATTCTCACAGTCCATGCCTTTATACCCTGGCAAGGTATATTGGGTCCTACCAGTGGGGTATATACATCGGACTCCACGTCTAGCTCACGTGGTTAAATGTTTGTTATAGACTCTCCCACTAGTCAGTTCAGTTCAGTCATAGTTATTTTCAGTTCAGTTCCGATCAGTTCAGTGTGATCTCTCAGACTTAGTATTTCATACTTAGGGCATGTCTTTGACCATCAGACAGGGTTATCTTGACCATTTCAATTTACTTTAGTAGTTCAGTTTATCTTACCTGTTGGTCATTGCATGTCATTTCAGTTCATACTTTATATTCAGATATGTTTTCTCCCACTTACTCAATACATTCAAAGTACTAACGTATACTTTTATGATGTATCATTTCATAATACAACTACAGGTTCCCAGACTCAGCATCGTTAGCCCTTGTGATCCAGATCCTCCTCTGCTACAGCCGAAGTGTGAGTCCTCATCATTCGAGGGCCTTGCTTTACTTTCTTTTAGTTTAGTTATTATTTTCAGTTAGACTTAGAGTTAGCTGGGGGCTTTTCCCGGCAACTCATCAATTAGAAGGCTTTCAGACACATAGTCAATCTCATACTTCTAATGTTTTCTTATAGTTTATTTTCTCAGATGCTCTTATGTTGTTATTTCAAATCTTCCGCTATATATCTCATTGTTTCTCACAACGGGTCATTCCTTATCCTGTTGGTTCCCAAA
>JACEIK010000062.1:382739-394517 GCA_018107945.1 Datura stramonium
GCATTTGTCATTTTAATGCTACATGTGTTAAATTGACTCAGTATAAGCTTTATCGGCTCCATTAATGATTATGATTGAGAATATTTTTATTTTTACCCCGATATGGCACACCAAATGGAGTTGTTTTTATTTTACCCCGGTATTGCACCGACTGGAGATGTTTTTATTTTACCCCGGTATTGCACCGGCTGGAGATGTTTTTATTTTACCCCGATATTGCACCGACTGGAGATGTTTTTATTTTATCCCGGTATTGCACACCAGCTGGAGATATTTTTATTTTACCCCGATATGGCACATTGGCTGGAGATCTTTTTATTTTACCCCGGTGTGGTACACTGGCTGGAGATATTTTTATTTTACCCAGTGTGGTACACCCGCTGGATGAATTTTATATATGGATTTATGGTTGGTTGGTCGCTGGCATTACAGTTATAGTTTCTTTCTTGTGCATTTCTTAATTGTATTTTCATCTTATTATAGAGTTATTATCAGGTTTCAGTTTCCAGAATTCCAAGTTGTTACCATTCCTTATTCCTAGTTTAGTTATCTTGAGTTCAGTTATGTTATAGTAAGTTGATATCAATTACAGGTTGCAGAGTTCCAGGTTATGTTTATCCTTTACATGTTTATGTGCTAAGTTAGTTATTACAAGATTTTTATCTCATGGTTACAGTTTCAGCCTTACATACCAGTACATTTCATTCGTACTGACGTCCGCTTGCTTGGGGACCTGCGTTCGTGCTGCAGGTGTAGGTAGACGTCAGGATGGCCATTTGAGTAGCAATTCGTGAGATCAATAGATGGTTGGTATGCTCCTTTCTTCTTGTAGCTAGGGCCTAGTTATTTATGCTTGAGTTTTGAGATACGGTTATGGGTAGGTCGGAGCCTTGTTCCGACCATCAGTCAGTTTACTCTTTAGAGGCTTTGNCAGTTGTTTACCCTGTATTGTTGAGACATTATGGGTCCAGTTTGTGCTCCAGTTGATTGTGACAGGTGGCCTGGACGGCCTAAGTGTTACAGTTACAGATTTCATATAGCTGGCTTTCCAGTCAGTCAGGTATGGGGAGCCAGTCGCGCCCTCCCCCTAGTTATGGGGCGTGACAAATATATTGGTGGAACGACGTGAAAAAGGATATTGTGAAATTCGTAGGCAAATGTCTGAACTGTCAGTAAGTGAAAGTTGAGCATCAAAGGCCGGGAGGTGTATTGCAGGATATTGACATTCCTAATTGGAAGTGAGAAGAGATTAACATGGACTTCATTACCGTCCTACCCCGTACTCTCCGACATTATGATCCATTTGGGTGGTGGTCAATAGGTTGACCAAGGCTGCACACTTTCTACCGATCAAAACCACTGATTCAGTGGATGAGTATGCCAAATTGTATATTCGGGAGTTGGTTCGACTTCATGGAGTGCCCTTGTCCATTATTTCAGAGCGAGGTACTTAGTTTACCTCTCAGATTTGGTGGTCTTTCCAAAAAAGGCTTGGGACTCAAGTTAAGCTCAGCAAAGCATTTAATCCGCAAATGGATGGCCAGGCGGAGCAGACAATCAAACTCTCGAGGACATGTTGAGTGCTTGTATGCTGGACTTTAAAGGTAGTTGAGATGATCACATGCCCTTAATAGAGTTTGCTTACAATAACAGCTATCACTCCAGTATCCAAATGGCACCATTCGAGGATCTTTACGAGCGGAGGTGTAGATCACCCATTGGATGGTTTGAGGTTTGTGAGGTAGTTGTGATAGGGCCAGACTAAGTACACGAGGCTATGGTGAAGGTTTAGTTGATAAGGGACGGGATGAAAATTGCTCAGAGTCGTCAAAAGTCATATGCGGATGTGAGAAGATGGGATTTGGAGTTTGAGGTGGACGATTGGGTATTTCTAAAGGTATCTCCCATGAAGGGAGTCATGCGGTTCAGAAAGAAAGGAAAACTCAGTCCCCGCTATATTGGTCCCTACCGGGTTATGAGAAGAGTTGGTAAGGTAGCGTATGAGTTGGACTTGCCATCAGAGTTATCTTCAGTTCATCCCATCTTTCATGTATTTCTCTTGAAAAAGTTCTTGGGTAATCCAGCTTTAATAGTCCCGGTGGAGAGTGTTGGTATGGTAGGTAGCCTCAATTATGAGGAAATTCCAGTAGAAATCTTAGATCTTTAGGTTCGGAGGCTAAGGAACAAAGAAGTATCTTCAGTTAAAGTATTATGGAGAAATCAACATGTTGAAGGAGCTAGTGGGAAGACGAAGCGAATATGATGGAGAGATACCCACATTTGTTCTCTACCAGCTAACTTTCAGCTTGAGGTATAATTTTTGCGCTCAAACTCTATTTAGTCTTCATGTTTAAATTATGTGCACCAGTTTCTTCTATGTATGTGGATGTGTGTATTATTGGTGAATTCAGTTCAGCTGTGTGTTTTGAATAGGAGGTAGTCATTCCATCAATTTTAGTTAAAATGATTTGTTTTGTATATGGTAAATTGTATGTTTCTGTTTTTTTCTTGTTTCCGACATTCGAGGAAGAATGTTCCCAAGTAGTATATATTGTAATACCTCGGAAGTGCCTAGGAGTAGACCGGGGAAGCAAAAATGTAAAACTGCAGAAATTTGGGAAAAAAGTTGCAGGACAAGAGGAACAATGGCTCGTTGTACGTAACCACGAGCCATTGTAAGCAGTCGTGGTAAGAGGCTAGGCCTGGTGACAGCGTAGACAACGGGCGTCACAATAACCCATTCTGAGGAAGGACGACCCATTGTCTAGAGTCGTGGTAAGGCGATGGTCCTTTACAATGGACACGACAGATGGAAACCACGACCTGTTGCAGGATACAACTAGTCGTGGTGAGGCTCGTTGTGAAGGAATCAAAATTTTCCGAAGAGGGAAACAATGACTGAAGGAACGACCCATTAAAACATAGGATGACCCGTACTGTATGTCCATGGTTTGATTCTGAGATATGGATTGGGGCAGTGCTTAGCACGGGTGGATACCATGGTTGTGGTATCTTCCAATAGCCCGTTGGTTCGTCCCTTGTTTGGTCCAGTGACCAGTTTTCAGCAAATTCAGTAATGGCAATTCTATCATTTCCTAGTCTTAAGGCCCTATACTATGTCATTTAAGGATCATTTTGGAGGATTTTAGTAGGGGAAAATCTATTCTAAGTGTATCTCTTCCCATGCAAGCAAGTTTGAAGGTTTGAAGAGGAGATTCAAGGAAAAATCTAAAAGTTTCCATTGGAATCTTAGCTTGGACAATTAGAGGGTGTTAGAATTCACCATTCCCAGGTATGTAGGGCTATGAATGGGTGCTTACTTCCACACCCATGCCCAATTTATATCAAAACATGATGAATTTCCTATGATCAAGTATGGGGTTTCTACCTAATTGCATATTTCTTCAATATCTATACATGGGTTTAATTAGATTATATTTATATTGAGGAATTGTGAAGCTTGGGCAGATTTTAAATTGTTTTCAAACCAAATTGTGATTTCTAAATTATGAAATTGATTGCTCATGAATGAGAAGTACATGAAACAAGAGAATGATATTGAATGTATGATGATGAAAGGCATGTTTCTAAAGCTACCCATGATTATGATGTCTTTTTTAAAATGAAATGAGTTGATCCTAGTATGATAAAGCTTTGGGAAATGCCCACGTGTTGATTTAAAGTGATGATTTTCCCAACATAAGCTTACCACATTATTTGAAGTGGATTTTCTCAATTTTTCATAAATTCTAGCTTGTGGTATGTTGAGTTAAATATTTTTGCATGTATACCACGTGATTTGGAGTAGATGCTTCCACCCATGATTGAGCCTGTGGTATGTTTCGAAATAAAGCTTCTCATATGTATGAATTCATAATTGAGATGTATGTCATTATTGAGCTTTATCAATAGCCAATGTTGAGCTTTGTTTCATATGATGTTGAGTTATGAATGATTTGATTTTGACCTTCGTCAATAGACAATGTTGAGCTTCGTTATATACAATGTAGAGCATTGCATGTTTTGGAAGAAGAGTCTAGCACAAATCGGGCTAAGGGTCAATCACCCTATGCCCCATAACTGTGCGTCAATGTAGGATGATACTATTATATTATTGGGACCTCCCTTGTGAGCTATCCCCGACCCTATTGGCACTTGTGCTTTATATTTATATCATGGTATCGTCCATCGCCCTAGCAAGGTTATGGACTGCTCTATCCACTTGAGTGTGATAGTTGGGACACTGTAAGCTCTATCGTGGCATGTCGATTAAGTGACAAGTCTCCCACTGTATATATCATTCAAATTTGCATATTCATTAGTCATGATGATAACTTATGCATGCATGTTCATAAAGTATGGTTTGACTCATTGTTCAGCTTTTGATATAAATGTTATGTTTCAGTTTTGAGTCATTTGAGTAAATCATGATGTTCTAAAACTATGCATGGTCATGTTATGATAAGAGTATGATTTCAGGATGAATGCATGTAGCCTTCTAATTACGCTTAGAAGCTTATGATATATTATGAAATGTTTTAAATGATTTACTTTGCTAGAGTGTTACTTACCTTGTATACTCGGTACATTCCACGTACTGACCGCATACTTTCTATGATGCATCATTTGATGATGCAGGATTCGGTTCTCAGGTTCAGCCCCATTCTTAGTCGCTGATTAGAGTTAGCACCTGCTGATTTGGTGAGTCCTCATCTTTCGAGGACTAAACCTTTAGTTGTTTTAGATGTCCTTTTAGTTTCAGTATTGTTTAGCTAGTTGAGGGTGTTGTCCCATCCGCTCATTCATATTAGAGGCTTATCAGACTTAGAGTGTATTAAGCTTTAGATATTTATTCTGTTGTTATAGTAAGTTTGACTTCTGCTGAGTTTATAATTATGTTTTCTTCATGTTTATTGAATAAGTTAGTTGAATGTTTATTCCATGGGTCGACTTGGGGTCCCCTTGTCCCGTGTCTACGATCTTGGCCTTCGTTCGGGTCGTGACACTTGATCGGGCCTATGATCGGGTCGTGAAAAACGTAGTATCAGAGCAATAGGTTTGATGTGTCCTAGGGTATCTGAAACCTACATTGAGTAGAGTGTTTTTCATGGGTGTGAAGCTCGCCACACTTATGACGAAGAGGCTACGAGACATTTAGGAAATGTTCCCTTCTTTCATGATCTTTGTCGTGCGATGAAATGACTCCCTATCCTTCTAACTCATGATATTCTCAATTGCAGAATCATGGCTCCCTGTAGAGTTAACGGTAGAAGTAGTGGAAATGGAAATGGCCGTGAGAATGGCAATGGAGACGGGCACCAACAAGTCTCAGTAGTCCAGGAGCACCATGCACCGGAGCCGGTCGCCCAAGTTGAGTTTCGGGCAGCAATTCAGATGCTAGCATAAGCCTTGACCGCTCAGGTCAACCAGTAGGCAGTGGTGCATGTTTCGCAGAACAGGAATTCGGCAGCAGAATGAGTCAGATATTTCTTAAGGATGAGCCCAACAGAGTTTCTTAGCTCAAAAGTGGACGAGGATCCACATGAGTTTATCGAAGAGATTATGAAGATCACCCAGGTAATGAGGGTGAATGGAGTAGAGTGTGCTGATTTGGCCTCATATTAGTTGAAGAGGGTCGCACACATTTGGTTTTGACAATGCAGGGATAGTAGGGCAGCCGAAGCGGGCCCTATCAATTGGTAGGAGTTTTACATTACTTTTATGGATCAGTTCTTCCCTCGTAAGATGAGGGAGTTGAAGGCAGCCGAGTTCGTGAATATTAAGCAGGGGAAAATGACGGTGAAAGAGTATGCCCTTGAGTTCACTCGTCTGTCAAAGTACACCCTAGTGTTAGGGTTGATCTGAGGGCGCGAGTGAGCAAGTTTGTTCATGGGGTGGTGGACTACTTAAAAAAGGATTGCAGAACCGCCATGCTCCATAAGGATATGGATTTTCTTTGGATAGTCTTATACGCCTAGAATATGGAGGCAGCGCATGTGAGGAAGAAAGAGGCCAAGAGGGCCACGACAGATAGCTTTAGATTCTCTTAGTCGAGGCCAGGTGGTGGGCACCGACAACAGTCCCGCCAGAGATCTTCAGACCCAGCATCTTCAGATATGAATGTGCCATCCAGACCTAGGCACGACTAGTGAGGGCGAGCATAGAGCTCTAGGGGTCAGAGCAGCAGGCCTGCAGATTCCAGAATCCAAGTTTGTGGCAGGTGTGGTCAGGGAAACACGGGTCAGTGCTTGGTGGGTACAGGTGCTTGTTTCGGGTGTGGGAAGCCTGTACATATGGTCAGAGATATCCCAACAGCTAGACAGGGCCATGATAAGGGCTGAGGCCTAGCTTCCGGTTCAGCCACTCCACCTGCATGCCTAGCTCAGCAGGGGGCATCTACTAGCATAGGTGGCGGTCAGTGCCAAAAAAAGATTCTATGCCTTAGTATCTCGCTAGGAGCAGGAGGTCTCCCCAAATGTAGTCACTGGTATGTTGCAAGCTTTCCATATTGATGTATATGCTTTGTTAGATCCAGGGGGTACCTTGTCTTTTGTGACACCTTATGTGGCTAGTAGTTTCGGAGTTAGTCCCGAAATCTTGTCAGAACCCTTCTCAGTCTTTACTTCAGGGGGTGATTTAGTTGTAGCTAGACGGGTATATAGAAATTGCCTGATCACTGTCCTTCAGAAAGTCACCACAGCAGATTTAGTAGAGTTAGCCATGAACGTTTTTGATGTTATCCTCAGGTTGGATTGGTTATCAGCATGTTATGCCTCAGTTAATTGTAGTACCTGGGCAGTACTTTTCAGATTTCCAGGTGAGTCAGTTATAGAGTGGAAGGGTAGTTCAGCTATTCCTGTAGGTCATTTCATTTCCTACCTTAAGGCCAGAAAGATGATCTCCAAAGGTTGTGTATACCATATAGTTAGGGTTAAGGATGCGATGTCTAAGACCCCGACTATCCAATTAGTTCCAGTGGTTGTGAGTATCCAGTAGTCTTCCCAGATGATCTACCAGGAATCTTTTCTGAGCAGGAGATTGATTTCGATATGGACCTCTTTCCCGACACGCAGCCTATATTTATTTCTCCTTAAAGAATGGCTCCAGCCGAGCTAAAAGAGTTGAAGGAACAATTGAATGATCTTTTGGATAAGCGTTTCATTAGACCGAGCAAGTCCCTATGAGGTGCACCAATTCTCTCTGTATGAAAGAAAGATGGCTCTCTTCGCATGTGTATTGATTATCAACACTTAAACAAGGTCACCATCAAGAATAGGTACCCTCTACCCAGAATTGATGATTTGTTTGACCAGCTTCAGGGTGCCAAGTGTTTTTCAAAGATAGATATCAGGTTCGGATACCATAAACTCAGGGTGCGGGAGAGCGTCATCTCGAAAACAGCCTTCAGGACATGGTATGTTCATTATGAGTTTGTAGTTATGTCTTTTGGACTAACTAATTCTCCTGCAGCTTTTATGCACTTGATGAACAGGGTGGTCAAGCCATACTTGGATATGTTCGTGATCGTGTTTATTTATGACATCCTGATATACTCTCAGAGCAAGGAGGAACATGCTGCTCATTTGAGGGTGGTACTACAGACTCTCAAGGATCGCCAACTATATGCCAAATTCAACAAGTGTAGTTTTGGTTGAACTTAGTGGAATTTTTGGGCCATGTGGTGTTAAGTGAGGGCATAAAGGTTGACTCTCCGAAAATAGAAGCAGTGAAGAATTGTCCTAGACCGGTGAATCCTTCAGATATTAGGAGTTTCTTGGGTTTAGCCGGGTACTATAGGAGATTTTTTGAGGGCTATTCATCTATTGCAGTTCCATTGACCAAATTGACCCAAAAGAAAGTGAAATTCCAATGGTCAGGGGCTTGTGAAAGGAGTTTTCAGGAGTTGAAGACTCAACATACCTCAACATCGGTGTTAACCCTACCTGAGGGTACCAATAGTTTTGTGGTGTATAGCGATGCTTCCAGAATCGGACTGGGCTGTGTATTGAAGAAGCACGACAACGTTATAACATATGCTTCCAGATAACTGAAAGTTCATGAGAAGAATTACTCGGCCCATGAACATGAATTGGCAGCGGCAGTATTCGCCATGAAGATGTGGAGACATTATTTTTATGGGGTCAATATAATGTGTTTACGGACCATAAGAGTGTATAATATGTTTTACCCATATGGATCTAAATCTACCACAAAGAAGGTGGTTGGAGCTACTTAAGGAATACGACAGGAGTATCCTTTACCATCCAAGCAAGGCTAATGTAGTAGCAGACGCACATAGTAGAATCATTATGGAGAGTATGTCCCATGTGGATGAGGGGAGAAAGGAGCTGGTGAAGGATGTTCATGGACTTGCAAGGTTGGGAGTTCATTTAGTTGACTCGACTGATGATGGTGTTATTGTTCAGAATCATCCTTGGTGACTGATGTAAAAGCTATACAAGACGAGGACCCTATTTTGGTAAAACTAAAGGAAGCCGTTTAGAATCAAAAGGTGGAGGTCTTCTCCAAAGAAGGAGATGGTGTGCTTCGATACCAAGGTCGCTTGTGTGTTTCGGATGTTGATGGTTTGAGGAATTATATGTTGCATAAAGCTCATGCATCCAGATATTTGATACATCCAAGTGCCACCAAGATTTACCGTGACTTACGGGAAGTCTATTGGTGGAATGGCATGAAGAAAGACATCTCAGAATTTGTAGCTAAGTACCGAAACTATCAGCAAGTGAAGGTTGAGCATTAGATACTGGGAGGTGTGCTTCAGGATATCTATATTCCTACTTGGAAGTGGGAAGAAATCAATATGGACTTCATCACAGGGTTGCCTCGCACTCGTCGACAATATTACTCCATTTGGGTTTTTGTAGACAGGTTGGCCAAAGCCGCTCACTTTCTACTTGTAAAAACCATGGATTCGGTGGAGGATTATGATAAACTATACATCTGAGAACTGGTTCGGTTGCATGTAGTACCCTTTTCCATCATATCCTATAGAGGTACCTAATTTACCTCGTAGTTTTGGAGGTCGTTTCAAAAAGGATTGGGTACTCAGGTTAAGCTCACTACAACATTTCAACCGCAAATGGATGGTCAAGCAGAGTCGATAATTCAGACTCTCGAGGACTTGTTGAGAGCATGGGTGATTGACTTCAAGGATAGTTGGGATGACCATTTGCCTCTTATTGAGTTTGAGTGCAATAACAGCTACCAATCTAGCATTCAGATGGCTCTGTTTGAGGCTCTCCATGGGTGGAGATGTAGATCTCCTATTGGTTGGTTTGAAGTCGGTAAAGCTGTGATGATATGACCAGATTCAGTCCATGAGGCCAGGGGAAGGTTTAGCTCATACGGGATAGGTTGAAAACAGCTCAAAGTCGCCAAAAGTGCTATGCCGATGTGAGAAGGAGAGAGAGCTAGAGTTCGAAGTAGATGATTGGGTGTTTCTAAATGTGTCTCCCATGAATGGAGTGATGAGGTTTTGAAAGAAAAGAAAACCGATTCCTCATTATGTTGGCCCCTACCGGATTGTGAAGCGTGTTGGAAAGGTGACATATCAATTGGAGTTTCCCTCATAATGGCTTATGTACATCCTATTTTTCCTGTATCGTTGTTAAAGAAGTGTTTGGGTGATCCAGCTCTAGTTGTCCCAGTCGACAGTGTCGGTGTGAAAGACAACCTTAGTTGTGAGGAGGTTCCGGTGGAAATACTGGATCGGTAGGTTTGAAGGCTAAGAAACAAGGAGGTAGCTTCAGTTAAAGTTTTATGGAGGAATCAACATTTTGAGGGAGCTTCGTGGGAAGCCGAAGCAGACATGATGGCTAGATACCCACATTTGTTCTCTACCGACTTAGTTCCAACTTGAGGTATTAGTTTTTTGCCCTAAAACTTTATTTGGTTTCATGTTCAGTCAAGTGCCCCAGTTTCTTTCATGTATATGGAAGTATGTATTAATTATGAATTCAGTTCAGTCATGTAGTTTAAATCGGAGTTATTCATTCCATCAGTTTTCAGCTTATATGATCAGTAATTGAGTATGATGATTGCATTTCTCTGTTTTTTGTATATTTTCCCACATTCTAGGAAGAATGTTCCCAGGAGGGAGATATTGTAATACCCCAGAAGTGCACATGTATAGACCTGGGATTTTAAAAATGAAAAGTTGTAGAAATCTAGAAAATATTCACAGAACGGGTCATGGTACGGATCGTTAGTGCCACCAACGACCCGTTGGACGTGCTCATGGTGAGGTACTGTAGGTTCGTAGTTCGTAGTAATGGGTCAAGAAATGAACTGTGGTTTGGTGTAATGAGTCGTTGGTTGTGGTCATGGTGAGACTGGACCTTGGTCAAGGAGGAAGTGACGAGTCATAGAACAACCCATTGCAGGTAACAATGGGCCATGGTTAGGAGCCGTGGGAGAATTTCCAGATTAGTGGCAGTGGTGATGACATCTGACAGTAATGAGTCATTTGAGCTAGCAACGGCCTGTCCTATCCGGTCATGGTGAGGGATCAGAGACCCGAATTTAGGAAGGAGCAACGAGTGGTAACAACGGACCATAGGAGCTCATAACAGATTGTTCTGTTGTCCGTTGTCACCAGCAGTTCAGTTTTTCAAGGAAATTCATTAAGTGTATTTTGTCATTCCTTAGCCCTAAGATGCTAAATTACATCGTTTTAGGCTCGAAATGAAGTGTTTTCTAAGGGGTACATCCATTCTAGGCTCATTCACATCTATGCATGCAAATTGCAGGGTTTAGAAGGTGATCAAGTCAGGCTTTCTTCAAGTTTTTCTTCAATATTTCATTGGTCAATCAAGGAGGGGTAAAATTAGTTCTTCCGCAAGTATGTAGGGTTATGAATGGGTGAATTCGTTCACACTCATGCCCAATCCCTCTCTAAATCATAAAAAATTCATATGTTGATTCTATGGGGTTTTAACCCAATGCATGAAATTCCTAATTCTCTACATGGGTATGGTCTATATGTGTTCTACAATTGAATTATGAATCATGGGCAAGGTTTACGTTGTTTTCCACTAAAATCATGTTTCAAACTTTATAAATTAAAATGCCTATTTATGAGAAGTTCATGAAAGTTGAGATTTATGATCAATGTTCTAGTAGGATGAGATATTATTGGTGAAAATCATATTTTCAAGCTACCCATGTTTATAATCATGTTTTCAATGAATTGTGTATTTTCAAGAATGTTAAAGTATTGGGAATTTCAAATATATTCAACTATGATTTGTGATTTTACGAATTAAGCTTACCACATGGTTTTGGAGCGAAGACTCCCATTTATGTTTAGCTTGTGGTATGGTTTGAGCAAGAGATCCTTATATATGATTTCAAATTTGATATGTATTTGATTATTGAGTTTCGTCAATAGACGATGGTATGCTTCGTTGAAAAATGAGGGAGAGCATATGCATGTTTTTGGGAGTAGTTTCTAGCACCGAGTAGGCTAAGGATCGATCACCTTATGTCTCAGAACTACACGCCAACATAGGTTTATACATATCATACATGTATACTTTGGGACCCCCCTTGTGAGCTATCCCCTGCCCCGATTAGGCGCCGAGCTTGATATCGATATCATGGTATCGTCCTTAGCCCTGGCAAGGCTTTGTACGACTCTACCCACTTGAGTGTGATAGTTGGGACCACGTAAGCTCTATCGTAGTATATCGGTTATAAGACGAGTCTCTGATTGTGCCTCATGATTTTAGTTATGCATGTTTATCACTCATGATATAT
>JACEIK010000062.1:394629-405762 GCA_018107945.1 Datura stramonium
GATCATGATTTCAGAAAATAGCATGCAAGCCCTACTCTCAGATTCTTGTTTTGATCATGTTTTATATTATGCATGTTTTAAATGATTTTACTTATTTAAGAGGTTTTTAATTACCTTGCATACTCGGTACATTCCATGTACTGATCGTATACTCTATGTTGTATCATTTTATAATATAGGCTCCGATCTTCAGCCTCAGCCCACCATTAGCCAGCTTTCGCAGTTAGTATTTTTCCATGTTGGTGAGTCCTCATCTGTTAAGGTCCCCTCTTTTATTTAGTTATGTTTGCGTATGTTCAGTTTTAGACTTAGAGAGTTAGTTGGGGTCTTGACCCATCAACTAATCGACTTAGAGGCTTTTCAGACAATAAATTGTATTCATCTTTAGACTTGTGATGTATTTCTGGTTTATATGTTATGCTAGACTTCTGCTATGTTTTTTATGTTAATTCTTCCACTTTATTTGATTGAGTTATATGTATGTTCATCCCATGGGTAGACATGGGATCTCTCTAGGCTCGTTGTCCTGTGTCTCAATTCGGGCCTATGTTCGGGTCGTGACAGCTGCAGGTTCTCAGTCTCAGCACTGTTAGCAGATGTTTTCCGAGAGTTATTAGTTGCGCCAAGGGTGAGTTCTCATCTTTCGAGGAAGATGATTATTTTCCTTCAGTTATTTTTCTTTCAGTTATACTTAGAGTTAGTTGGGGCTTGTGCCAGTAACTCATCAGTTAGATGGCTTGCATACACAAACATAAATCTAGATTTCAATTATATTAAAGATTTATGATTTAGTTCTTCTTCATGAATGGTTTTTCTATTATTCTTAAAGCTTCTTCTATGATATTACTCAGATTACCACTATTATGATAGACCATGGGTTTACTTGGGGTTACTTCTGACTCCAAGTACCATGTCTTGTCTAGGGTATAGACTTGGGTCATGAAAAAAAGGCTTCAATCAATTCTTGCCACAATATAATACAACCAGGAGGGAGTTCCTCCAACCACATAGTCGCCTCTCCTGTATTGGAGAATGGAAAGAGCCTTTACCTGATAGACTCTTGACTTATATTCATTATGTTGAAGGGCTGGAAGATCTCTAAGAAATTCCTCAAGTGGCGATTTGCGACCTCACTTGGTTTGCCCCCAAATAGCCCTTTCATCAATAGAAAATGTAGCATTGTACTTGTGACATGGAACACGACATTCCCTATCATTGGTGGTAAGCGAATGGTGATAACGTCCAAAATATATTCTTTAATCGAAGAATATACACGGTCATCATATAAAAATAAGTAACCCGACGAGTGTCGATATCGAATCCCATGAGGACTAGGGAGTGATGAATTCAAGTGTCGATCGATAAATTGATTTTAGCATGCACCATATGAATTTAACATAAAAATGAGGAAAATGGGGGGTTCGAACTTTGCAGATAATTACACAATTTGATTTAAAGAACTAAGAGAAAAATATCAGCTAAGTTGTTGACAATACTACAAAATACTAGAGGTGCGCTGTAGATGGAATACTAACTAGATCGGGATAGGCTAGGTCATCTCATAAGTTCAATAAGTGTAAATAATCTCAGAAAATAGGTAGCCTCAGCTTCCCATCCTATTGACTACCCCTTGCTAGAGTTTTCTCAATCTCTAACTACAATATAGCACAACCCGAATTGATTTGGATCAAAAACTTCACTATTCCTAGCTATTAGCTGTCAATTAGGAAGGAGAAAGTACTTTCAGCTATTCCTAACTTAACTTTACATTCTCCCATCCATACCTACTACTAGATTCCCTTCCAATAGTTAATTATTCTATCTCGAGCAACAATCAAGCAAGTATAGATAGACCCATATCATCATCAATGGATATTCTATAATAGATTGCAGGGAATCTAACATATTTACACTTAATTTAACATTATTGAGATGACTCTAGTAGTATTCAATCCAATTAAGTATTCATCATCACACACCTCTACTTAATGGTGTTAGCTACTCATAGTTAAGAAATTCAAAAACACAATCATCAAAAGCATCATTGAATTTAATAAGAAGAGTAGATAAATCAAAAGCACAATTATCCTTCAACTACTGCTGAAACTAAATAATACAAAAGAAGAAAACTGAGCAGAGTATCTTTTACAAAAGTCAACCAAAATCCTTTTCTCAGCTAAAAGATGGTCTTCAGTTTAAAATAGGAAAGATGATGTGATGTGTACTTGGCTTTTCTCTCAGTCTCTCTATCTTCTTCCTCTCCCTTCTCAAGTGTGCTTCTCTTTCTATTTATACCCTGAAAAGTAGGGCACTTTTCCTTTCTTTTTCATCAATGGATAATTTTACCCTTAATAGCATCATTTCGGAACCGATGAAGGCACCGGCGGTTCGTCGATGAAATCCATGAACCATTGGATACTTGCTCTTCTTCTTCAGTTATTTCTAGTGAACTTCAGCGGTTCACCCGATGTTTCTCCGATGCCAATCCATGAACTGCCGGACCTTAAATGCCAATTTCAGAAGTTTCTGTGTGTCATTCGACAACTAAACCGACGTCCATCCGAATATGACTCATGAACCATTGGTGGCATTCCTCCGACAAGGCGGCGACCTTCATCTTTTCAACCTGCTTTTCGCCACTTCTACTCATTTCCTCCATTTTACTCCATTTTAGCTATTTTTTCAAACTTAGGCATTTGCACACAAAAAAAAAAGAAAAAAGGGAATAAATCCAAATAATCAACTCGAGAACTAAGTAAAAACTGAAACTTTAGAGTCTAATAAGTTGATAAATTACCAACTCATCAAACCCCCAAACTTGAATCATTGCTTGTCCTCAAGTAATGCAATACTTAAAATATTGAGGAAGAGGTCACATTTCTTCATAATTAGACTTCGTCGGCCACTGGACTATGACAACCCAAAAATACTCATCATGCTCACTGAAAAGAGAAGGAAATACCACAAAAGACCAAAACAATGAAGGTTTTTCAAGAAGGAAACGACTTTATATCAAGTAAAGCTCTTTGAATGGAATCATTAACCACACAAGGGCAATTCTCAACCAAGTAACACACATAGCATCTCAAATTGTAATCACTGAAAATTCAAAGCTTGCCTTAGAATTTGCACTCCTTGTTCTATGCCCATATGAACTCTAAATGCTCTTACATCCCTAAAAGGAATGATTCTACTCACCAAATATGAGGATCCCTATTATCTTAGCTCTTTGACCATTTGAATGCATACTAGGGATCAATTGGAAGAGGCACTCACACTCACTCTCCCAAAAGATATCTTCATGCATACACTTGACCCATAGGCTTGCCTTACATGTAATTCGCCACTAATGTAGAGTAGCTGCACCTAGAATCATTTAGGGCTTGTGGGTTGTGATGTAGGCTTAAGGTCAGGGAAGGATGATCATTTGGCTATAGTGAGTAGATTCTCCCTAATGCTTTTTGTGCCATGCCTTATAGTGATTTTTCTCACTCAACCTTCTTTTCCTTTCTTTTCTTGTTGATGTCTTTCATTTCTTTAATACTCCTCATTATAACCCCTCTTTAGCTTCCACCACTAGCCATATTACCTCAAGAAGGAACAGCAATTCACACAAATAGTCTTTTTCTTTTTGGATTCAACTTTCTGTGCACTTTAACTAAAGGTGATGTTTCCTTTACACTATAATTCTTGTCTTCCCCCTTTTTTTGTGTACCCCCAAACTTAGGCTCTTGCCCATTTTTCACATTTTCTTTTCTCATTCCCTTCTTTGTAGGCATTGAGCCTTGTTTCAGCACTTATTTTGTCATTAGCATTTAGGGAGAATGGGGCCAAAAGAGGTATTAAGAATGGCCTTAAAGCTTGTAATGTGATTTCCAAGGAAAGGTTTTAATGCTCAAAATTGGCTAACAAGGATAAATGATCATGGAGGACGTATGGTTGAAGTGGCTAGACAACTGAGGGCCTACACTCATTTCCTTGGTGCAACTACATCTAGGATTTTTCCTTGAATCACATTTAGGGCAAGCACTAGACAAGATGTAACGCACAAGATTAATAAAAATATCCTCGCCACAAAAAGCATCACCATTAAAGGGTCTACAAGAGTCATTTTCCGAAATGAAACATCACATTAGTACATCAAGCAAGCAAACATCATAAGTCAAGAAGGGAATTTACAATGTACGACCAAGATTACTATGCTACGGTGTCAACACTTGCTCACTATCTCATCTTCATGCCCTTGTTTTCACATTCTCATTTCAATCACAAGAAAAAATTTAGTTGATGCCTCTTAAAACAACTTCACAAAAAACTCAAAGTAACATGGCATTTCCCTTAAGAATATCGCCACTGAATCCATCATCGGGAAAAGCCAACCCGGTTTGACAACAAAACTAACCGAAATAAAAGAATGCTCCTTGAGAAAGAACCGTGGTCAAAAGAAAACCATCGGAGTTTTTATTTCTACACTACTCTATTTACAATGGCGAAAATGAAACACAATTCAAAAATTATCAAGTCATAATAAACATTTTATTCCCTAAGGACAGTAATCAAGCCCTCCCCCAAACATAAATTAGACATTTCCCCCAATGGAACCTACAAGAAAGACAAGAAGGTTAAAGAGATTTTCTGATCATATCAGCGATTGGGTCTTTTCTTCCAAGTGTAAATGACAGCATCAAAAACCCAAGAAGTTGTGTCTTCTATTGTAGGTTGCATGGGATCTGATTGGAATGTGACAGGTAGACTAGGTCCTGGTGCGACCTATTTGTCCGGGAGGGTCCGAAGCTCATGATAAGATGTTGTTGCCACTCCACCCGGGGCCCATGAAGGATCAACATCATTTATTGAATGCATTTAAGGTGGAGGAGGTGGTCTGTGGATGTGCTCTTCCTCATCACACATAATATCCGCATTATTGTGGTAGCCCACCCACCAATCATCTCGAGGACTTCTGGGTGCTTTGACTTGTGGTGGTACCGCCTCAAGGTGAAAGGGTATTGGTTGGTTGGTGCGTGTAGTAAATACGGCCATCTCCTGCTGCAATGTGGTCACTTCACTTTCAAGAACGTCCATTTTCGAGCATAAGTGTGTCAACTTGTCCTTGGAAGGATACAAGGCTTTCTTAAGGGCACTTTGGATCATGGAAGGGATAGCCTTGGCTAATCATACAAGCTAATTCTCATGCATCTTTTCCCTTTGTGCAATATTAAGTAAATACGGGGGTAGAGAAGTTTTTGGACGTGCCTACATTGTGAGGAGATGTCACGGGTGATGGTGGAGTCATGTTCCCTGCATACCTTGCTCTCTTCATCATTGGGGCTTCTTTTTTTGTATTGATGTCCAAAGTAATCACTCCATGGACTTGTATAGTCTTATCCAATGAGCTCCATAAAGGACACTCAGCCCTCAAACACAACATATTTACCAAGGAAGGAAAGGGAAATGTTGTGGCTTCTTTTTTAGCTTTGCGCCTGAACTGATTAGCAATATTCTCTCCCACATTGATGTGAACATGCTTCATTATGCACGCCAGAAGAATCGTCACTTCAATAGGCACCTCTGATGTATTGCGAGAGGGCATCAACCTAGAACAGACCAAATCTAACCACATGCGGGCATCGAATTTTAAATCACGCCTATGAATTAAGCCTTTGGACACATCCCATTGTGGTTGACCTTGTGAAATTATGTGAGCTACCCATTGGAATTGGTTCGCCTTGCCTTCTATTTTCTGACGGAGGTTTAGATGCGGTGAGATTGGTTCCTTCCAATCTAATGAGTTGATGGCTTCAAGTGTGACTTGAACCTCCTTCCCTTACACCCAAACTAATGTCAGGTGTAGGAACACTTCAGTGCGATTTTCCAGCTTCATCAGTTGTTTCCTTGCTCTATATGATGCATAGAATTCCCACACTAGCGTCGGGAAGTATGGGTCAACTAGTATGGTAAATGGGCCCCAATCACACATCCCAATCTGGTGATATATGTCTAGGCATAAAGTTTTGAATGATTCTACATCAAATTGAACTTCTGCATGGATGACATGTTTTTCTTTGAAGTTCTGTAAAAATCCTCCATTCCTTTCAGCCCGAATCTCTCTTGAGGTGTATTTGCGGGCACGGTTGCTTGTCCTGTATGAGAATGCTGGTTGGTAGACATAATGCTGCAAGAGTACGTTAGTATTGGACAATAATATGTAGCTTAAAACTAAAGCAACAGAGGGAACTTAGTGAGTGCTTCATGTGTCATCGGCGACTCGCCGGCGAGCCGCAGTTACATTTCGTGAATCACCGATGAATCACTGGTTGACTCAGAAAAGGGTAAAACAATGGGTATCGCAGGATCTCACCGGCGAACCACCACTGGTGATTCGCTAGCTGTAAAATTGCATTTAAATATCCTCCAAATCACCTCTATCTGACAACGACCTGATCATACTTATACTTAAGTGACAAAAGATAAGGGTACCCTTAAGAGAGGTGTCAACCAATCCATCATTGGGAAACCCACTCGGGTATGTAAAATATACCCACATATGATTCAACACAGCAAAGAAACACCTATAAACATAGAACGAGAAAACAAAACCAAACTCAAGGAACATGGGTGGAACAACATATTACCGACAAAATTTTGACCTTTTTAGCATGGGTGAGAAGATGCTTACCTTCAATGAAATGTTCTTGTGAAGATCTATGAGGAATGTGAACGGGTGCTTGGGATGGGGAATATCAGGAGGTTATAGGTGAAGAATAATGGGTTATTTTAGGGAAAAATGGGAGAGAATTTTGGGAGTTTACAGCTTTTTGTGGAATTCGTCCATCTGGATTGTGTCTTGGGAGTTGCATCAGCGATCGCCGAATTAGACCGGCGGTTCACCACTATGGCCACCACCTGTATTACCTGAAACACAATTCTGCCTGCAAGATCAGTAGTTGATCGACACTTCGCGGATTTACCTAGTGATTCGCCGGCTGGTTCGCTAGTTCTTCTTGGAATGTTTAGTGGACTGGATGGAATCGGTGCCCCAGCGGCGCTTCACGAATTATCATTGGAGGTCCGCTGGTTGATTAGTATCTTAATCTTGAATCCATTAGTGCACTAGTTCTTCCGGTGCTTGAACCGCGTTTCATGAGTTCTGAGCGGCAGTTCACTGATTTGGTTTTCATCCCATTGTTTCACCCATCTTCACCCACAAAGAAAATCAAAAACAACAAAAATATATAAGAATAATAAATGCTTGGGTCGCCTTCCAAGAAGCGCATTATTTAACTTCGTGGCACGACTGGAGCCCAGGTATATGGCTCTTCCAGATGCATCACCTTTGCTTGCCCTACTTCTTCCAACACTTCAAGATATGTTTTGACCCTCTGGCCATTTACGTTGAACTTGTTCCCATTTTTATTATAGAGTTCAATGGCTCCATTTTCATACACCTAACATACCTTGAAAGGGCCTTACTATTTAGACTTTAACTTCCTAGGGAACAGCTTTAGTCGAGAATTGAATAATAGCACCCACTCCTACAGAATAAAATTCCGCTGCAACACTTTTTTATCATGACAATGTTTCATTCTGGCTTTGTAAATTTCTGCATTTTCATATGACTTCATTCTAAACTCTTCCATCTCATGTAAATTGTGGATTCGACCTTGGATAGCTTTTCCCCATTCTAGGTTCAAACTTCCCAACGCCACAAGGCTTTGTGTTCTAGCTCCACCGGGAGGTGACATGCTTTACCATACACCAGTTGATAAGCAGACATGCCTATTGGTGTTTTAAATGCAGTCCTATAGGCTCACAACGCATTATCTAACTTTTGTGCCCAATCAGTTCGGTTCAAATTGACTGTTTTAGTCAAGATTGACTTTATTTCCTGTTTGAAACTTCCACTTTTTTGCACTGGTCTGTGGGTGATACGGAGTGGCCACTTTGTGCTTTACACCATATTTATCTAATAGTGTGTTGAACGACTAATTGCAAAAATGAGACCCTCCATTGCTAATGATATCTCTAGGGGTACCGAACCGTGAGAAGATATGTTTTTTTAGGAAAGCTTTGACACTCCCTGCCTCATTGTTTTGTAATGCTACAACTTCTACCCACTTGGAAACATAATCAACCACCACCAAGATGTTTTTGGTCTCATAAGAGCTTACAAAAGGACCCATGAAGTCAATCCCCCACACGTCAAGCAATTCAACCTCTAGGATCGGGGTTAGCGAGAGTTCATGCTGCTGCGAAATACTCCCTGTCCTTTGGCATTGATCGCATTGCTTCACAAAGTTCTGTGCATCCTGAAGTAAGGTGGGCCAATAGAATCTGCATTGCAACACCTTGGTTGTGGTTCGCAGACTTCCATAATGATCACCCGCAGGGGAAGAGTGACAAGCATCTAAAATTGGAAGTATCTCCACTTCTGGAATACACCTTTGTACTAACCCATCAGCATAACTTCGTAAGAGATGGGTTCATCCCAAAAGAAGTTTCAAACATCAGGCGTGAATTTCTTTCTTTGCTGGTAATCCTAACCTTCAAGCACAATGTTGCTGTCCAGGTAATTAGCAAAATCTGCGAACCATGGGGTTGGGTCGTGGGTTGCAACCAATATTTTCTCATACAAAAAGGCATCATTGATCTCCTCTTGTGCTCTTAGCTGCCCATTTGTTTCAAGGCGCGACAAATGGTAGGCCACTTGATTCTCGTAGCCCTTACTTTCTTTAACTTCAAAATCAAATTTCCGCAACAACAAAACCCACCTGATAAACCTTGGTTTAGCATCTTTCTTGGCCATTAAGTACTTGAGTGTCGCATGATCAGTGTGCATCACCCGTTGGTTCCAAGAAAGTGCGCCCGAAATTTTTTGAATGCAAACAAAATGGCTAAGAGCTCCTGTTCCGTCACTGTGTAATTTGTTTGAGCATTGTTCAAAGCTTTACTAGCATAGTAGATTGGATGGAAGATCTTATTTCTTCGTTGGCCAAGGACTGCTCCTAATGCGACTCCATTTGCATCGCATATAATTTCAAAAGGCTTTTACCAATCAGGTGCTACAATGATTGACGAAGAAATTAATCTCTCCTTAAAGTCCAAAAAAGCTTTCAAACTGTCACGACCCTGAACTAGGGTAGGGCGCAATTGGCACTCAATTCATGGTCGATCGATAATACGGCTATATAGCATATATAAATGTAACACTAAGGCTGACCAAGCCACCTGTCACAACCAACCAAGATAAATACTGGGCCAATAATGCCTTGACAATTATAAATATGCAACCTGGAAAGCCGACAAGGGTACAATAAAGAAAAGTAAAGCAATGAAAAACCAATACTACACAACCAACACTACTTACAAACTAGTCCACATCATCCTCTACAGAGTAAACAAACTGAAATGCACGGGACAGGGCCCCAGCCTACCTATGTTGTACAAAAAACTGAAAATAGTCAAAACTAGGACATGGCTCTTGGAAGAGAGGAGCATACCACTATTCTGCTGAAATCTGGCACCTACTATGTCCGATGATTTGAGCCTCGGCCTGTACCTGCAACACGATTGCAGGAAGGGTCCCAAGATAAAGGGACGTTAGTATGAATAAAATGTACTGGTATGTAAGGCTGAAAACTTTAAACATGTAAGATAAAAATGTTAACTAGGCTAGAAATAAGGAGTAGTAACAACCCGAAATCCTGAAAACAGAAACCTGACAATAACTCATTATTGAAGTGTAAATGCAACCATCTAATGCAAAATAATAACTATAACTGAAATGCTAGCAGACAGCCGACCATAAAATCTATATACAATTCGTCCAGCCAGTGTACCACACCGGGGTAAAAATAAAAATGTTTTCGGCCGGTGTACCATACCAGGGTAAAATTTGTCCATCCAGTGTACCATACCAGATTAAAGTAACAAGACCTCCAGCCTGTGTACCACACTGGGGTAAAATCAATAAATTTTAGAAAAAATCATAAATGGAGTCGATATGGCTTATACTGGACCAACTCAATATGTACAACATAGAAATGACGAATACTAAACATGTGGCCTGCATAGGCCTCCTTCGTAATGCATAACTGGAACTAAGTACATATAACATGTAAATCTAGAAAAAAGAACTTAAATTCATGTATTAAAAACTTGTATAAATCATAAGGAACTACGGATGACCTAAGAGTTTCAACAAAATTGATAGATCGTGTTCAAGGGACATTCGAGCTCAGAAACTCGCCAACTTGTTGTTCGGCTTAAGGGAAAGGGATTATGAAATCTCCCCTTGGCCTGAAATATTTCATAAATACACATAAGATAAAGGACAACCATAACCAGGTAATCCTAATTTGAAAAGATCATTTACCCTCAATAGCTTGCGACGTCTTTACGTGGCTGAAAATCATTTACACGTCCTCATCTTGGCTCTTTAACCAATTTAAGTTAGTAACCAGAACTTTAAAGACATTTAACATCACATATATATACACATGACATATAGTAAGGACCAGTTGACAATGCCCACACTGAGGGGTCTCCAACTCAATGTATAACTACGACAACACTCAACACAATATCACACTTTAGATGTCTCACTTCGGCTAGGCATAATCTTAACATTTATCCTCAACAAAACATGGAACTTTAAATCTAAAATGTAGCTTAAAATACTTCCTAAAGAATTTTAAATAAGTTTCTGTCTCATTCAATTCACAACACATGAATCGTGCTTAAAACAATGATAGACGGGGCGCCTTACATACCTTTCTCTGATGAACTTTTCTCTAGCCGATTTCCTATCTCAATGATCAGCCTTCAACCTTCTTAATACAGTGGTTTTATAGGCCAATGAAAAGATTAATCTATAGAAAAAAATGGATCCAAAATAACTAACCAGAGGCAGTCACAATAGAAAGAACAACACACGGCAACATGAACAACATTTAGCCATTTTCTCAACTAGTTTTCACTAACTTTTGAGGGAGAAACAAGAGGGAAATTTTACCATAGTTTTTCTGTAATTCTAACCCTAAATATGAAGTATAATTCCATAAAAATAAACAGCCAAAAATCCTAAGGAAAACGAGCAAAACTCAGCTAACAAACAGTCCATCGGCAGCTCACTTA
>JACEIK010000062.1:427910-440167 GCA_018107945.1 Datura stramonium
TATATATCGATTTCTCAAGCAATACACTGAAGAAGAAGAACAAAGAAGAAGAAAAAACCAGTGAGTTTTTTTTTCTTTTGGGAAGAAAACTATGGCGGAATCGGTGGAACTTCCGAGCCGTTTAGCGATTCTTCCGTTTAGGAACAAAGTGTTGTTGCCTGGAGCGATCATTAGAATTCGCTGCACTTCTCCTAGCAGGTAGATTTCAATAAGAATCGTTTTATTTACTGTGGAAATTTATAATATGTGATTGTGTTGTTTTAGCTGGAAGTATTTTTATTTAATTTTTATGAGTGTTCTTGAGCTGTAAATTCTATATAGAGATTCGAAAGGTAGTTACTTTTTTTGTGAATTGGCGCGAGGATTACAGATTACATCGTCTTTCTGTATAGTTGAGCTTTGAAGTGATAGAATTGGAGGATTGTTCTTTCTAGGTTTGACTTGTGATGTTCTGCTGTAGTTTGGTTTTGTCTTGCTTTTTTCTAGAAAAAAAAAAAAATTCCTGTTGTTAGCTTTAGAAGAGACGATGACAGCAATTGTTTGAGTGAAGACCTGCAGTTCTCAGCTAGCATATTCAGAAAGACTACTGGATAAATTTTACTAAATTGTTTGGATGTGATGTGAAATAACCACTTCTATTTTTATTTTATAATCTTGGTCGGTATAGTATGATTTGAAGCTGATATTGCAAAATACACTTTTTTTTTAATAAAGTATATCGTACAATAGATTGTGTAAATGATTACTGCGAAGAGCATAGATCAAAGGATAAGGAGTAATGTTTCTATGTTCCTTATATATAAATAAATGTGTGTTCTGCAGTGTAAAGTTGGTGGAGCAGGAGTTATGGCAGAGGGAAGAGAAGGGACTGATTGGAATATTACCAGTTAGAGATTCAGCTGAGACTGCCACTTCGGGTACTGCAGTATCTTCAGGTGATCTTCCTTATTCTGAATGTTATTGCGAAAAAAAACGAAGAAAATAACCTCTTGCTCAAAGAACTTTTGTACTGAGACATATTTGAGGTAATTGTTAACTTGATAAAAATGGTACAGGATGTAATTTGTTACTCCCTCTCCTTCTGTTTTAATTTATTTGTCCGATTTAGACTTGATATGGAGTTTAAGAAAGTAAAGAAAGCTTTTTGAATTTTGTGGTATTAAATTACAAATATGTGGTTTTAAACATGCCATGTGGAAAGTTATAACTAAGAAGTTGCCAAAAAAAGAAAGAGTCATTCTTTTTGAAACGGAATAAACAGAAACGTAAGACAAATAAATTGAAACACAGGGAGTATTTGTTATAAGGATGTCTCGAGAATGCAAACGTGACTTAAAATAGTAACTTAGGGGTGGAAACTTTGGTTTCCTTTGAGAAATGGGTTAAACAAACCAGGATAGAATTGTAAAGGGCAGTAGTTCAAGTAAATTGGGATTGAAAGAATAGTATAGTCATGACCGATTGAATTTAGTTGTTGTAATTACTGCAGGCGTGGGTGGAGAATCAGCTGACCGAGGCTTGAAAAATCAGGCTGGTATATCAGATACCCACAAGCTCGATTCAAAAAATCAACAGGAAGTTATACACTGGCATGATAGGTATACACATCACAATGCATTCCCTTTATAGTTGCATCGACATAGATGCACTGGTTTGTTATATGCCATATGGCTATTGTATTTTGATGTTAGTTCACTCATCATATCACGAATTAGCATGTTCACTATCAGTCTTTTTGTGTTTCCCCCCTCTGTTTACGGGTTTGTTAAAGCATTTGTGAAGTTTTAACAATTTATCTCAACTCAGGGGAGTTGCAGCCCGTGCTTTACATCTCTCGAGAGGAGTTGAGAAACCAAGTGGCAGAGTTACATACATAGTTGTACTAGAGGGCTTATGCAGATTCAATGTGCAGGAGCTTAGTACCAGAGGAACATATTATACAGCACGGATCACTTCTCTTGACATGACCAAGGGTGGTAAGAGTTCTGTTATTCTTCTGGAGATGACTGGACATATGTAGGATGTAGATAAGTAAATCATATCCCTTTTTCTTTTAATTTTACCCCAGCCCCTGAGGGAAAGAGGGAGGGGATAGGGTGTGGAGACCAAGGGACAAGAGGTGGTTCTAGGTGCTTAATGTTGAAAATAATAACATAGAAGAATTCTGAATTGCTAGCATTTTTATTGTCTTGATCAGAGATGGAGTTAATTGAGCAAGACCAAGAATTCGTGGCATTGTCTCGTCAATTTAAAGCCACTGCGATGGAGCTCATTTCCATTCTTGAGCAGGTGAAAATTGAGGCTAACTTTTCTTTACAATGACTTCCCTGCTTTGCTTAATTTCCTTGTAGCAAAATTAAGTTGCAACTGGTAAAACAATTACCTCTATGTAGTAGCTAAAAAGTTTTAAAGAAATTTCCAGCAATTATGGCTGCGATTTTTTTTTTTGGGGGGGGTGGGGGGTGGAGAAGGGGGTGGGGTGGAGAAGGGAAGTGGGGTGAGAAAACATGTGAGAAAACATGTAATTCTGCTTCTGTTACATGTAACAGGGGATACTACCTGCATCCAATGTTGCTTCCCCTGATTTCATTCCTTTCCCCTGCCCCTTTCTCAAAGCATAAGATTTTATTATATATATTTGATTATGGATGTTGAATCATAACAGGTCAAAAAAATGGTAGGAGTATTATACTGCACTTAAAGAGATTGAGATCCTATCATTAGCAAAATCAGATTAAATATAGAAAACGCTCTGCATCCTGAGAAACAAGAATAATGTGTTGCAAGTACGTCACACATACCTCAAATGAACTCTATTATTAGCTGCGCGGCATGTGAAAACTGTTACTGTTTGTTGTTAGAAGCTAATAATTTCTTCTTTCCGGGAAAGTTTTATGTGCGATGGATGATTCTCTAAACCTAAAATATCAATGAAGTCTTCTTGGTCTTAGTAAAATTTAAGAATTGCGTCTACTCCTCCAATTTTCAAAGGTGTTCTCTATCATTTAGATGGCTAATGTATCTACGAATAGCATGAAAAATATCCCAGAATGAATTATATTGACATTGAAGGAAACTGCAACCAGATATTATGTCTAAGTTGAAAAGTAGGGTAGCTGATGATCCATCTAATCTTAATAACATGTGTTTGGCTGATCTTTCTTCGACAGAAACAGAAGACTGGTGGGAGAACAAAGGTTCTTCTGGAGACAGTTCCTGTCCATAAATTGGCTGATATTTTTGTAGCTAGTTTTGAGATTAGCTTTGAGGAACAATTATCCATGCTGGACTCTGTTGATGTTAAAGTAAGGCTTTCAAAAGCTACTGAGCTAGTTGATAGGCATCTACAGGTACCTACTTGTTTATTGTGCCTTTGTGTTTGAATGTGTTGCTTCTTGATTTCATGCACTTAAGTCATCTTATCTACCCTTTGCTTGTCCAGTCAATTCGGGTGGCAGAGAAGATAACCCAAAAGGTTGAGGGGCAGTTATCAAAGTCTCAGAAAGAATTTCTGTTGCGACAGCAGGTATGTTTGTGTTTTTGATATTTTCTTCTATATTTTGTGAGTTGATTTTAAGTTTTATCACACTCTTCTATGCAATGAGGGAAACTTTCGAAGAAGTGGGAGTATTTGCTGTCGACACCTTAATCTTTGGCAATGGCAGAGTAGTTAAGCATTGGGTTTTGGGGTCTGTTAGAAGTCTTATCATTGTTTTATTTGCCCAAAACTGTTTAAGTAAGGATAAGGTATAGACCTTTCAAACCTAAGGGCTGTCTATTTACTCCACACTTGCTCCCCTTCGCTCCGCCACTGCTACCAAAGTTTCTGCGAAATGTTAGTCACGTGCTAGTGTGTCTGCCAAAATACTACTAGAATAGGTCTTAATATGCTTATTACTTTTTTTGTCCTTTTTCTTCTGTTTCCTCCTGTCATATTGGCTCAAGATCAGTTCATCTTCCTCTGTACATTGAGGTCTGTATGGTTGAAGTCCTTTCTCCTAACCCTCTGAGGACAGGAATAGATGGTTCTATGGAAACTGATCTCCTTTTGTTATCATTTTGCTTCTGTTATGTAATTCTTGTTCATCTTATAGATGAAGGCCATAAAGGAGGAACTTGGTGACAATGATGATGAAGAAGATGATTTGGTTGCCTTGGAAAGGAAGATGCAAGGAGCAGGAATGCCTGCGAGTATCTGGAAACATGCTCTGAGGGAACTAAGGTACACTATTTGAAACTCAAAATGCCCTTCATGAGATTTACTTATGTTTGGACCATCCTAATTGTTTTGTCAAAATTAAAAAAAAAAAAAAAGAAAGGGAAAAGTGAATACAATGACAAAGGAGGAAAAAGAGAGAGAAGAGAAAGAACATGAAAGGGAAAGAGAAGGAGGAGAAGTGAGAAGATAAAGAAGGGGCAGGTCCTCACCCACATGTTAAAATGGATTTGTGGAGGAAATCTGTGTGCTGTACCTGGGAGGAGGATCCCTCCTCTCCTCTTGTGAATACAAACCTTACTTTTTTCTCAAATGTGGATCATCATTTGTGTCCAATGAAATGTTGCTTTCCAGCTTTCCATTAAGAGAGTTCTGGTAAGAAAATGCTTATGTCGGGAATCCACTTGCTAATTATTCAGTGGAGAGAATGAATTATGTAATATTATTCTTTTTGTGATACTTCCGGAATTATTAGAGTGTTGACTCTGATTTGATGAAGTCTTTTTTACCATCTCAGAAATAGCACACCTCTACACATGAACCTAGGTTTAATTGACCTATCAATGTTAGATATTTGTGTTTCCTTTTGGTATCTTCTCTTTATCTTTTGAGTTGCTGCTATTAATCGTCTGCTTTGTTAAAACCTATGCCACTCTTGGACTCTGATCAAAACAACTCATTTGACAATGATCTAATCATGGCTGATGGTATCAGAGATGTACTTTGACAAATGGCCAACTCACCGATGATAGACTGAAGTATTTACTGCATGAAGAAAGGATGTTTGCGCCTGGCTCCACTTCTATTGATGCCTCGTTGGAACTAATTTATGATGAGCTGGAGATTATACTTCCATCATATTCTTTCTCTATCGAGATATTTTTATTGCTGTCTCTATCTACTCTCTGGCACTACTGTTCTGGCTCAAGCTAGGTGTTGCTTAGTTTGTTTTTCTTTTCTCAAATAGCTTTTGTTGTTAGCTGCTGGATCTTTTAGGACTGGTTTGCGCTTAATTATAATTGACCCGGTGCAGCATATCATGTTGAGTGCTTAAGTTTTTGGTGACGTGTTCCATTTATTTCTGCTCTTTAATTTTTACTCCAAATTCTTGTATGTATCAGGAGACTCAAAAAAATGCAGCCTCAGCAACCTGGATATAATAGCTCCCGTGTTTATCTGGAGCTACTTGCTGATCTTCCATGGGAGAAGGCCAGCCCAGAACTTGAATTGGACTTAAAAGCTGCAAAAGAACGTCTTGATGCTGACCATTATGGTTTATTGAAGGTCAAACAACGGATAATCGAATATCTAGCTGTTCGTAAGGTTGGGCTCTTATTTGGTATTTTCATATGTTAAAATATGCCTTGATTTTAAAATAATCTGATGTAAATTGAACACTAAATGCAGCTCAAACCAGATGCAAGAGGTCCGGTGTTGTGCTTTGTGGGTCCACCAGGTGTTGGGAAGACATCTTTGGCTTCATCTATCGCTGCTGCTTTGGGCAGAAAGTTTATACGCATCTCCCTTGGTGGTGTCAAAGATGAGGCTGATATCAGAGGGCATAGGAGAACATATATTGGAAGCATGCCTGGGCGTCTTATTGATGGGTTAAAGGTGCAGACTTTACTTTCTGCGAGTTTTGATGATTTCTGTCATTTCATTTTGTATATGCTGTTTGCAAGATCTTGAATACAATTTCAACTAAGTTATCCAGGAAAGAGAAGTTCTAAAGAATAAATCAACAGGATTACGAATAAGCCATGTTACTTGGTCACGTGGGTGTTTTATCAGTGTATGTGGATGTGAAGATTCATCATCACCTAAATCTTAGGATGCGAGGATAGGGATAAGAGTACTCTTGCAGGTGTTGAGATACAATTAAATGTATAGAATAAAAAGAATACACACGTATAGTTATAAAGTCATTATATCAAAACTTATACAAATAGATTCTTTAGTACCTGAATTTTATTTCATTAAATTCTTACAGAATGGCCTTTACACAAAAAAAGGTTGTCTTATAGAACTGTAAAACTTTCTAGTACTTTGTGTGTGCATAAACACATATCAAAGCCCAAATCCTAATCAGTCTATGCTTCTTGGCCATAGTTGTATTCTATGCACCCTTAGTGAGGAAAAAGTATGGTGAGTATTGACGTATTCCACAATCATACCCAAATTTTATCTTACCGGCATGGGTCCCACTGGGTTTTGAAGGATCTGTCTGGCCTAGTGAACAAGTGATATGTTTTGCTTTTGACCTGCTTTGTTATAGTTGGGCGTAGTTGCCACGCTAGACATAGATCCTATTGTATGCTCCTGCTTGGTTGTCAAAGGATTGTCTGTTCCCTCAAGATCTGGAGTTGTATTACTTTCAGTATATAAGGAGCAATTTCTATAATAATTAGCGAACCCTGTCAATTTTAGGCTTTGGTTCTGATGTTCAGGAGCTTCATGTTAACATTTGGCCCCTACATACTGAAGCCGCCTCTCTTGACTACTGCCTTCATACGAATTCAGTATTCTCAATTCTGTCAAGAAGCTTGTTGCTCTAAAGTAACAAATAAACAAAGTAACTGGCATCTTTTTTCTTAGGTTCCTTGCTGCAGTTTCAAATGCAGCAAGAATATATTATACTTTAGAAAATCAAAACCACGGATGTGTACATTGTTTAGCTGAGAAATTTCTACATGGTAACACTGCGTCTCTAGTCTACACTAACTTTTGACAAGAGATACATTGTCTTTCTTCTCTATAGAGCGCAAGAGCTGAAGGATTGTTACTGGTTTCTCATTTGTTGAATGTAATTTAAGGTTTAAACTTTCAGAGAGTAGCTGTTCGCAATCCAGTTATGCTGCTTGATGAGATTGACAAGACTGGGTCTGATGTGAGGGGAGATCCTGCATCAGCATTACTGGAGGTTCTTGATCCCGAACAGAATAATACATTCAATGATCAGTATCCTTTCATATTTGTTTTTGTATTTTCTTTGTTATTTATTTGGATCCAAATGGTTCTGGCTATAATACATTTGCATTTTCGCTTTTCTTCTCTTTCAAGTATCTTTTGTATTTTTTTAAAAGTAATGCATCTGATTGTTTGTATCATGGTTAGGATTTAGTTGGTCCTTGGAATCCTCTTTGCCTGCTAATTTAGCAAACATGGATATTGATGGTTAATCTTTCCTGGTTATCATTGCATACTTTAGTCCATATTTGAAAGTTTCATATGAAGCTACTTGCCAGCGTTCTCTCTAACTGCTGAAAAGACTGTGGTATAGGTCTTGGCTAATTGATTCATTTACTTAAATAATATCACGTACCTGATATTACATGTGTGTTTGCAGTGATTCCTTAAGTCAAAATTTAGCTATTTGAATGTGCCGTTCGACCTATCAAAGGTTATTTTTGTGGCAACTGCAAACAGGATGCAGCCAATTCCTCCCCCACTCTTGGACAGAATGGAAGTCATTGAGTTGCCTGGATATACACCAGAGGAAAAGCTTAAGATAGCAATTAGGCATTTAATTCCTCGAGTTCTTGATCAGCATGGTTTAAGTTCCGACTTCCTTCAGATACCCGAGGTACTGAAATTGTGAGAAACATTATTGTAGCATGCTTTATGTTTCTTTAAGTGCATCTAATGATCTAAGATGCTCGGACTTTGGTGCGGGTGTCGGATACGGGTGCGGATCCTTTATCTTTTTATACATGTGTTAAAAAGCACTTACCTAAGTTTCAAATTTTGCAAAATAAAATGGGAGGGTAGATAAAAATCTCAATTTTAATTGAAAGAATTAAGTTGATCTAAATTTTAAGGTTCGGGGATACGGATCCAGATATAGATACGGGTGTGGTGATTCGGCAAAAAATTATTCAAATATCTAAAAATAGAGTTATAATATCTAAATTATGAGGTATTATGTGGAGAACTTGAGAAAATATTGTTCAAGAGGAGAATCTTGGATGGAGATAAAAGGAAAAGGAGTGACAGAGAAATTTCTATAGACAAGGTATTCCATTTTCTTCCATTTCACCTTAGCTTTTGTTTTTTTAAATTTTATTACCGAAGTCATTGAATCTGTACGGAATTTCTCCGTCAACTTTGGTCAAAGTACCCAAAATTGGTTGACTAAATCGGGTAAGGATCCCACATCCACACCCATGTCGTGTTGAAACTGCTGCGGCACCAAAAATGAAGAGTCCGAGCAACATAGTTAATGATTGCATACTGGTTGAATGGTCTCACTTTCGTGGAGTATGTATCTAATGATCGCATACTGGTTTCACTTGTATATTGGTAAAAGAAATACCTGCATATGATATCTTAGATGGTCTTATTTACTAAAAGCAGTTGTTCACATCTTTGTTGTTAGATCATGTTAGTGTCACATTTTGTTTGTTAAATCTATACTATCTAAATAAAATGCTAATATATTGACCATTACAAAGACTATGATGTGACAGTTAAAGGATCTTTTCCTGTGGTCATATTTTTTTTTTACTCAATATCCAACACATTAACATCCTTCTTAGCTATCTTCCACAAAGCTTTCCACAAATTTACACTTTGTTCTTTTTGGTCTGTTTAGGTAATCAATCCTTTAGATTCAAGGGCGTTGCCTGTCTTTTATATCCTCAGCACATACTTATTATCTTGAGAGATTTTCTTTTTTTCTTATTTAAATCTTTTTGAGGGAGGGGGTTGACCTAGTTCTTGCATAATCTCTTTCTGATAAAGAAACTGACAACTTGCATGATTTTTGTAATGGTCTATGGTTATGGTAGGATATGGTGAAACTTGTAATCCAAAGGTACACGAGGGAAGCAGGTGTACGTAATCTAGAAAGGAATTTAGCTGCCTTAGCACGTGCAGCTGCTGTCAAAGTTGCAGAACAAGAACATTTAGTGCCTTTCGCCAAAGATGTGCAACGCCTTTCTTCACCACTGCTGGATGGCAAACTCGCTGAGAGCGCCGAGGTTGAAATGGAAGTTATCCCTATGGACGTCAATAATCATGATATCTCCGATGCGTTTAGGGTTGCTTCACCTATGGTGGTTGATGAATCTATGGTGGAAAAGGTGCTTGGTGTAAGTATTTTTTCCAGCCCCTCTTAGTCATTGTCTGTGTAATGGTGTCTGTAGTATTTGTCAAGCGTCTCACATTGGTAGAGGTCTAGAGGAAATGGTGTGGTCTTTTTATACGATCTTGGACAAGTTTCACATCATAAACTAATTTTTTTGGTTGAGTTAGGCCCGAGGTCCATTTTCTTCTGATAAGTGATGCTTATTGGACCCCATCTCAATTGGTGATTTCCCCAATATTATATCATCCATGCTCCACATATCTAATTATAAACAAGCATGGGGGTATTAAGTGTTCCACAATGGTTGATGTAATGGTTGTCTCCTTATGTGGTTTGGACAATCCTCACTTCCTCACTTCATGAGCTAACTTTGAGGTTGAGTTACCCAGGATCCATTTTCTTAATAGTATTTTAAAAAGGTTTTTGGTTAAAGTGATGCCCAAAATACTTGGACACGTTACCTCTAATGTGGCCTGTCTTCATCTTCAATGTTTCTCCATTACTTCATAGTGACATACCTAATCGATACTAGAAATCATTTTTTCCGATATGTGACATTAACGAACTGATTTTGTGGTGCAGCCACCCAGGTATGATGACAGAGAAACAGCAGAACGAGTTGCCAATCCTGGTGTATCTGTTGGACTGGTGTGGACAGCATTTGGTGGAGAGGTACAGTTTGTTGAGGCCACAGCAATGGTGGGAAAAGGTGATCTTCATCTCACCGGCCAACTTGGGGATGTTATCAAAGAATCTGCTCAGATTGCATTGACATGGGTAACTTGCTCTCTTTGCTCTTAGTTTTGTTCAGGAAATAAACAATACAAGTAATCTCTTTTGGTGTTGTATATCCTTTTCATGATTACCTTTGAAAATAAAAGCTTAATGTAAGGTCCAATGTTATATGATCTTACTGAACTTCATTGCACAAGTGGAAACTTTGTTAAGGAACTTACTCCAGAACATAATGGAGGACTCTAGTCCTTCACTTGAATGACCGGTAGTGTAATTTAAATGTTGCAAACGAGGAATCTGAAATGACAAAAGAGTACATAAAAGGTCTGCTTGTTTTAGTTTTTCTTTCCTTTTTCTCTTTTTTAGATGCATATCACTTTTTTCTGATATTATATTCTATCATTGACACATTTAGATGCATATCACTTTTTTTGGCTAACTCTGCATGTTCTATGCCTGCAAAACCAACAACAAAATTGTTTTCATACATCTATTACTGCATTAATGTTTTATGCTTGATTTTTCACCACTGCATGGAGTCGAACTTGGATATTATCCTTTGGATGAAATCAGAATTAAGGTGCTCGTCTTTGCAGCCTGAAAAAAGTGGAAATAGGTAATAGAGAGAGAGGGTCCATGCTTTGAATTTGCACACTTGGACCTGTAGAAGATGTTAAACTCCGCCTAATGCCCACAATGTTCGATCCATCTTTTTAAGGTGTGTTTGTTGCAAGGGAACTTTCTGGTTTGTGTTAGATGGGTTTGGCTATCCAAGAGTGTGTTCCTCGTACATGTGCTTGGATGTTTTAGTTTATTGAATCAATTGAAAAGATGGTAGTTATAGATCTAAGCAGTTCTTACTCCCTTGTTGAGAGAATCTTCTATTTGTATTATAGGTACGTGCCAGAGCGACAGAACTGAAGCTAGCTATTTCTGAAGAAACTAATCTTCTAGAGGGCCGAGATGTTCACATTCATTTCCCCGCAGGAGCTGTACCGAAGGACGGACCCTCAGCTGGTGTAACCCTGGTCACATCACTCGTTTCATTGTTCAGTAAAAAAAGAGTAAGAGCAGACACAGCAATGACCGGAGAGATGACTCTCCGAGGTATGGTCTTGCCTGTTGGTGGTGTTAAGGATAAGGTATGCTTCCAATTCGCACAATATTTTTCCACCCAAACTCCCCCATTATTAATGGAGGTCTCATGAATGCATTTTCTCTAGTACAACCACCGTTGTTGTATGTTGCATGTTGGGTTACATATCTTTTGTCTGCTATCTGAAAATGCCCATGTCTTCGTTATGGGTGTATTCGATACTCAAATAAGAGGTCTTATTTTGACTAGTTCCACTCACAATGGTACCATACAGGTTTTGGCTGCTCATAGATATGGTATTAAAAGAGTTATACTGCCAGAGAGGAACTTGAAGGACCTGGTTGAAGTCCCAGCAACTGTGCTTTCAAGTCTTGAGGTATTTGTTAAGTATAACTCTATGGAAATCTTTGTGGTCACTATAACCATAAACAGAGAGATATACAGTAGGAAGTGTGCGTCTTTTAAATGATCCACGAGGTAGAAGCATTGTGCATATCTAAAATCTTAATGATATTTCTGCTTAATAGATAATACTTGCTAAACGAGTGGAAGACGTGCTGGACCAAGCATTTGAAGGTGGTTGCCCGTGGAGACAACATTCAAAATTATGAAAACTTTGTTTCCTTTAGCTAACAGTGAAAAACTCTGCCAACAAAACAGTTCAGGCATGTCGATCGGAGGCCAGAGGCTCATGCCTAAAAGGAAATGTTAACAGGATTAACGCATAACAGATATTCAAGAACATACATACTTAACAGAGGTCTCTGAAAATGTTCTCCATGTATTATTCTTGCCTCTTATTCAGCTGTATTTATAAAAGATTATTCTTTCTTTTTCTCTTTTGAATATTTGTCACAAATTGCGCTTTGTATAAAAGCTTTCACACATTGATGCTTGTTTTTCCAAGCATTCATATGTAAATTGCAATGTACTTTCTTTTGTATGTAAGTTGTTGGTAGACCCCGAGCTCAAGCTTCGAACATATTATTTAATTTCTTCCCCCCTTTCTCTTCCAGAAAAGAATCTTTCCCATATATAGTTACAAAAATAGCTAGCCTTCAACTTCACCAATTAATAGCCAGATTATTTTATTTTTATTCTTGTTAGTCTTTTTCTCTTTTTTT
>JACEIK010000062.1:440226-464398 GCA_018107945.1 Datura stramonium
GTATGTGTCTCGCACTGAGGCGATGTGCTTTTCTTTTCGGGTTGAGCAGCAGATGTTATGGTATTTGCGCAGATGATAAGGATGAATCATTAAACGAGACAGATAAGTTATTGGGTAGGAATAATGGGATTGATCCTCAGCAGGAAAGATGTGAGGACCGGGGTGAATCCACCATTACACTATCTGGTTTATCTGAACTCGATACTTTTAACGCGTTTGTTTAAATTTATATATAAAATTTTACTAAAATTATAACAAATAATAAATATGAATTCATAACTTTAAAAAATATGATAGGTTCATGCCAAAGACCTTAACAACTGAAGTCATATAATTTAAATTTTAAATTTGCCTTAATATGTTTAATACATATTATATCGATTTGGTTGATTAGTTTTCTACGTGGAAAGTTAATTGTGTGCCATAAAGTCAGAGAAGTATAGAAAAGAAAAAGGAAACGAAAGTGGAATGATTTAATTAAAAAAAAGCTAGAGCGGATGGAAGCCTTTGCCTCTAATTAATTATATCTTATCAGAGCCAGGTTTCGATCCTGGGACCTGTGGGTTATGGGCCCACCACGCTTCCGCTGCGCCACTCTGATTTGTTGTAACTTCCCTGCTACAAAATTTATATGTTGGATTTTAGTGTCTATTTGTGGACACGGCTAACTTGTTTGTTCAGAGAGAAGTCCTTTATAGCTTAAAATTTGATGCTATTTTGTGTTAAATTTAGAAATACCAACACTATTTGATTTAGTTTGGTTTTAAAAATTAATAATGAACTGATCTACTATTTTTTTTAAAAAAACAAAATTTCCCTCCTTTGTCTTGTGCAATTTTAATATCATCTTACGTTGCCATTTTAATTCGTATTGTTAAATTTGTATTACAGCCAAATTCATCCACAATGTTATGTCCTGGGTTCACGGGAGGGTGTTAGAGTCCCACGTTGGATTAAGTAATTGATTTCGAAGGGTCCTCACAACTTGAACTACCTGGCACACATTGTGCATTATTCATACGGTGGTATCATAGCCATGGAAATATCCATTCTCTAACTCGAACCGTAGCTAAAACAGAGAAAACAACTAATTCTCTTGACATGAAAATTTTAGGCAACCTAAATTCCCTCACTTCTTGCTTTTTGCCTTTGAAATAGCTTGATAACAACTACATCAAGTGAATTTGTTAACAAGATAAGGTCTGGATCAAAGTAAGTGGATTTTATCGAACCCATAAAGTTAAATTGAGAACTAGCACGTTTATAAGAATTTCGATCTTATATTATAGCACGTTGATTGCTATAATATAATACTAAAATTTTCTGTCAATCTTGGTTGGGTTATGTTATACATCTAGAGATCCTTGATCAGATTGGTTCCGCAGTTAACAAGCAGACAAAACTGCATTACATTTCACTATTTCTAGGAGTAACTTTTAAGTTAAATAAAGAAGAGAAATACTTGCTCCTATTCCATCTTTGTTCTCTCAAAAATTACTTGTGAATCACCTATACATTCCCTTTACAAGGATTTAAAAAAAACTCAAATGCAAAAAATCCTCTTTCTAAACCTACCATCTGCTCACTGTTCCCCTCAAAACACTAATTACATAAATCAAAAAAATAAAAAAGAAACTGCACATGTATACAAATGCTTTTGTACTGATCTGGACATATATACAGGTCAAAACTCCAAGAAGTGCTGCTACTCCCAAAATTTGCTCATGTCAAGAAACAGCTTCATAGGCCCAAAATGTATCAGGATCTGGACTGAAGAGGGAAAAATCTTGAACTTCTAAGTTTGCGATATGCCAATCAACAAATCGAGCTTGAACCGACTTAAATAACAGCAGAATTGTTGGAAAAAGCCACCATTTGTCATCTTCCCTGACAATGCAAATAATTCAAACTTCTAAATACAATTGCTAAGTAGTTTTGGATTCAGTTGGAGTTGATTGAATGATATGATATATAATATGCATAAATATAAAATGGTTTGTGAGTGTGAATGTTCGATTTCATCTGTGTTTTTCTGCCTCTATTCCTCTACAGACACTATGATTTTATGACCATGTTATCGAAGATGACAAATTTATATTCTTTTTAGCTCTTAATGTTTCTTGTTGGGGAACTACACTAAAATGCCTAGCTTTAGACTCTGACTTTCTTCATGTCTCATGCTGTGACTTAATGAGGTTAGGGGCCGATACCCACATTGGATGTAGAAATATGGATAATCTCACCTTTTCGTAACCCAAATGCTTTCCTCGTCTGGGGGCTTCAATGCAGCAACTCCATAGTGGATTGCACCGCAGATAAAAGCAACAGCCTGCATGAAGGCAAAACAGATTCTCTCAAACAAGTAAAATAAGTTCCAGAATCAAGATCTACTCACCGAGACTCCTCTACGTTAGCATTTATAACCAGACTATCATTTAGGTCTCAATCATATGTATTATCCTCGGATTTAAGATCCATGAAAGTGTGTTGTCTTCATAATCGAACTATCATTTAGGCCTCGATCATATATAGTTATCCTCAAATTTAAGATCCACGAAAGTGTCTTGTCTTCAATAGACCAAACCAAATGTACCTATCTCCCAATGTTTAGTTGTCGCATGATATTTTAACTTAAAGTCATTCTATATGTGACCAAATGCACCGTATCCTCATATTAAGGGTCGTTGTCATGAGCTGTAAATTATGTTTTATATCCTTCTTTTGCAAAGCAGAGAATAATAGGACAAAAGCAAAGGCTGTTACTTGTCCATTGGACTTTTAATATGTCAGTCACAAAGCTTCTGAATTTTATGGTGATCAAGCTGTTAAACACAGAAACTTCATAAGAAGGCAGGACGTTCGGATAACGTTTTTACATAAATAGAATCACATGTTAAAGCAAGGAAGTCAAATTTTGTTTCTAACAATTTGGGGTTTGAAACTACCACATTCTTGATTTCAACTACTTTATACCATTCTAGAATTGGGCTGCCTTCATAAACTCACCTTCACAAGTCTTTTTCAGTTACTGACCTATAATTTGCAGGGGAAGAACAAGGATGAAAAGCAGATATTGACTTGAAAGATGTGTTGTTTGAAGTTCTTAACCTCTAGACTTTTGCCCACCAGAGTTTATTATACCCAAAAGTTTTAGAACAGAGTTCCATTGTAGAATGACATTATTATGTCATCAGATAGGAGTATCATTATATGAGATCTCAAGTCGCGTCCATGGATGAAGTCTATCCATGCTAAATTTATCAATGAAGCATGCAAAATGTAATGCACCCGTAGAGAAACTTACAACATTGGATAAAGATGTAGCGTTCCACAGTGCGTAAACTCGAGCAAGAGTAGCTCTTTTCGGACCTTTGCTGAACAAGGCATTCAGGCCAGCCGGGAAAGGCGAAAGCAAAGATAAAGGGAGGATAAGCAGTACAGCTAGAAAAGCCCCAAGGGATACCCAATAGAACAAAACTAAAGTAAGAAGGGTAACAAATAGATCTGCCAATAGTAAGATAGTGATCAGCAGCTGTACAGTGTCCTGAAACACATAGTAGGATGAAAGAGGTTAGATTATGATAAAATCAAATTCTCAACATGAGTAGCTGCACAGTACCTGACGACCAACTGGGCGGGTATTGTGCAATAGCAAAGAACATGGGAAGAGATAATCCCTTCTAAAATCCAGAGATTTCACAGTAATATCATTTATGAGACCGCCATTCATTCCACCAGTGATCTTTTTGCGGGATAATGCATGACTTGCACATTGCTGGCTTTCTTGAGGCTGCTTAAGATTCCTCCGTACTATTTTTGGAACCTTCCTGTAAGATATACAATCGCAAATGTTACAACAGAGATCAGTTTTTCATTTTAATGCTCTTGAAGTTTGTTAGGATGATACTGGAAGAGGTCTAGCATCTATAATCAGAAATGCCATGCCATATGCACCACACAGACATGCACACCATGTAAAAACAGACACATCTTCTTAATTTTTTGGGTTTTGCTATTGTAGATGACAAACTCGGTGCTTCACTACTCAAGTGCATCTCCTTTCAAGAATCAATTATCCAGATTCTTTCAGAATTTTCTAATTTATCTTTCAAACTGAAGAACAAAGTCTTCAAGGCTTTCCAAGTGAGTAGCATATGCTCAAAGTTAAGATAGACCCTTATCACGAAACTTCAAGGTGGAAACACAAATATTCAAAAAGTTCAGAACAATTTACAAAGTTTTTTTCAGGAATAAGAGCATTGCATGATTGTGCAGAGATGAAGCTTCTGCAATAAGCAACAGGCAAAAAAGAACAATATACAAAGTCTAATCAAGACTACCTAGAGCAGTCATCACAGTTTTCCGAGTCTTCAGCTTCTGGGAGATCATAGAGAGAATGATCACCAGCCAGCACCAAAATACCCAATTGGTAGTACCCGCTAGCGGTTGCTTGAAACCACCCAAGCTCGATCTTAACACCATGAAACTCAAGCTGGGGGTTTCCATGACTCCTAATCCAATTCAAGACAGGTAGGAGTGCAGAGCGGATTGACCCATGCCTCAAAGTTCTCAACTGGGCATTTAAACCAGCTACCAGGCGATTCCAGACAGTCGAAGGCACATGCTGGAAACAAATAAGATCTTTCCACTTTAACGATCAAGAAACCAAGTTGTGGCAATTGCTACTACAAAATCAAAGGGCAAGAATGTCAACAGACCTGAGCAAGGAGATTTGTCAATGACGTGTCACTATGAAGATTATATGGTGACATGTAACTTCCATCCCCACCGAAAATAATGCACATGGGAAATCTCTTCTGTATACTCGCCACTATGTCTAAACGTTTCTCATCACCGCCTAGGAAGAAATCAATATAAGCAACCATCAAGTCTGGTGTTGCTCCAACCTGCAACACAATCATGAAATCAAGAAACAGTATTTGCCTCTAAAATGCGAACCCAGCCCGCCAAAGTGGATGGACTAGGTGTCCAGGGCCTCGCACGTCTCCAAGTATTGGTTAAAAGATCTTTATTTAAGGCTAAGTTCTTTGAAAAACTTGATTATCTGAATTAGATGCGCTAAGTTGTCCAAACTACTCCCCGTAAAACATTGACATGATGGAGGTTTAAAGGCACAAACAAATGAATGCACTCAAATCTATGTACACATCCATTATGCTCTCACACCCCGCCCTGTTCCTTCAATACATTTTTTAAATTTAGAGGGCAGACAGACTCATCTTCTTACTACATAATGTTTGGATTTTGTCCAAGCAAAAGTTGCAATGCAAGAATGTGATAATTCACATAGAGAATTGAACAGTATGAGAAAACATTCTTAAAGAGAATGCAGAGGAAACCAAAATCCACCAAACATGACACAATCACAATAAGGACTACTACAGAAAAAAAGTTACTAGACCAACCTTCATTCCTTTGTATAAAGCACGTGAACGGCAGGACCGTAAACAAGAATGATCATACTCAGACTTCACATACTCCTGAAGGCGATGAACTTTTCTTCTCCTCCGCCACTGTTTCCAAGACCAAGCGCAAGGATATGCAAGGACAGAGAGGATGCTATGCACTGAACCCTCCCACCAATCATATGCAGCAACTGAATTAATCTCATCTATAAATCTGTTAAAAGCATCTTCATACCTGCCATTCCATGTCATAAAAGAAATGCTGAAGTTACTGACGGAGCTATTGAGAATTCCTCAACGGATATGGCTTGTCAATAAGTCAAGCCACTCTCAGAACTCAGCACAAAGTTCATCTTACAAGAGATATATATATCTGTTGAAAAGATACACTATGTCGAGTGATCATTGATTAATACCAAAATCATGTTTATCATGGGAATATGGCCTCATAGGAGTCTCACATTTATTATTATTCAAAATCAAAGTAGGTATTAATTCTTACACAATCTCAATAATGGCATCAGGAGGTGAGTAAGGAAGATGCCAGGGTTCGCGAAAGGTATTGGGGCCCATAAAATACATCCTGTGGACATGGCTCTGAGTTTCTTCTGTTCTAGTACCTCGGACCTTGAAATTAAAAAAAATGTTGAAACTTAGCAGATGAAGAAGAAGAACATTACTAAGTGAACATACAGCTTTGATAATTTGTCAAAAGATAAAAGAGCATATAAATTCTCAGACTTCTATACCTCAGACAAGGAAAGGAGATGAGGCAAATGGTGATGACTGTGATGTTCCATTGAATTTGAAGTGTTATAACAACTCCCCGATCCAACTAGTTTTATTCGCAAAGTACCTAATAAAAGAGCCAGCAGCACAACGATGCACGACAACAACAGGGAAAAAGGCCAGGGGCCTCCAAATGTGTATATGAGCTCCTCCAAAGGTGTATAGCAGTTTGGCATCCTATACTTATCAGTGATACATTTATAGGGGCAAGGTGATTCAGTTACTCCTCCTGCAGCAGCAGTTTTGGCAATTAATTAACTTCTGATACAGCACACTCTCAAAAGATCTGAGAAAGTAAGCAACACTTCATAGAGTGCTCACTCAAAACTGATCATTACCTCGCCTATGAATGAAATAAGCACGTCTAGGAAGGAGCTCAATGGAACAGGGAATACACAGGGAAGGGTCTGATCCTTCAGCATCTTTGTATGTTCCAATAGGGCATTCCTGATTCAATTTAATATGATGATAGAGATTATCACAGTTAACAAGCTGGAAAATATCTAATTGTCATAACCGATACTAATGGAATAACAGAAAAATAGGCCATATTATGACAACAGATTTGCAATTGCAAAGTAAAACTTTATAATTTTGACAAAGTATGTGAGATAATCAGAGGAGACGAGATTTTTGGGTTAGCAAAGAGAAATCAGTGTCAACAATAAGGTTTCAAGGAAGCAAATCTGAAAGTTAAGAAAGAACTTTGCCTATAAGGGGCTTGGCTTAAGGAACTCAATCAATTTGATTGGTTTGCTATGGGTAACTACCGAAACCACAATTCTTAAAATGCATATGTTCCCCACTCAATAAATTGCAACATGAATTCCAATAGAAGGGTAGAAAAGCATAAAGGTAAAATATTAGNAGAGAGAACAAATATAGGAGGATTCTTCCTCCTCATATGTTTTTCTAGGTCAATGAATGTGGAAATCCTTTCACCTCCCTTTATGAACTTCCATCACCATGGGTTTATGCTAGAGATCTACCTTGAACCCATACTTATTTACCTTAGTTATGGATGAGCTAACTGAAATTGTGCAAGATGAGGCTTCTTGGTGCATGTGATTTTGTGTTAACAAAACTAGTAGAACTATCGAGAAGTATTCTAGAAAAGGGTTTTAGGATAATAAGTAAGAAGAGTTGATGTATTACAAAGAATGAAATTGAAGTGAGACTAGACAGAATTGTAATGCCTAAATCCAAAACAAAATCAGTATTATAGGAGATGGTTACTTCATCAAAAAATAAATAAATAAATGTTTCCAAGTGTAAGAACAAATGTGGGATCTAAAGAACCTCTTACTATAGAAAACCCCTAAAAGAGAAGAAGACAGGATTTATGTGATCAACCCAGCTATTTCTGGATCAAGGCACAGTAGTTCTTGTATCAATGACTACAACCCAGCTATATTTTACTTCTACTGTGGACTTTCTGTTGCATATTCTATGTTTCTTAACCCATAAGATTGTGCAGCACATCCTGGCTGGTGTTGAATTGCCTTTGTTACAAATATCTTGGTTTGTAAAGTATCTAGTAATTATTTTAAATGTGAGGATATAAAAGTAGGAACATACAAAGGAAGGTGCTACCAATAATCTGAAGACTAAAGACCAAAATGATTATGAACATTTAAGCAATAATACTTCCGGTAGCTACACTTGGTGCTCCTATTTGATTTTAGCCTTGGCTTCCATAGATTGTATGCCACTTTATTAAGCTTTTGCAAGACAGTAATCTTCAATTTTGATAACAATCATGTGCTACTGCTTTTTTCATGTCATTGGCCTCATTAACCAATCACCTGAATTTAAAAGAAGGTAATAGATGAAGGTTTTTGTTTTCCTACTAAAGGGAAGGTCGAAAAGAGCCAAGTCATAAATTCATGGTCAAGCTCTTCCAGATCATGATTGATGCAAGCTTTGTGGTTCACTGCCTAATTCTTTTTTTTTATTTATTTGACATTGGTACTATTGTATTCCTCAGCATTAAGGGTATGCTGGCCACCTCCAAAAAGTTACAGAAAAAGGTAAGTGGCCTGGATTTACAGTGCACCTATAAAATCGACACTGCCTAACTTTTTTAAACTACTATCTATCTGATCAGGATTAAGGAACAATGTTTATATTGCTAATCCAACAATGATGGGTGAGTGCCACAATGCATCACTTGGTTCATCTGCAGACCAATGAATTTCTTTAAGAGTAAGAAATTAAAAGCAAGCAACAGATAGGTCGAAAGGTACTGACTAAAAAACATAGGATAAAGGCAACAATAAAACAGTGTAGTATGAAAAATTACCGCACAGAAAGTACCATACAAGCCCTTAGGACACTTCCTTCCAGTTACTGTGCCTTCCTCTCCACGAAGACCGCCACCATCCCCAGTACCTCCACTGTAATTAATTGAGAAATACACCAGTTTAGTGACAACGTACTATTTACTGAGATAAACATCGACAAACATAACATAATACAGCTTTTAAATCATAACATAACCTTCTTTTCCTCTTGATTGGTAGATCATAACATATAAAAGACCAGTTAAAAATTTAAGAAATCTGTACTGGAGCAGGAAATCACATTTGGTTGATCAGGAAATCTAGAGAAACCTATCACCAGGTACTATCAAATATCTTCCACCTTTAAGATTGAGAGAAACAAGCCATATTCTTTCATCCTAGCTGGTCAAGATGCAATCCAATCTAAACCAGTTCTAACTTTGCACCAACCACAATTGGCTTCTTGTCATTCAGATTAAAGTGAGTAGTCAGGTAGAATGTGAGCAGGAGTTTTATTCATATTCAAGACACATGTCTCTTTCTTGATCAGTTTCACATCTCTTGTTTCCATTACTTTTTCTTTTTTGACAAAATAATGTACTTATACAACATTACATTTTTTAATAAGTCAAAAGTATATATATCTTTAATGCTGCACCAAGATGATTCCACAATAACAATTCTGTATATAGCATTTAGCTTCCAAAAAGGCTATTCAATTATCAATACGAAAAAGGTATATCTTACACAAAAAATACGAATAAAAGAAGTAAGGAATTCTTAGTCCTTTTAATTTCATCAACTATTCTCTCCTCATTTTACTCCACATCACCCAAAATATACACAATGACCCAACCAATCAGATGTCCTTTCTTCTCCACTGATGTTTGCTGATCCAGTATAACAATATTAAGATCACTTAGCACATACAGTTAGTATTTAGAAGATGGGCTAGCCAACTAAAATAGGTTAGGAACCAAAGAGATATGCAAGAAGACACCCAATCTATCTTTTTCCTCTTAACGTCTATTTAAAAAACCAAAAAAAAACAGAAAATTTCCGAGTGTCTTAAGAGTAAACAATTCATACAACTCAAAATCTTATTCTGAACTAGAATAGTGTTGCTAAAAGAAAAAAGTGCAAAAAAGGAACATGGTCCAAAGGGCTTGAAGGAAAAAGAGAGTAGTAGAAACGCACGCTTCTACAAAGTGAAGCGCACAAGTTACAAAAAAATCAAGTACTAAAACGTATGTGAAGTTAGTATTGTATTAATCAAATTGCAATAAAAATAATATTGATACTAATCCAACTCCTAAAAAGTTAGAGATTCAAATAATCGGCCATATTTTCGTTAGGATCACTTTGCGCATCATTGTTTGAACATACATACTTCTCCAAAGCACATAGGTCCATGAAGCAAAACCCTCACTTCGCATTGCTTTAAACCACGAAACGATAATTTTTAATAATATTGCTAGCACTAAGAGATTCAACTTATCGAGAAACTGATAATCATTGCAAATGCATGTCAAGTCGTAAAGGCAATACTTGGTCGGCCACGTCTTATTTTATTCTAACTAATGCTATGTGTGGTGCCAAATGCCAATGAGGGGAGGGAAACTAGGCGATGAAAGCAGTTTACTTGATGGAAGGGTATCGCAAGCAACATCTGTTGATAATTTTTCTTAAGATGGGCCGGGCCTCAAGAGTCCAGACATATGAGGATCTCATATTTGCTAGTTGGGAAGATGAGAACTAAATAAATATGCAGTCTAGACGTATGATAGATAAAAATGTTACACATAGTATAAAAATAGGATGGCCGAAATGGAGAAGTGCTACTTAGATGTTATGTGATACAAGAATATCTACCAAATCAAAAGGTAAGCATAGAACAATAATAAGACTAGCAATGTCACATGGGAGTGAGAATTGGGCCACTAAAGTCACATATCCACAAGATGAGTGTTGCTAATATGCGCATGCTAAGATGGATGAGCGGTCATACAAGATTAGATAAGATTGAAAATATCCACATTGAACAGAAGGTGCAAGTAGCACATAGAGGATAAGATGAGAGAAGCTTGCTTGAGATGGTTTGGTCATGACTTGCATCGACCTACAGATGCACTATATGCATGTGAAAACACGGTGAATGCTGGTGTTAAGGAAAGAACGAGGTAGACCGAAAATTATCTGAAATGAAATTGTCTCAAATGACCTACAATATCTTGGAATCCATGCAGACATAACACAAAATAGGGCACAATGAAACAAAAAGATCTATATGGGTGATACTTATTAGTTGACTAAGTTTTAATCATGTTAGTACATTTACTCTAGGTCTTATGTTTTCTAGTCTCTTTTAGTCCTATCTGAGATTATGTGCCAGGAGAACTTCTGGTAAGTTGTTGCTGGCGTAAAATATGGGTCTATGGCAGAAATTAAATGGAGCAGCATGGTCAATGGAGGTTCATATAATCGAACCTGGAGCTTGCTTGGGTTGAAGCATAGTTTTTATTGGTTGCAACATGAGAATCTTAATGAAATTTGTGAATCCCTGTTCCTTAAGGGGAAGACTGGTAAAAGTTGTAAGTTCAAGGCAAAGTAAAACAAAAGATGTTACCAATTTTTTCAAAAAAAAAATAGTGAAGTGAAACAAAAGCACAACCGAAATACAGCATCTTCAGGAGAAAGTGGAAATTAAAATTTAAAATAAATATCTAATCAATACCTCTAGATACTACATGCATACTCAAAAGGAAAAAAGAAAAACAAAGAAAAGGGAACAGCTAGTAAAATGCATAAGTACCAAGATCACAACCCTACCTATAGTAAATGCTGCCATTTACAGTCGCAAGGGGGACATACTGCTCACCCATGTTTATCTTAGACCAGTGAAAATGAACTCTGCCACCCCCACCACCACCTCCACCCAGTGGGCCACCACAGCCTCCAATAACTGATAAAGCTGAGTTATCCAAAAGAGCAAGAGCTTGAAGAAAAAGTAGAATTGTTCCTCCAGAACCACCACCAACTCCGCCCGCAAGAGTACCATTACTGTTTTTGCTTGGGGTACGACAACTTTGACCATCAGCCCTGATAGATCCATAAACATCAAGTCTCAGAAGAGGCCACTGGCTGGATCCCAACACTGGCAACCATCAAAAAGTGTCAGTCAAAAAGTAAGTTTGTGAAATTCAAACCATACACATCTCAGACAGTTCTGCGAACTTCATACATATTTTTGCATTACGATATTTTTGTCAGTCTGCATTAATATACTATTCAAACAGAAAACATACACTTGGAAACAAAAAATAAGTGAGTATGCAGGGATTTCTAGAGGAAATTGTGCTAAATGCATGTGATTCAATCGAGTATCGACCAGCCTAGGCATGAACTTGATATCGGGTAGCAACCTGAAATGCTAATTACTTTTCTAATAGAGGATTGCGCATTCTTATCCTTCCTTTTCTATCTAATCTACAGTTGGGACCATAAGTCTACATACTTTCTTTTAACCAACTAAAAGGGATACAGACGAAATGTGGGAGACAAGCTGTTTCATTTGAAGTAGCAATACAAAATTATAAGAGAAAACAATTAGACGTTTAAATATTTATTGGAGACCCATTCTTCGAGTGACAGTCCAAGAAGGATTAATGCTGGAACTTAGACAAAATGTGGGAGACAACAAATTTAACAAATGCTTTTTTATTTGAAGTGGAAATACATTAGAATAGAAACCAATTAGATGTTTAAATATATTTTGGGGACCCATTCTTCGACTGACAGTCCAAGAAGGATTAACACCGGAACTTAACAACAATGACTTGCTGTTAAGGGCAACGAGTTATTAGTACGACATCGAGATGAATTCCATAGAATCGCCATCTTGGACGTTGCTACAATCATCCAACACTCATCACACCACACACAATAATAATGAATATGGAAGCCCATATTCATTAAGAAAAGAACCTGAAGTTCCAACCACACTAGTATGCGAACAGCTTATTTTCTTGTTTAAAGAGGAAAAAAAAAGTAGAAGAATACTCATTAATTTGCAAAGGATAATGCGGGATTTGCGTTGTTAAAACTAATTTTTACCATTCACTAATTTCTCCTTGCATTCTATTTAAGTTGTCGATTTCAAACATGCATTCCACCACATCGGGGTTTTCCAATAGAGTACTGATTTAACTAACCTAATCTCCACCAATACCACTTACAACCAAACAAAATTCTAAACAGGAACCCTGGAGTACACTATCTAAGCAACGTAATTTCACCAACACTGCAACTGTCTTAGCAGACAAAGCAGCAACCCAGTGATTCAAAAACTAAGAAAAATTGAAGGAAAAGCAATTCGTTAATTAGATGAAAACAAATGAAGAGGAATATGCTAATCTTACCAGCCTCCATAAAACATAAGATAAGATAAACAAAAGGTGAAAAGACTCGAGTATAATAACTTAGTAAGATATTTTACCAATTATTCCGCCTCCAATAACAGGTCCATAGGACTGGCCTGGACCTTCACTCCCACTGCCCAACTCGCAGGGAAGATCAGCTCTGCCATATCTTTGACCACCTTCACTCAGCCTCCCATTGAAAAATCCCGAACCACCTCTTCCTCCATGTCCAGCGCCACCACCTGCTCCATTTGAGTAGTTTCCCATGCCAACACCTTTACTGCAACCTGAAAGTGAACGATCATATGAGACATTTTTGAAACCTCTCTCCTGCTCTCTAGCTGAGGAGCAGGGACAAAATAATCGGAACCCAAGAAAAAAGACGGCAACGAAATGAAAAATCACTGGAAAAAGCCGTGACCTAATTCAGAGGCTGTTATGGCACCATCATAGTCCACAATGACAGTTCTGGCTCTGTGAATGTGGATAATGCTACCCCTGATGATGCCTGTGACAACAATGTCTTCCACTCGACAAATCTGGCATTAGCAGACAAGGAAACGAAAAATTAGTCTCAACCAATGTGTATGTTGACTTGGTAACAGGCAAAAATTGGTGTGAGAGCATCACTGATATTCAGTTGGCCATTTTCTATTATCCTAAATATTGATGTAAGACAAGGAATGAACAATTCATCTCAAGCAATAGGGCATCCGTCCCAAGTGACCATTGTCAGCTTTATCAAGCAGAGTGAAAATTAAAATTGTGTTATTTACACAGAACGACAAAATATGACATAGTCAGATAGGCCAAGCAGAAGATATATTTTTAAATAAGTAAGTAGTGTGAATCCTCTCGATTATGTTTCATGATCACCTCTCCGATATTTCTTCTATGGATTTTAACTCAATCATGCAGGAAATGGAGGAAAATCTAGTAAATAAGGAGAAGCAAAATTGAACTTTTTGCTTTAATATGTGCATCTTTTAGGTAAAATTTAAATGTATAATAATGTAACTAAGTCGCACATTATTGGTAGTAGACAAAGAACAAGATAGGTTTATCTTACTTGTAGAGAAAAGGACAGTGTGTAATTCACGTGGCAATCATCAGGTGGAGTAATCAAATCGATTGGACAGGTTGTGCTGTCGCACAGAGATTCAGTCACCCTATTTGGAGTCAAGGGGATTAAAAATGGCATAAACGAAATAAAAACACCAAATTGGACAGTAAATCAAACAACAGCGGAAGTAAGACTCCATACTTGCTTCTACTTCTATTTTCATCCAAGGGGGCTTGAAGTAGAGATCCTGGGCCAACCTAACAATTGAAAGTTTACAAAAGAAGTATGCAGTAAGTATAACAGTGAAAACAAAGATAGAAACCCTTCAGAGCTTAATGGGAAATAACAACAGTGAAAAGGCAATCAAATCCAAGGAAAACATTGGAGAAAACAAGCACTTGCTGTCTCACATTTAAGTTCAGTTGTTAGAAGAAACTGCACAAATTCAACCACGGTAAGCTTCATCAAGCTCCAAAATCTTAAGAAAATGCCACTTTTCTCGCGTTATTTGTGCTTTACAAAAATTCTCATTCTCATCTTTTACCCTCTTAATTATTGCAAATGAAGAAAGAACAAATTTAAAATGAAACAATGAGCAATCAATAAATCTGCATTGCTAACAGAATCTAAAATGTATGTGTTTGATGTCATTGGGTTCTTAATCTTCTACAATAGAATCAGATATCAGTATTTTCCTTAAGCTTTCCTCTCGTCCATTATATATATGTGCCCATTCATTTTGGATATTTGAAAATAGACGTTTGACTTCTTGTCATAGTTGTTAGCGTCTGACAGTACTCTGTAGGTACTTTATTAAACAATTCAACACAAGCAGTTAAAAGCACATATTTTATTACTATATCTACACATTGTGTGAATCCAATCCATAACTTATAACCCATATGTATCCAGAGGTCCTCGTATATAGATACAACTCGTGTGGTTCTGAATATTATTGGGTCACGTTATATCCTGAAGTTGGTCATGGGCGTGATGATGAATTTCGATCCTTGGTCATGTTGTTGTTGTTACACTGTTGGTTGCGACTTGCTAATACATAGCTTGAGATTGCATACATTATCTTGTGACTACACTACTTTTCTTTCGTTATGTATCGAATGATAGAAGATTTAATTTCACAAATTGGCCGTTTGGACATGCAACACGTAACCCATTTTCACATAATACGTCTTGCAAACATAATACTTCATCGGCTGACAATTCATGCGACATTCCATTTCCAGAAATCCTAGGCCACACATAAACAAATTTCTACAAAACTTTCCAAAGTTTTAGGATATCCAAATTTAAAACCATGTTCCTCGTCTTCCCTATCAAACCAACAATTTAAACAGCTTTAAGAATTTCTTCTACCACTATCAATGTAATATGCATGCCCCATTAACTTCTTAATACTAGTGCCTAGTCAAACTAGGTCACATAAAAGGAAAGTAACATCTGATACATGGTTCAAAAGCTTCAAGAATTTTTTTTAAAAAAAAATTGAAAACAATGGTGTTCAGGTAGCTTGTGCGGACCGATGTTATTCCACTGGGTGCCTACCACCAGCATAGGTGTCTGGTAAAAGCAGTGAAATTACGTAGACGGAAAGGGTGATCTATTGCTTTTTGCTTCTTCTGCAATTGAACCCTTGTATCCTACATTTTTCATCCCACTTCATTGACAAGTAGGATACATCTTTGGTGCAGCTTCAAGAATTAAAATCCATCAAATAATCCAAATCCAAACTATCATGTGATATTTACCCATTAAACAAACCTTACATAGAAATTCAAACTATTAACTTGATATTCCCTATACACTACTATAAAGTAGTGTGATAAAACAACTCCAATATTTCCACAGAGGGTCTAATTGTCTATTGCATAAACTGAGAAGAGCAAGCATACAATTAGTGCCACAAGCACATTTATATAGACAAGGTTTGACCAAAGTTCAAAATCGGCATGGTGTGATTCAAATTCACAGCCTGTTCATCTGCCTAAACCTTGATAGGCATATTATCCGGTTTTTGCTCTAGTGGGGTGTAGCAGGTACCAAGTGAAATAGTCGCTAGCGTGTAAGATGACCCTGACACCACCGTTATCAAAAAATATATATATATCAACGTCTTACCGTAATGTTATAGAATAGTGACAAGGAAAGTCTCTGGCCTATGATTGCATCACCATGACCAGTCAACTTAAGGAGTCCCTGACCATATAAACCCAAGTTTGCATTTGAACTAATAACAGACTTTCCCTGCAAAAGAGGTACGACAGAAGTGTTTATGTTAATTTACCAGGAATATAATTACATCGGTATCAATGTATCAGGTAGACTTTTAATGATTACCTTCAGAACAGCAAGATTCCTGACTTCAAGGACAGATGTAGTAACAACTGTGTTTCCTCCACCATCAACTTGGATTTGGGATTGCAACATGAGTAACATCTTCACAGATACTCTAAGTGCACCATAAACCTTCAATACAGTTTTGTATTAGGAGCGGGAAGAGTACAGTTAATACTGCTTGTGTATCTCAACAAGTATATTTAGAATATGAGTTTGTAACAAAAGATAGTAGGAGATTTAACTATTTCCATAATATGTTTGAGACATGTTTAAGAAAAGAAATAGACTATTAGCATTTCAATAGGTGAGGTTACAAATATGGTCCAACAACTTGCTACACAGTGATAGCTCAGAAAATGCTCAAAAAAGGCTGGAATAAACAATGGTCCACGCTGGACTGGAAAAGGGCTATTAGATATTTTAGAGAGCAATAAAAGATCCTCACAAGAAGTTTTACCTTTATTATTGAATCACTCATTAGAAGTTCCTCCGCTACAAGCTCAAATTCAGAGACTGGGTAATTAGACAACCCGAAGACAATGCTGCTTCCATAAAGTAGACTAATTTGGCCCCTCACCTTTATAAAAAAATATGCACAGAATGAACATTTTGTTAACCAAAATAAAAACAATCATCGCTTGAAAATGAGAACACTTGTAACTAATAGTTTAGAAAGAATGACGTGACTCTGGAAGTCAACAGATGAGAGATCTTGATAATTTGAGTTCACATCTTCACTAACAAACACAAACAATAGATAATCTTGGAAGAAACAAGATACAGACCTGAACTCGTGACCAAAGTAGAGGTACTAAGACTTTGGCATTGTTCTCGACATAAACATTTGTCCAGAGAGGGGAAGTGGAAAAATCCAGCAGAGGGGTTTCTGTTTCTGTTGTTATATTGTCATTGTCTACCCGTAAACTCAGTACGTATGCGTCATAGAAAGTACCTGCTGCCCCAGAATTCTGAGGACAACCGATACTCCAACCACCTGCCAAAAAGACCAAATATAGATTATCTAGCTCAAAGAGAGGCATTAAACACTTGGACAAGGATAACTTTATACTTCAGTCAAAATAGTATCCCTTTTCCTCCAGTAAATATTAAAATGCCTTCACACCTAGACAACAGGTTCAAGATCAGATTAACATTAGGGTCTAGGGGTGAGAGATGACGTCCGTTCAGCATTGTAAAAGCAGATTGTGGACTGTGAGACCACTAAAATCATTAACTACTAAAGTTCGAAACAATCAATGATAGTTACACTAATAATTGTATACATTCATTTAGAAAGCTATTGGGTTTTGCATTATTCTGTGTTCAGTCTACTATGGCTCACACATGGTGCTAGCATATCTAATTGATTTGGAAATCTCTTAACATACTAAAGATACATATGTTAGTCAACAAATCATTGATTGTGTAATACTTTTTTGTTCATCAAAAAAAAAAGAATTTCTTGTAGACCATGTTTGAATGATCGTTTTACACTCTTCCGTTGTTTCATGTGTAGACAACTCTAAGTGGAAATCATAATAGGGTACTTGGACAAAGTAAAATCTGTGTTCATCTCATAAAATTATACATTCTGCAAGTACAAACATAAGTATCAATGGCGCATGGTACAAAACTATGTGGGTAATGGGGCCGCCCCTCTACCCATCTCCATTTAAATACCAAGCTTTTGTCTGAGGCGAGGTTTGAACCCTAACCCACACATCAACATTTTTTGTTCTTACCACTAGACCAAAACCCTGGGGGCAAAAAAAACTAGAGTTATTTTTTTCACTTCCATTGGGCTTGTCTCACTCTTGATATTACATAAAATCCACTTGCAGTGTGATGGGAACGGTTCCAATGTTTATTCCTTCCATCATGAATGATAAAGTTCTGTCTGAATTTGGCAAGTGACCCGTCAACTTTCCCTAAAAAAAACTTGACCAAGAATTTTTGTCTTTAACCCCCATGAGAAAATACTGTTCATTTTGAAAGACATGGAAGCCAATGAGAACATATGAAAGTTTTCATATGACATTTAAGCTTGTTGACTAAAATAAAAATCCAAAGTAACAATTCCATTGTAGAGTATTGAATCAAAAGAGTGTTAATCTTATACACTTCTTAGACAATTTGGGAATTCCGACAGTTCTACTCAAGCTACCCTCAAGATTAATAGGTCAGAGGACTGGATTGTTGTTAAGGTATATTGAGGAACTAGTTCCTTCAGTTCCACACATAGAGGATATAGAGGGAGAAAATACTGAAGCAGGCCCGTTTATCCATATGAATGCATTTGCAGGATCCCGCTAATTTATACACCATGCACGATGTTCCCTTTCTTTACCCACTACTTTTCAGTTTGGAAAGAATTAATCCTTTTCTAGTGAGCAGGAAAAGCAACATAAGACTGTAGAGTGTGCATCAAATAGAAAATCTTAGCAGTAATAAGGTATTGCAGATCAGTAGAATGTGCCAAAAACAAGTATGATCAACACAAACCATGCACGGTAACTTTTACATCTTCTTGTCTGCTATTACAGTTCAGTGAGATTCTTCCACCACCGCCGCCACCCCATCCTCTTCCACCGGCTGCTGTTATTTCTCCATATCCTTTCCTGTCCAGGTATCCCGTATTGAAGTTAGATAGAGGGCATGCAAATGCTGTAAAGAGTTATTCAAATTTTGCAGCAGAAAAATGAATACAAGCAGCATTTTAAGACTGAAATCAAGTTTATAGTTATACAAACTGCAAAAGCAATTCAATATCGAGGTTCTTACGGACTCCATTAACAAAACAAATGAAACGACACAGTACTTTATGCATCATAAGGAAAAGATAAGAACAGTGAAAAGGTTGAAAGAGGAAAAAACTTGCAAATTGACTTTGCAAAATCAGATGTAAGGATGCTTTATCCTTTGAGACTCGCAAGTTTGAAATTCATGCCTATTATGAATCTTGAGTGGTGTTGAATGAAAAATATATTTTCAAAAGGTGCTACCATCTTAAATTGATATTCTTATATTGAATTTTTTTTTCCTTTCTTTTAAAGGGATTTTATGAGAGTTATTTGGATAAATGTTGCACTTTTAAACGTATTTCTTTTGCATGGGCCTATTTCCACTACTAAATTATAATGACTATGTTTTAAATTGGTTTCTTCTAAACTTTGGGGTACACTTGAACTCTTTCCTTTGTTTATTTATTTATTTCGGGAAAAGTATTAACTTTATAAGTATTAGATTAAAATAACTAGTGGCATCCTCCCAAGGAGGTGGTTATATATCAATCATTAAACTCTCAAGTTTATCGCCATTTGGAAGGTAAGTACATTTCTTCTTTATAATGAGGTTCCATTTTTCAAGTGATAGGGTTCAAGTATGTCCAAAGAATTTTCCACTTCTTGTGCATGCGAAGGGTGATGTATTAGCACAGCATTCTATGTGACCAGAGCTGCCAATGGTGTTGAGAACTTTTAGCCACTTAATTCGATATATAGCATTACATAACTGGTTACAATTAGATCATTTTAGTTGTATCTGGTGCAGATTTTTTTATTTGAGAATGAGGTGTATCCAATGGAGATTATGATAATCTGTTCATTCATTGGAAGGACTTTAATTTGAATAGAACTTATTACATGCAGAGTGAGATTCAAAGTGGGTGTAGTTTTAGGTACATCCAATTCGATGATACTGAAGATTTTTGTATGAAAATTTTGGCTAGAGTACCACTCCAAGTAGAGAGAAAGACTTCATGGGGAAGTTTTGGATGTTCAGCCAGGTGCCAGCACATTATGGTTACTATGGAGGAGATTGAGATCCAACCTATTGAGGATTACGTGGAGAAGGTGGAACAAACTTATTTTGTTACAACACTCTGGACAAAGGAAAGATTTGTTAGTTGTTTATCTTGATTTTTTTATCATGCTTTGGTGTTTCCTTTTTCCTAAAGGAAGGACAACACAATTTCTTTTTGCTAACTGTGTGTCCAGGTCAACTTGAGTGCATCTCAACTAATTTCACGGGATACCTGTCACCTCCCAACAACAACAGTAGGTATTAAATAACTCTATCCCCCAAGGACAAGGATGATGGAAAGAAATCACCTAGTGTTTTTGTCTCTGCTGGGATTTGAACCTGGGACCTCATGGTTCTCAACCCACTTCATTAATCACTATGTCACACCCTTGATTGCAGGACAACACAATTATCATAACCGGTATTTTCTTTTCCTATAGGAGACTATAATCTTTCATATATTGCTTTCTCCTTTCTTGGAGGAAAAAAATACGTACTCTTATAAATTAAAAATCCATTCCTTGTCTCTTGGCAGCATTTACAATTTAGACTTGTAGAGTGAGAGAGTTAAATCTATGAAGAGAGTTTGAGAGACATAAGTCTTAGCCGTCATCTGTGTGAATCTCCTTAAGAGTGAATTTCGCGAGGTTATTCCCTGAATATTTTTGTACTATCTTTTATATTCTCTTTGGAGTAGTGGGTTGCTCGACTTCATCAGTAGATGTAAATCAATTTGCTTAACACAATAAAATTTTGTGTCTCCTTTGGTATATTTCTCTTTAGTTGCCTAATTTATCATCATTCAGGGTTTGCTTTGTTATCTTCCACATAACACTTGGTTATTTCGAGCTTAACAAGTGGTATTGGAGTCCAACCCATTTGTATTCTTGGTCTAACCAAACTAGGCCCCCATATCTTAGGTTGTCCACGCCCCAAATGCCTAACCTTGGCATACCGAGGGGGTTAAGTGTCCAAGTTGGTTGAAGGAATAGGCCCTTGTCTCCTATATATGATCTTGGGCAGCTGTTACCTCATGAGCAAAGTTTTTTTGGTTGAGTTAGGTCCAAGGTCTAATTTTTTTTAACACCTAAGCAATGTATAGCCTAGAACACATAACAGAGCAAATCCACAAGAAAGATGAGAAGCTTAATGAACAAGGATTTTTGAGATAGAAGCTTAATGCACAAGAATGTAATGTCTGCAATTGTGAGTTAGCAGACAGAGAATGCACAAGCAACCAAAAACAAGAACAATAAGTACAAATAGATTGCTATGACATTTTAAAATTTTTAAAAATACATGGTAACTGTTAATTCATACTTTTTCACATAATAATTTCTCACAAGCCTCAAATTCAATGTCCAGATTATTTGGAACAACAATCAAGATGCATAGACTTTGAATATTCAATTGCTCGAGAATAGTTATACTGTTATAGAAGTAAGTTTTTTGACACGTTACTAAGAAAACAAAGAAGTGATGATTCATACTGCAAGTCCAAGCAGAAAGATTACTCACAGCTTTTGAGCATGTACAGAAATGCTTCCACCGGAACCCCCACCGCCGTTTGATCCTCCATCTCCCCCATCTGCATGTATGGATCCATTTATGTACAGAAGATCTTTCAGATCAAGGTAAACACGTCCTCCCCCGCTTCCTCCAAACTTGTGTTCACGAGAGGTACCACCACCCTCGCTTCCATAAGACCATGGCTTTGACAATGTAGACCAAGCATAAACGTCACCACCCCAAGTATTTGTCTCGTTAGTTTTCAGGCAGGATGCACCTCGTCCACCATGCCCTCCACCAGCGCCATCATACCCAACTGGCGTTCCACTAGTCTGAGAAGGTGGTGCTCCACCCAATGCAGTAGTATTTATAGAAGAATTGTGTCCCAAAGTCAGACTGAGTGCAGAAAAAATAACAGAACCAGCTACAACTCTTGCATCTTGCCCAACTTTAACATTGCCTGTCAAATTGAAACTTATAATACAGCCTTTTATTGGACAGTAAATAGAAACCTGAGGAAGTATCTCCAAGTTCCCAGTACCCAACACATACAAGTCAGAATTTATGTACAGGTTTGAATTCAGCACGCAAGTCGTATCAAATGATCCAACTCCTTCAAGGTCCTCACAAGAGACTGAATTATTTGTCAAAAATTGAGGTCCTGATTCTTGATAATAGGACGTGATATTGATTTCAGAATAGAGAATCAGAGATGATCCAGAATAATAATCTGTTCGCTTCTCAAATGCAACAGGCTCGCCCCTATACTGCCCTAGACCAAGGGAAAGCACTATTATAAAGAGTTGACATAAAATGCACCAGCTGCGCAAGCATTTCGTTAGCATTGGACGCATCACCGCCCAAAGAAAAATAGACTAATAATCTGAAAGCATGAGATTGGGCTCAAAACAGTTGTGTTTGTAAAGCCAGAAATGCAGACACCGCACAAGCTCAATCCTCTCAATCAGTTATAATCTCAACCAATTTGCTTGCTTTCGGCACAAAACAGAATTTCAGTTCACGAGCTCAGTAAAACCACTGCCAACAATGTAAACACAGTATCTCCACAAATGATATTTACCCATTCAATTTTCTCTCTTTAAGCCCAAAACAGGAGTAATCTTTAGTACCTCCGCTCTGAGAAAAACTACATAAGCCACTGATGTCCTGCATTTTGCAAATGATTAACTTGTTTGCAATCACTCTTCACCAAAGAGAATAATCAAAGTCTACAGCTGCAAGCTAAAAATAATTACAATTATAGTTCATAATTTGGGAGTAAACCAAACTGCACGACAATTATATTGTACTATGCCTTATAGACTAAGGTTTGCATTGTGAAGTCGTGGAGATAATGATATTTGTTTCTACCATCACCATCTATAAAAATTAGTTCTCCTCAATCAGCAAAAAAATCTAATTAAACGTGATCATCAGCCAAAAGAAGATACTTGATTATCCGTCTTAGACCAACAAACAAAAAATAAAATTAAGTCCACAAGGTTGGGTATGGTCATATAAACATCATGAATAGTAACTCATGAGGATTGAGTTAGAAACCATTAGTAAAGCTGCTGCCTTTATATCGCATATGTGCAAGATTCAATTCTCATCCCCCCACCCCCCACCACTCCCCCTTCCAAATGAATGGTGCTCAAGATGAAAATGAAAATTCACTTCCTTCTTGCAATGTAGATATTGGTAAAACGTCCCCTCCAAATTCAGAAGCTTTATGAATCGCACATCTGCCGACAACATTCATGCAAATCATGTACAATCCAATAATAATTTTAAAAAAAAAACACCTACATAAAACAATTTAAACCCTCAATTCACTAAACCCACACTCAAAAAAACAAAACGATCACCAAAAAAGAAAAAGAAAAAAAAGGTAAAACGCAACACATTTATATACACTAAACGAGTTCAAAGGAAAGAAGACTAACCAAAGAAGGGTAAAATTCAGGAGAATCTAGCGGAATTCCCACAATTGAAATCATGCAACCTTTTTTTTGGGTCAAATCTCTGAATTGATTATCAAAAAATTATCAGTGAAGTAAAGCAAACTGTATATATGTGTATATAAGTAGCTTTCACTGTCTTCTATCAATTCCAATTTCTTTTTTCTCAAAAAAAAAAACTTTAGCTTTTGCCTTAATGGTGGCAATGGTGGATGATGATGATGATGATGGTGTTGATGTTGATGGGTGCTTGTTTTGTTTGTACATTTATGTATGGAGATTGGAATAGTGAAAGTGAAGTGAAGAGGCAGAGAGAGAGAGAGAGAGAGTTACCATTCAAAGTGAAGCAAAAGCTGTTTTTGAGTATTAGCTGGACTCCCCGTTGAGATCCACTCTGACCGTTACGAATTTCACCTTGTCTTATGCCATTAACTTCGGAAATGCCATTTTCCCTTTCCTACCTTAACAGCTAAGCCACAACACTGTTTTAAATGGCAAGAGCTCACATAGGCATTTTACGGGATAAGGTATAAGTCTTGAAACCAGGACGTAAGTTCAATGGATTTAC
>JACEIK010000062.1:466087-520098 GCA_018107945.1 Datura stramonium
GATTATATTAAAAGAATAATATGATGATATTTTTGTTTCCTTCCAGTTCTTTTTCTAATTGGGTTTAATTTTATATAGTGATAATATAAAGAGTTTCAACAGGTTACTTTGTAGACAATTATATTTATTACAACAAACAAGTAGGATATAATTAAGTTATGTGTATTTAAAATGTATAAAAATGTTGTTAAATCATTATAATTCAATGAGGTCCCTAATTCAATCAGTTTTTAGCAGGCTAATCATGGAATCAGTATGAATTGTGGTTGGGAGATTGAAATTTTTTTATTCGAGGTTTCAGATTTGAGTCCTAAAATGAAAAATCTTTATTAAAAGCATTGTCTTCAAAAATAAATCCCGCAATGCATGAATCTAAATTTAATCAGGCATCAATATAAATATAAAATATAAGGTAAAAAAAAGGCTAATCAACTAACTTCAACTTCAAAATAAAGTGGTCCATACTTGGACAAATATTTTGGCAACAAGCTCCAAGTTTTGTGAATACGAGCGTAAAAGGTTTTTTGATTTTTCACCTGATATTCAATATTGAATTGTGCATTGTAGGGCTCGTATCTGAAGGTAACGCTCCTAATATAAATTTTTTTATTCCTAAAAACTTGAACTCGAAACTTTTAATTAAGAATAAAAGAATCTCAAATAATCTATCACAATTCATATCGATAATATGATCTTAAAAGATTTTAAAAATAATTGATTTAAACATTTTATTCTATTTAGGTTTAAGGATCTTATCTTATCATCAATCAACTATAATTCAGTTTTAAATTTATGAAAATAGGTTATATGAACTAGCTTTATTCGGCTCCATTCAGATATGTTTGATTTCATTATGATTAAGCATTATTAACTTATTATTATTATAAAAAGTAAACAAATAAAAAAAAAACGAATAATTCATGAAAATATTATTTTACACTTGACTTGTAATAAAATTTATGCATATCCATCATACATATTAATTTAATACATTGATTTAGAACAGGTGTTTTTCTGCAATTTGAAACAGAACATTCTTGACAAATGGACTCCAACACACACAAAGTGACAAGAAGGGATGGTTTGACGTCTAAGGTTGAAAGTAGTTACAAAACATTATCATTTGATGAGTCCCAAATGAGAGAAAAGGAAGAAATTACAACGATTCGGTATATAAAGTATTTTGTATTAATAAAATTTGAAGAAAAGTTGTATCTCAAATGATTTAACATGTATTATATTCTAATTTAAATATTTAATAATTAATTTTATAATTTAAACTCATAACTTATAAATCACGAGAAGATAATTTATTATAAATGTGACACTCGACTCAGAGAAATAATTTTACTAAATTTTATAAAAAAGTACAATATTCATATTTTTCAAAAGCCTAAAGGCATTAGGTGAAATTTCGTTTTTTTGTCCCAGGGAGTTGATTATTTTGATGAGATGAATTAATTTAAGGTATTAGGTGATCATTGACATTAACAATTTATTTAAGTGGTCCAATGATAAGACGGAAAGCTTAAGTGGGAATGAGGCACCATCTTGGATATTATGGATAATAAGTTCTCTATCACCGTCAGAGCTGTGATGGTGCATATATGATTCCTCCGTTTTAATTAAAGAGAATTTTGAATTTTAAATTTGAGAATGAAACTTTTATAAATAACTATTAGTTAGAGTGTAATTATAAAATGTGATAAAGCTATATCAGGTGGGTATTAATTATATCAGTAAAAAAAGTTTCGTACTATAACTCTAATAAGTTATCTAAACCTCATTAGAGGTTAATCAAGATGTCTGTCTTGGTTAAATTGAAATTTTCTTATTCGTTTTGAATTATTTTTATTTTTAATGTCGAATCCGTATATCCAAGATTGTTGTAGTCTAAATACTGGCTTTCTTAGGTCTCATTTGTTTTCATTAAGATTAAGATATGAATGAATGCACATCAAATGAGTAAAATGTTAATAAGATACGAATATTGAATGATTAAAAAAAGAAAAAATTAAAAAAACAAAAAAAACATGTAATTTAATTAAAATACAAAAATAAACACATAATTAAAAAAACAAAAAATTAAATAATATAAAAAAATATAAATGTAATAAAATAAATTTATTATTTGATAAAACATAAAATATTTACGTTCACTAGTGATAGTGGTGGTAATAGTGGTGTTGCGGAGTAATGGTGGTAGTAATTGCTAGTAATGGTAGTGGTGATAGTTGTGATGATGGAGGTGGTTGGTGTTGTGATGTTTGGCGTGATGGTGGTGGCAATAATTATGATAATGGAGATGATTGGTATTGTAGTGGTTGCATGATGGTGGCGGTGTGTAGTGATGGTTGTGATGGTAGACATGAAGGCGGTCTGTAGTTGGCCGGTGTTGATGGTGGTAGCGAATGTGTGATGGTATGATTGGTGACACTTGCTAATTGTGATGGTGGAGGTGATTGGTAGTAGGTATTGACTACAGTGGTGGTAGTGACTATAGGTGTAGTAGAGGTGGTGGCGGTGATAAAGGTGACAGTGAATGTAACTATAATGATGGAGGTGGTATGCGTGGTAATATTAATGGGCGCGGTAGTGGTGGTTGACAATGGTGGCGGAGGTTGGTGGTTAGTATGATAATGATGAGTGAGTGGTTGGTGGTTTGGCGCAGTGTGGTGGTGGTGGTTGTGATGATACAGGTAGTTAATGGTGTTGGCCGGTGGTTTGGATATAGTGGTGGTGAAAAGTATCCACACAAACATACCTCTTAATGATATTAAGACTCTCTTCCCGGATCTTAATGATTAAAACTTATTGGACCAAATAAGTGCGGAAATCTTAATGAAAATAAATGCACTTAATGGTCTAGTTTGAACCATTGGGATTACGGACCTCCATTGAAAGTGCAAACAAGCGAGTCTTACTCTTTCTTTTAGTGTTGCCAACTCCTAACTTAATAATATACTCTTGTGTAAATAGTTATACCAATAGCTTTCTTCCTCGAACTTCTTTAGCCACTTTTATATATATCATATTTGAAAAAACTTGCTTAAGTGTTGAGCATTTGCTGTGCCAACAAGCCGGTGGCGTTAATGACAGCAGGAAAGATAAATTCATAAATGATTATTCAATTTTAACTCAATAAAAAGTGTTTCATAATTAAAAATATTTTTATTTTTAATCAATAAAAAAGTCACTCAATTTAAGAAAAGGTATTAATGACCTTATTGATATAAAATTAAATTATTGAATTTTCCTATATAAATTTTTAAAATTGAACAATCATTTAAGAAATTTACTCTGACAAATGATACATTTTAATTTCTATATAAAATAATAATTAATTAAATATTTCATCCCAAGGAAAAAATATCGAAATTCGAAATATATATAAAATAGGCAATACATATTTCATAAATATTCAGACATCTGTTTCTTAGCTTCTTTTTTCCATTCACATAATTCGAAACAATAAAAACAAAAAGTCAAACACAATTCCGTTCATTTTTAGACGGAGAAAATAGACATTATGACACGTTTAAAACTGTCATTAGCAGGAATTTTTATTTTACGTAGAAACACGAAAAAGAGAAGGCAAGATTATTGTTTAATAAAGAAATAAATTTATAAATTTGAGAAATATAATATTTTATTCATCATGCATAGCTGGCTTATGGATAGATCTAGTAAAGTCAATCTTGCACATACAATGGCCCATAAAAATCAATAAAATATATAGTAATAGATGATTGAAGACAAAAACTTTATTATTAAATTATAAAATATTTGTATAAACCAGACCACCACATTACTTGTCTTGTGCTCTTAACGTGTTGATTAATAACATCTTAATTAGTCTTATTAGGTGATTAAGCAAATATGTCAAGTCATAATTTGAATTTTGTTTTAATTGAAGCTGTTCAAGATTATCACGTCTCTTGCAAATTTTGAAAGCGACTTTTATTTTACATTTGTAGTTTAATTAATAATATGTGTATTAGTAACGTTAACGTATGAATTAAATTGTTTAAAATTATAAATACTCTTTTAAATCAATTAATTCAATATATAATATTTTCTTAATTATTAATCACCGCTTAATAATATCTACATTCCTAGCAAAACTTACTCACATTACTGTAAATTTTATGGGTGGCCGTCTAACTTTGTGTTTATTATCCAAAAATCATTATTCTTTATTTTGTTATACAAAAATTATTTAATTTTGTGTCATTTTCAATGAAGTAACTTTTACAAAATTTAATTAAACTCCTACGTACAATGTAAGAGAAAATAACAAAAAGTATTCCTTAAGTTTGAGGATAAATTCAAAATCATAATTTGAATATACTTTTTGAATATTTTTGATGTACTATTTACAAATAAGTCTTTTTATTTTTATATATTTACAAATTCTACCTAATAAATTAATGAAATTGAAAAAAAAAGTACTTACATCAACTTCAAAATAATTACAATTTACTTACTTACTCTCTACTAATATACTATTTTATTTAAATTAATTTATAAATGTCTTTTCTTTCCTTTTTAACATAATATTATTTCATTCATACTATTTATACATTTATTCGGTAAGTAAATATAATTTTCAATAATTTTGTAATAATTCAATTAATATTATTATTAACACATTAAGTATACGACCACAAATTATAATATTTTTAGTAGAGAAGAGTTATTAAAGAAATAAAAGAATAAATGAAGTTATTTATTATGAAATAAAAAAATTTAAAAAAGTTTTGGATGAGAGATTTTTTGGAGAGTGCATGGGCGTTGTTGAAAGATTTGTTGAAGTGAAAATAATAGCATGTTAAAAATGTATATACAATGTTTAACTTGTTGATATTTCATAAAAGAATTGATTCCAAGTAAACCTTATTTTTACTAGAATTTATACAATCGACACTTTAAAATTCGTGTCTAGTACGATTGAGTGAGCAAACACCTATTTTTATTTTTATTTTAATTTTTTATTGAGAGTAATGGTAGTGGGAATAAATTAAGGCGAAAACTAACAAAACATATTTATAAAATTAACTATACAATAATATTATAAGTAGGAAAAACAAGTCAAATTATATATAATTTTGCGTTGATGATGATAAATATGTTAAAGAATTATTACAAAAGAAATTTAAATAACCAGATTAAGTCTGATATCTTATGTCACATGGGAGGACAACATTATGAAAAGAGACTTGAGAGAGATCTCTTAAATCAAAATCTGCAATAAACTCCCCAAAAAAGCAAAAATTGTAAAGAAAATACTTCCTAATGTGAGTCTATATTAAATTTTATTTTATTGATTCTGTAAATTTAGCAATCAGAATTTGTTAAATATTTAATGCGGATCAAATATGCAAGTATTTAGCTAACTTAAAGTATCTAAATTACTTAAATATATTTAAATGAGATTATTTTGAATCTATCATTAAATATAAGAGATATTTTATTTTTTCTCTCCATACTTTTAAATAAAATTTTACTTAAATTTTATTTAAATTATTACGACTAATAACCATATAGTTGGATGACTATCCATGAACATTTCAAATTACCTTCAAATAATCTCACCAAAAGAGGCGGGAAAGGGGTGGGGTAAACCAGATAATTAGGAAGAAGAATAAGGGTATTTAAGGAAAAGAAACAAACATGGGAACAGAACCAGTTATGGAACAGATTTTCTGCAAAAGTTCAAGAGACCCGCAATTTCTGATCCACCTGCTACTGGGCCCCACAGTTTTTAAGTAACGTTTCTCTCTTTTTCTTTTTCATTTTTAAAGAAAAGCAAAGAAAACGTAAAATAAGAACTCATTTTCTTTTTTGGTACATTTTTATTTAAATACTCGACCATTCATTTTAGTTGAACATCTAAATATTAACGAAAATATTATTACTATACATTTTTGGATTAAATTTTAAAAGGTTTTTTACACGTATATTCTCAAGTATCAATTATATATTAGTCTTAACAAAATGTAAATGAAAAGTTTGTTTCAATTAAATTAATGTGTATAATTAAAATAAATAACATATTTTATATAGTTAATTTATGTAATAAATATTGGGAATATATGCAGAAGCTATTCTAGAATTTGAATCAAAATACTTCTTTAAAATATTTTATCATATATTTATTTGAGTGAATAAAAATTATACAGACAAGTTTAAAAAATGGTAGATATATTCAACTTTTTAAAAAATAATAATTATGTGATCTAAATTTAGAAGAAGAAATGCAGATGAGCATGTTGGATGTTGACATGCGTGTGCATACACGTGCTCTGTACCTCATTATTCTTCATCGTTGGCTTAGCTGTGTTTGTCTCATAAAATACTCCCTAATTATTATCATCCCTTATTTTAAATGAACCAATTCAGTTAGGTTATCTCGAGAAGAATATTAAAAGTATTTAATAATTAATTATGATGTAATGTAGTGTGGTCTCGTATCATGATATTGGAGCATTGGATATTCTTTATTCGTTGTCGCAATGTAGTTATTAGGATCGAGGCGGAGTCGGGGTGGCGAAAGGAGGTTCATTTGAATTCCCTTCCTCGAAAAATACATTATATATGTAAAATTCGAATCTGATATTTATGTGTATATGTTGCATATTGAATCCCCTTAACATAATTTTTAAATCGTTTGAACCTTGCCAGGTGAAGATCTTGCCTCCTATGGCCCGATTAGGGCATACATGCGCTGTCGTAATGTGAGACATATGTATGTTGCTGTAATATGTTAGAGTTACATATCTTGTTGAGGACTAATTAAGTCTTTGGGTTTATCTTTCTTCACAGTCGTGATCTTCAGTTTAAATAGTGTTGAAATATATAGTGTTCTTGTTGAACATTTGGGTAGACTTTAATGAGTATTACATTATGAAGTATATTTTTGTGTATATTATTTATGTGCTTGTTATGCAGATGTATTTTTAATAATTATTTCGGGGTATTAAAGTGGCGGGTAGAGGATCTTGCTGAGTTATGTTATATATAGCTCACTCCTTGCCTGTATGTCTATGCAAATACTGTTGCGGAGGGTGAGACTAATGGCTGCCGAGTTCGTTAATGAATTCTGTTGTTGAAGTGAGCCTTCGCATTGATTCGTGGAGGGTGTATTCGGCTCTATTTATTTATAGCATATATTTCTTTTTGGGGTTTGTGTACCTCTATTAGATACTCCATGGTCGGGATTTTGGCTAGAGATATATTATTTAAATGATCGTTTTTTTCCTTATAAATTGAGGTATGATTTTGGTTGTATAATTACTTCATTGTTAATAACTATTGATGTATTTGGAGTTGCACATATTTTATCTCAATGCTTATAGAAAAGGTTAAGTGTATGAAAAGGCTGATTTGCGGCCGGGTGATATCGGCGGATGCCGGTCACCAGAGGCGGATGCCAGGTAAATCTGGGTTCATACGAACCATTAATTTTTATTGAGCATAAATTTATATGTAAAATTTATAAAATTTGAATAAATGTGAGATATATACCCTAACTTTTAAAATATAATAGGTTTCAATGCTGAGAATCTTAATTAAATCCATAAGGGTAAATTACGAATCCACCTGCATGAGTCACATCTAGGGGATATTTTAAGATGCGGTGAGGCCGACGAGTATAACCTTGGTGTTGTAGCAAATTTTGTATTTACTATAAAAAATATGAAGTAAAAATTTTGGCGTAATTGATAAAATTATTATCATGATATAATTAATAAAGCTATTATTATTATGTGATCAAAAGATCACAAATTCAAATAATGAAAATAGCTTTTTCATCCAAAATACAAACTAAAAAATACATACAATGACCTTACATAACGAAAGCTTAGTGTTATCGAAAGATATTCTTTCTATAAAATGGTATATTTGTGTTTCTTGATAATAATAATAATAATAATAATAATAATAATAATAATAAAATAATAGGCTAGCATCCATGATTTGTACTAATCAGGAGCTAATTCCTGACATCTGTTTTTAAGAGTTCTCGAGAATGATCCTCTTTTTGTCTCGTACCAAATATTTTTTTAAAAAAAAAAATTTTTGGAATAAAATGATTTGGAGATTAGTTTGAACGGTTGGAATTAAACTTGCAATGAATTGGATGAATGACATCTATAATTAAATAACAATTAATTAAAAATTAATTTAAATTTTCAAAATTTCAAGCTTTAATTTTCTTTTTAAAATAAGAGGTGTTTTTATTTTTTTACAAAAAATTAAAAATTTCAAATTAAATTTTTAATTTTGAATTTTTAAATTTTTTAATATTTGAAATTTTATAACTTAATATTCTTTTTTCTGTTTTTATATTTTTAATTTTCTACTTTATTTATGTTTATTCTAGTTTTAAATTTTAATCATTAATATTCAAACGTATAATTTTAATTATTAAATTTAATTAAAAATATTAAATACTTAATTTAATATTATTTATTCATTTCCTTTTTTGAATTTTTTAATATTTATTAAAAATATATAATAGTATAAAATTAAATATTTTTGACTCTCAAAATTTAAATTATATCACATAAATTAAAATATAAAAAATAATCAAGCATTGCTTAAGATTTTCATTTATAAAGATAAAAGATATTTTCTATTAAAGAAGACTTACTTTTAAAGTCAAGATCCAAAATTTAAAAATAAAAAAATATTTACCTTCACATCATAAGTTTTTATGATAGTGTAAATTTGATTCAGTGTGGAAATTGGATAGAGAAAGAAACGGTCTTTTTCGTCAGATTCGCTCAGATTATTTTTACTTATTTATTATATTAAAAATATTGTTTTATTATTTATTTTAAAAATTCAAACATAATTTAATATTTAATTTTATTTATCTTTATTATCAATTATAATTATTTTCTAGTATATTTCTCCACCATTGAAAATTATTGTATTGAATGGTGATATATAAAATTACTCTAAATGAGGGAGTACTTTGACTGAATTTAATAAGAGGGAATTGCAATAATAAGTGAGTAAGAACATATCACAATTATTTCTCGAAAAAGATCAAGACATTAAATACTGTCTTTTTTCAAATTAAAGTGATTAGAACCGATCAAATATCTCACAATAACATCCATATTCCTACTTCTTCATCCCTAATTTATGAATAAATTTCATATATTCGACGGTACTTATTTAAAATTGAATTGTTTCAAATATTTCGTGATCGGCAGACAGCAAGAAAGAGACCAGCTACTAGACAAACGTCAACAAGAGACCCGATGAGAGTCGAGTGTAGGGCAAGTGATGAGTAACTAAGAAGTTGACCGACAACCAGTGAAACTTGATTTAGATATATAGATATAAGATCTATACTAAAAATTTCAAATTCTTCAAATTCTATTAATAATAAATATTATCTAATTAGAATTCAAATTCTTAATTTTTTAATTTTAATTAAATTACATGTTTTTTTTGTTTTTTTAATTTAAATTTAGAAATTTTAAGTTTAATATATTTTTAAAGATGATTTTAATTTCAATCATAATTTTCTATAATCCAAAGCGTTGGGGGAAAAGACCGTGAACATTTTCTATTGATGTAATTGAGTTGAATGCTTATTGATAATTAATTAGAGATTTCCGATTTAGACGATTGTACATTATATTATGAATATAATGTCATCATTTATAAAATATAAATGCCCTTATTATTGCCATATGTCACGGGCCTAATTATATTTTAAGTTGATTTTTTTGGGTTAACAATAATTCCTACCAACAATAAATTTAGCATAACCACACAAATAAAATTTAAAAAGAGTATAATGCACGCATTCATATTTTTATTTTAATGAGGAGAGGTTTTTAGATTAATCCTGGACAACCCTCTCTTTCTATTTATAATTTAAAACAATAACGTGAACGAATTTACACAAGCCGAGTTAAAATAAATAATTTTTTATCATGTTTTGGTAAATAATTTTTCTATTTTCTTGTAAAAAGTATTGTTGATGAATGATTTGATTAGTAGTTAGTGGTGACAATTTGCCTTTGCAAACTAATTTGTAAGGTGGCACGTTGGTCTTATTTAAGTCACAATGTGGCAATTTTATAGATAACTATATATGATATGTAACCAATCAGAGCTAACTTATAAATCAAATGAGGCTAAAAAGAAATTGTTTTTACAATAATTTTGTAATAGCATAAGGGACAAAGTCAGACCACCATAATTGTTTATATAGAATTTTGATAATTGTCACACGATGCCTTGGAGAATGTCACTTTGTAGGGTCAATTTAATTTTTAAATTTTAAATTTAAGATATAATTTTATTTTGAAGATTATATAAAAATATTAAATGTTATAATTGAAGAAAATATATTTTTAAAATATTAGTCAAAAGTTTAGCTCTAAAAAAATAAAACATAGCAGTAAAAATTGAGCGAAGGAATTATAATAAATTTTTATAAAGTCAAAACATTTTAATTGACTATAAATCTATATACTATCGGAGGTCATTTGGCTACAGGGATTAGGAGGACTATCTGGTATAAAATTTGATAATTGTATAGGGATTGAATATGGGCAGTGATTAAACTCCAGAATGAAAATTATATTAAAATAAAACTTAAAAATCCCAAATTACATGTCCAAACATTAATTTTATCTCATAAATTAAAATAAAAAATTAACTTTTTAAATTTTTCAAAAATTAAGTTTGATTATAAAATTTTGAAGAGGTCTTTGCGCCGATTGTTTTTATTTTGGGATGGTCTTTAACTTTTGCCTTTTAAATTGGTGGTCTTTTATTTTTGCCATTCAATATTTTAAGTAATAAAAACTAGATAAAAATATCCCTAATATTTTTTAAAAAATTGCAAAATAATTAAAATTCGCAAGGTATAAATTAACCTAGGAAGACAGAAGTTCGGAGGTAAAGTTCGGTGCATGAACTTGTCAGTAGCACAAGTTCCCCACTGAACTTGTGCTTTAAAGCTATAATTTCATATTATTGAAATGTGTACGAAGGCATAAATTACATTATTTTCATATAGTGATCTTCTTCCCCCGAGATACAATTTCAATTGCATGAACTCTGTAAGCGACAAAAATTAAAGATCATTGACTTAAGGAAAAAAAATTAAAAATCACTCTAAAATAAAAATATTTATATGAACGAACCAAAATTTTAACTATTGTTGGACACTTGAACGGTTGGAGAGTAAAGTTGAATGTTTTACTATGTTATCCAATCAATTCAATAAAGTGTGGGGAATAGCTGAAGAAAATGTTCTTCTTATCTCTTTGACTAAAAAATTTAATAACAGGGAATTGTAGGACACTTCTTTATAAAAGATTGTCTCTTAATGATACTCAAAAGGTAAACATATCCATATCCTATTCAGTTCAATTTGTATCAGTAAATTTTATAAGTTTACTTAAATGACATATAGTCGAATCTTTTTATAACATTCGAAATTTTTTGAGACAAATGATAATGTTATAAAGATGTTTAATTATATTTTTAGCCTCTCGCCGAGTTTTATTTCTTTCTATAATCACGTCATTAATTTAATATATTTTTAAATATATAATTACCCTATTAAAGCAAAATATTTATATGATCCTACTTCTTTACTCTTATATCCCCTAATTAATTACAAAAAATAATCCATCTTGCAATTCTTCGCAATCTTCATAGTATATCTATATCTGCCATGATATCACCTAAGGATGAGGAATCCTTCGGGATGCGTGCGGGACTCTTCGATCCTTCATGATACCGTATTAGTATATTTTATACTATCATGGTATCATTGAGTAATGAACACTCCTTAATCATGCATGATACTATCACAACATATTCATATCTTGTCATGGTATACTTCCTTGATGTCATCACAATATATTCATATGCTACCATAGTATCTTATGCATGAAAAACCTTCAAATTCATAATGGAGTGCGAATTGTTATTATTTTGTGCTGACTGAATATTACAAGTAATTAGTATGAAAGCAGTCCATTTTTATATAATTAGTTTAGTTTTGATCTATTATATAGTTTTCCCCATATTTTTATGTCGATGGGTCGGTTGGTATGTGCAATGCTGGCCCAATAAGTTATACAAAAAGTCAATCACCATTCAAATGCAAGAATTTGCAGAAATTTTCGCCCGGTAGTCTCTTTTTTGGGACAATGCATAGTGAATAGCCATTTAAAAATAATTTACCTCCGTAATTTATAAACTTTTTAGATTACGATCTAAATATTTCTTTTGATCAAATAAAATTTTTATGTAAAAATATTAAACCACAGTCTAATGTTTTATAGACGTTAAACAACAGTTTTATCAGTCCCAAAGCTATATTTATTAAAATCAACGAAAAAAATCTAAATAGTGGCCTAAAAATGGGTCATTTGTATAAATCATCTTCTTCTTGCTATGTGAAATACTTTAAAACAGATTCAGTTTATCAAATTTCTAATATTTAGGAACATAAGGAGTATATGCGAACGTTTTTTACTCACTTAAATTGTTTCCATAGTAAATGCTAGTGAACTCTTTTCTATTTCATATACTCCCGGATTAATAAGACGACCACAACGACAACCAACAATAACTAAGTATAATTTCACAGTTGAAAAGATGGTGTATACACAATTTTATCCCTATTTTGAGGACTCTGATTAATAAGAAAGAAGGAAAATTCTCGTGGTGTTCCAATTTTAAAGCTAGAGTGTGAATTTACACTCAATTTCCCAATTTTAAGCTAGGTAGTTACACTCCAAAGTACTTTTTATCCTTTTTTCTTTCTGATTGATAACGATTTTACATAGTAATCTATTGCTGGTGTTCTTTTCCCCCTAAAGATATTAACACACTTTTCTGGAATCAAATTTATGGTAGATCTGAAAAATTGTGTATCATGTTTCTATTACTAAAATAGGAAAAGCATGAGCAGGGTGCCCAACTGAATCTGTCTCCAGCAAATTTCATTTTAGTTTCATTGCGAGAACCCCATACCCACAAATGATGCGCGGGGAAAGTTAGAAGTTGAAAGCAATGGTAGAGGCGGATTCAAGACAATATATATAGAGTATCCAACATACACCATTCAAACTCAGCCGTAGATGTTACTTTAGAAACGATTGCAAATGCACCACCATCTATGGAATAAAGGGGATGGCTATAGCCAGAAAACCGGTGCTAAAAATGCTTTCATCGACTATACCAGCAAGTGCTTTGAACAGCCCCCATAAAAAAAAAAAAAAAGACGACTCATTAATCAATTCAAACTAAAGTTGATTGAAAGGCTGACACCCCAAGCTTAGGTACCTAAAAGTCTATAACAGCAGTGGTGCTGATGCATTATTGACACACACAAACATTGTCGTCCACATAATAGTGAGTATTAATTACATGTCAGGAAGAGCTGAAAGGATTAGGCAGACTTTTGCCAGAACACCTGTACAGGACGATAGTGCTAGCAGCTTCCATGCGCGGCTGAAAATAACAACCAGAACCCTCCGACTAATTCCATGCCATGTAACTTCTTCTCCTGAATAAACAATGATTGTACCTTCTCTTGCACAGCACACAACCTCAAGCAGATACCATCTGTTATTTTACCTTTCTCAGCACTGGATGTGCTGCCCGTGCTTTTCTTTAACAGAGAGCCGTCATCACTTCATTCCTCGAATCAAATCATTCAGAACATCAGGCTGCCACCAACTGACCTGAATTTCAGCACTCTTACTCCATCTTACACAGACACCACAAACCAAAACCTTTGATGCAAACCGCCCATTACAACAAGCGGTCGTGCCCGTTGTAATGGAGTTTCTGATTTGTGAGCCTTGGACTTGTGGGGCTTAGGGCTGTTGATGTTAGAACTGCATGTTCAATGGTTAGATTTGTAGTGCCCAAAAGGCTGGGAGTACAGTGATTGAGTAAACTCTGGAGAAAAACAGAAACAAATTTGATATTAGACCGGTGAACTAACCAATAAAAAGGAACATTTTGCAACACAAAAAGTCCCCTAAATCTTGATACTGGTGAAGAATGAAATTCCCAGTTGCTGGAGACTTCACGTGGTGGTATCTAGAGGTCTTTCAGTGATCTTGTTAACTACCAAGCAGAACTAATGAATGCAGTAACCTGAGACTGAAGTGGATTTGCATTGGACATGCCAAAATGGTTCTGTGGACTGTCCTCTTGTGATGGATCGTTGTATCCAGCTTGTGTGAAGAGACCTTGGGATCCATGAGCCATGTAATCCTGCAGAGCAATCAAAATGATGAGATAAGCAAAAGATCCAAATAAACAGGAAGAAGAGAAACATCACCAAAGAAAACCACATCAGATAAGAGTTGTTCACCACCTATTAAGAGACTGGTATTCCATTTCCCCCAACAGACCTTAAAGAGCAAGAAATGAAGGGGCCAAAGGACTGGACATCTCACCTGTGACATAAATTCATTTCCTGAACCAAGCGTGAGTATCCAGCTTGTAATTCTGGTTCAAAAAATTTATGGAAAACCAGCTATGCTCCCTGATTTACATAATCCAACAGCATATCGCTTGGAAGCCTGAGCGGAAGTAAAAACAAAAAGCTGAGCTAATTACTTACAAAAAATAAAAAATAGTACCATGTACATAAAAAATTAGTTGGGAGAAGGGTTTGGAACATCAAGATATTATACAAATTAAGGTAGTATATAGCAGCCTCTTATGAACTATATGCTAGAGAATTGTATAGGACAGTACCTGTGTAGAGAAGTCAGCAACATGATATGGAACATGGGATCCTTGGCTCTTGAAATCATCTCCCAAGAAGTCCTGATAATTTTTTTTAGGGTAAATGTGACACTTAGCAAAGCAAACAACAATCGATGAACAAAATCAATTACCTGTGACATGCCACCCATTGAAAATCCATCACGAAATGTCTGGCTTGGTCCTTGAACGGCCATCTATGATGTTTTAGAATTTAAAAATTATGCTTACTACTGGAACAGTAAGTAAATGATAGAATAGCTGAAAAGATAACAGGTTTACTAACATTAGAAGCATAACCAGGCTGAGATAAAGGACCTCCCACAGATGGTTGAGTGTTCGGATTTTCAAGTGCAGAGAAGTTGAAGTTAGGCCCATGACTTCCAATAGGTTGCTGGGAGGCTTGCTGGTGAGAAAGATGGCTACCAATTGGGCATTGGAATTCACGCCCGGCCGCAAAACCCCGGCTACCTGGCTGTGGAACATGAGGTACAGCTCCAACAGGCCCGTGTATAGCACCCACGTTAGGAATTGCATATGGTTAGGGGGCCACCGTAGTAGGAGATGGGAACTCGAGGCATTGGATAACCAGAAGGATAGACGCCGGGTCCGTGAGTACCATTGGATGGACCAGGTGCCATGTAAGAACCTATAAAAAGAAAGAAGTTCAAAGCCTGAGCAATAATAAGACTGGACTAGATGTATGAACACATGCTGTAATTTGGACCATAACACATGCTTCCAGTTCTCAACTTTTCCAATTCAAGAAAACTTGGCAAGGAAAGGAGGTAGCTTGGATTGTAACAACCTTATCAGATGAAACCTGCTCAACTTGGAATCAATGCCAAACAATTGCATTCTAGGTATAAACGAGGATAATTATATTATTGTATAATTTTTGGAGCACTACAGGATTCAAATTACGACTAGGTGCTTTTTGTAGAGAGTCATATTCTTATCTAAATCCTCTACTTTGTAAACAGGGTTATCCCTAATCGCATGAATATGGTACCTCATTAGGGAAAATCATCATCTCAAAAGAAATTCCAGCATATAGCAATTTTACAGGAAACAGGCATGAGTAATGAGTATAGGTTCGCGTTACGGATAACAGATCCCCTTTAACTTTTAGCAAACTCTTAGAGTGTCTAGAAGGATCCATATGGAAAGAGCCACATCCATATCATAACATGTCCAACTATACACATCAAAGCTACTGAATGATGAATGTAACATAAGCCAATAGGAGAAAAATTAAATCCAACATACCCCTAGAGCGACTATTTCGCCTGTCAGCATGGGGTTTGATAGAGCAGATCCATAATTATCACCAGGAACAATTCCAGGTCAGCCACCAAGAAAGCCTGCGGTCATTGTAGATCTGCAAAAAGCGATACGAGATCAACACCATAATATGATACATTCTGCTGAGGCGCAAGAACAAACATCAAACTTAGATCATACAGGCACCTATAAGTACCTTTTTTGGCTTCTGAAATTGAACCATGCTTTGCTTTAGTTATTAAAAGGACCTTCTACCAACATTCATGCTCTGATTGACAAACATGTTAAAGTTTGAGCATCTCAAGGCGTAATGACCTAAAAAAGATATTGAAGTGATGCCAATGTTTAAACAATAATGATATAGTCAAACAAACTCAGCAATACAACAGTCTCTTCCAAGGAGGGTTGGCCCAAACATAACATACTTGAGCAAAATGTCAAAAATATTCCAGTTCAACAACACCTTAGTATAGAATAATAATGAAATGCAGCCTATTAGATAATAAGCATTTAAAATCAGTATCAGAACAGAATATTTAAAAGAAAAGTTGCTTTGGCATTTTTATTCAGAAATATTTAAGAAATCACCTTGTAGTGTGTCAACAAACCATTCCAGAGGAGGCTGCTTGCTCAAGCACTTTTGGATTTCTAAGGATAGATTCCATAACGAGAGCACGTGCTTAAGAACGACAGCATTAAGCCTGCGAGGATCACAGAAACCCGATGCCCTGAAAGGAATAGCAAGTAAACTAAAAGTCAGAAGTTACTTATAAGACACTGGCATTATCGGACGTTTTGGCCAGCATATTTTTCAGTTCTACATAACTTTATGGCTATAATAACCAACAAAGTAGAAATTCAGTCCACCTCCAAACCCCAAATAAAAAATGGGTGAAAAAGCCTTTTCATTTAAAAAATGAAGAGATACAAAAAATAAGAGGTTATGGTGTACCACATGTTGTGGAAGAGTGGGGGAAAAAGGAGCAAACATCACATGAAGATTACAAACTATCAACACAGTGAACCAAATTGGTATCATATTAACATAGACGTAAGTGAGAACAGATGATTATGGATATCAGCCACCAACCTGATGTTCATTGCTCCTGACACAAGACAAGATGATACGTCTGCCACTTCAGCAGAAATGAATCTACGCGCAGCCTGAAAATAGAAATTACTCAGTTTATTGGAAGAATTTAAGAGAGCCATACGCAGCCCTATGAAGGCCCTCTATTCACAACTTACCTCTATTTCCGCATGATTGCTGCCTTAAAGCACCGTTTCTAGACATGTAATTTACAATATATGCTCGTTGACCCTCATATGGTGTTATAACTCCAATCTGGCAAAATAAGATACAGAAATAGTTACATACAAATGAATTATTCAACTCTAGGTACTTTGATTTCGAGAAAAGGAAATGATAGTACCGGAAAAAAAACCTTCTCTGCCATTATGCATTTGGAAGTAGGTAAGTCTGGAGTACATGTCTTTAAACTTAGTAATGAAGACTTTCTTCAAATTAAGTCTTGCTAATTTTTCCTTCTCCTTTTAAACAAATACATGCTTGAAAATGAGTATCCATCTTTAATTTTTACTTTGCAGAAATCTCGTACCAGCTTCCTCAGCATCCAAAGGACAAGTTAAAAATCTAAACAACCACATACCTGACTAAGGACTACACCACTTTTGAGGAACGTAGTCACTAGCTTCTCAACGTTGGAAGCTTCGGTTCTATTTAGATAGGAAGTTCCACTAGCACTGATCTCCTCTTGTCCCATCTATAGAGATTAACAACTGTGTATGACTTAATACAGCCAGAAAATGGGAATACACAAAATAGAAAGCGAAAAAATAAATAGTTAGCCTATATGGCTATATCTCTACAACACATAATCCTTAGGGGTCTTTTGGTTGGAAAACAAGTTATCTACAGGGATAATTTTTTTTTTTAATAATGGTAATGTTGTATTCCTCAGCATTAAGAATTTATGCTGGCGGCCTCCAAAAGTGATGTTACAATCTAAGTAAAACAGTACAGAAGCTATACAATTTACAGTGAGCCCTCACGAAGTCTACTAGTTGTCCAGCTTCCCCTATTTCCTCTTCTTTGCACCAAGTAGAAGGTTGTCCACACATTCTTTAACCCTCTGAATTGGACTAGCAATCCCTTCAAAACATCTGTTATTTCCTCTCCTTCCAGATTGTCCACCATATGCATTGTGGTATCATGTTCCACTATTTCTTTTGACTTTGCTGCCCCCCTTATCCAACAATAAGAGGTCTGATGTGTTCTGGCATAGTCCACTCCATCTGTCCCAATTTGAGGAAAAGTGTCTAGAGCTGTGAGGTGATTTTACAGTGAAGGAACAAATGACAGTTGGTTTCTTCAGCTTCATTGCATAGTGAACACCATGAAGCTATTTGAAAGCCTCTCCTATTCAATTTTTCATGGGTGAGGCATGCTTTTCTGGCTACTAGCCATGTAAAGCATCTAATCTTTGTAGGGACTCTTGTTCTTCCAGATCTGCTTCCATGGCCCCCTACATCCTCCTTGTTGTTCCCTCATCTCCCTGTCATACAAATTCTTTACACATAGAACTTCCATCCTTTCTGTGCCTCCATCTAATTGAGTCTGCATCTGTGTTTGTCTCTTTGAATTCATTAAGCTGCTTGAGTAGTTCTACAATCCTTACCACTTCCAAGTCATTTAGATATCTTCTAAAGGAAGATCTAACCTTGTGATAAGCCAGACCTCTGGGCCTTGGCCTCAGGGTTCGAGCAGATAGAAAAAAGGTCTGGAAATGTGTCACATAGAGCCTCTTGTCCTATCCAGTTCTCCTTCCAAAACAGTATGTTGATGCAATTCCCAACTTTAAATTGAATGTTGTTCTTGAGCTTTGGCCACAAGCTTCTAATAGTCCTCCATACTGAAACCCCATAATTACTTGTCACCAGATTAGAGCACCACTGCTCGCTTTGGCCATATTTACTTAGGATTACTTCCCTCCCATAGTGCTTGTTCACAGTGGTGAATCTCCAAAGCCACTTAGATAGTAGGCATGTATTTGCATTCTCAAGTTCCTGATGCCAAGTCCCCTATTGCATACATCTAGTTGCTGGTCTGAAACCCCATAAGTACTTGTCACAGATTAGAGAGCACCACTGCTCGCTTTGGCCATATTTACTTAGGATTACTTCCCTCCATAGTGCTTGTTCCACAGTGGTGAATCTCAAAGCCACTTGGAATGTATAGGCATGTATTTTGCATTCTCAAGTTCCTGATGCCAAGTCCCCCTATTGCCTTGTCTAGTCGCACAGTCTTCCAGTATACCAGATGCATACCTTTGCCTTCCTTGTTTCCCAGCCATAGGAAATCTCTTCTGAGCTTGTCCAACCTCTCTTCCACTTTGCCAGGCAGTGGGAAGAGAGACATTACATAAGTGGGAAGGGAGTCTAGGACTGAATTGATCAGAATACTTCTTCCTCCTAGTGACAGATATTGTGTTTTCCAGTTGGCTAATCTCTTCTCTGCTTTCCCTATGATCCCATCCCATATTTCCAACTCCTTGTGCTTGTTGCAAGGGCATTCCTAAGTATACTGTTGGAAGATATTCTATTCCGCATCCCATGAGATTTGCCATGCTCTGTATCTGTGCTATTTCTTTGATTGGAAATATACTGCTTTTCCTCCAATTGACTGCTAGGCCCGAGACTGCTTCAAACACCACCCATATCAACCTTATATACGCCAGTTGCTCCATTTCTGCCTCACAGAAAACAAGAGTATCACCATGTGCAGATGCAAACTTGCATCTCTTCCCCCTCCAGCCTACCCATGGTGAAGCCTCTAATCCACCTGTTTTGTACTGCTATTCTCATCATGCTGTTGTACCCTTCCATTGCCAAGATAAAGAAGGTGATATAGCGGATCTCCCGCTAGCAAGCTCTCTCTGATGGACAAAACCAACAGGTTCTCCATTAATGAGAATAGAGAGCCTAACAGTTTTAATACAGAAATCAACCCATCTTATTCATTTCTCCCCAAATCCCATTTGTGCTGGGATCTTGGTAGAAACTTCAGTTTACATGGTCACATGCTTTCTCTATATCAAGCTTGCACATAATCCCTGGTGCCTCGCCTCTAAGTCTTGAATCCACACACTCACTGACTATCAAGGCGGCATCCATGATTTGTCTTCCTTTTATAAAAGCCATCTGCTGCTTATCCATTAGCTTGCTGATCACCCTTTTCAATCTTTCAGCCAGCAATTTGGCAATGATCTTGTAGATTAATCCCTCAATTCAATAGCCCCGGTCTTCTTTGGAATGAGAGCCACATATGTCGCATTTAGGCTCCTCTCGAACACCTAATGTTCATGGAAATGCTTGATGGTCTTCAAAATACATGTTTGAAATTTCCCCAAAATCTTGATAGAAACTCATTGGGAAGCCATCTGGATCTAGGCCTTGTCTCTGGCACAAAGTTGTATACAACCTTGCACTTCCTCTTCAAATTCTCTTTGTAACCATTCCTGTTCTTCCTATTGATACTTGTACTTTATGAATGTTGAGTTCTGGCCTCCAAACTTCTGCTTCTTTATACAACTTCTGATAGAAACTAATGATTGCCATTTTGATCTCCTCCGGGTCTGTCACCAAATTCTCTTCCACCTGAAGAGTATCTATTGTATTGAGCCTCATATGTGCAATAGCAATCCTGTGGAAGTACTTCGTGAACACTTATCACCCTTCTTAAGCCATTGAATTCTAGATCTCTGTCTCCATGATATCTCTTCATTTTTGTTTATCTCATCAAACTCCATTGCTAATCCAGCTCTTTGCAGTAGTTCATCCTCTGTGAGTAGCCTTCGCTCCTGAACTTTTTCTAGGTTTGGTAGCTTGTTTAAAACTTCCTCTTTGTTCTGTTTCCAGCTGTTTCTGTTCAGTGTGCTCCATCCTTTCAATTTCCGTTCCAGCATAGCTGCATCTGCGGCCAAAATAAGAGATGGTGTACCACTAACTCTAGGCAGTAGACCACCATTCTTTCACCATATCCTTGAAACCCTCTTTCTCCATCCACCACCACTCAAACTTAAAATAAGACTTCATTAAGTTCAGGTCACCACAGTAGTAAGGGATTGTGATCTGACCCCAGCTTTGGCAAAATACTCTACCTGATCTGTAAGAAAGGTTCCTTCCACTGATGCGAGTATAGGAATCTATCAATTCTGGACGCTGACATGTGGTTGTCTCCTCTCCGCCATGTGAAAGACCACTCAAATAAAGGAGGATCGAAAAGCTCCATTTCATTGATCTAGTCTGTGAAATCTGTCATTGCTCCTGTTAGTATGTGATACCTGTTCTTTCTGCCAGGAATCTTGTGACATTGAAGTCACGCATACTGCCACAGTGACCCTCGCATATCCTTATTATTGACGTTAAGTATAGCTCCTTTCTAGTGTTTCTATCACAAACTGCATAGACTGCGGCTTAGGTCCAAGTAGGTCCTGATCTATACCTTCAAATTTACAAGTGATCATCTGTGCAGAGCTACCCACCAGCTATCCTTTCCATAATCTTCTATCACACAACACCACAATTCCCCCACTTCTCCCTATAGCATCCAAATATATCTCCCCCATCCACCTGTTGGGCCACAATTATTTGATCACTTGTTGATCACTGGTTTCTCCCCCTAATTTTGTTTCCAGTAAAACACAAAATCTGCCCCCACTGTTGAAGTCCCTAACCAGCTCCCTTTTACTCTCACTATTTACCCCTACATTCCAAGAAACGAATTTTTCATCTTCATTGGTTGTTTGTGGTGTTATTCTCCCCCTACTCCTTGGCTCCCCATCCTTAAATTTTACATTAAAAGTCAGATTTTTCAATTCCTTTGAAACAATAGTGATTTGCTTTCTTTTCGGCTTCTTCCTTCTTCTGTCCAGATGAGCCCCTTTTCTGGTCTATCTTTAGGAACAGATCATAGGCTTGTTTGTCGCAACCCTCAAAGGTCGCCCCAAACTTCTGACATAAGCTCAACACATTTGTCTGTACCCATGATCGCGTTGTCCGCTAAATCTTCCTCCATCAATTGATCATCGATTAGCATTGGAGCAAGTTGATCTGTCAGCTCTCCGCCTGTTGTCGATGATTGTTGTTCCCCACCATCAGTAGTACCCTGCATGTAAAGTCACTGACCTCTTTACTAGCAGCACTCTTGCCCAGAGTCCCCAGCTCCGGTTCTGCTTCTATTTCGCTTACCGTCAGAGGTCCTGTTATCCACAAAAAGGAACTTTCATCGTTGGTGAAGAGGTATTTAGTGAATGGTTCATGTGTTAATAATGTATTGGAGGTACTGCTTTCTGGGTAGTCCGCCAATTGGGCTCTAATTGGCCCACCAGTCTTCTTTTTGCCTTTAACAAGCCCATCTTTTATTAAATGACCGGGGTCCACTTGTTTTTTAGAAGGGTTGGTCACGTGCTTCCTTGCCACGTGACCCCCTATAAACTCCCAGAACCTCGATATCCTCTGTGTAAGCCCTGCATTGCACCACCCATTCTCTCTCATCTGTCTTTGTCGACAGATCATTAGGTTTTTGAAAACCTTTCCTCTTTCCTTCTTGTCCCTGACACCTCGTACGTCATTTGCTCCTCCCTCTTGCACCTTGTATCTCCCGCGAACCTTCACACCACCGGCAAGAGGAAAACTTGTTCTCTGTCATTCACTTCCACTTGGGCTGGGATATTCTCTCTAGGACCCTTCACCCGTATTCTTGCCCACCGCAAATGGTTCTTCAACCGTGTTTCTTCTTCCGTTTCAATCCACCGCATTGATCGCCGAGATCCCTCATGACTCCGTTGTTCCATAGGTGTGGCAGCAGGCCCAGGATACGGACCTAGAACCAGCATAACTTGGTTTGATCTGGTACCGCTCCCACCGTGGTTGACCACCATTGGAGTTCATTTCTTCTCTTCCAACTTCCTAGCATGATATGTTCTGCATCCTTCCTGGACTGGAGCAGACAGGAATTGGACTCCATTCATATCGTAGATCTGGAGATTGTGTATGCCTTTCCATGCCTCCTGTGCCCATCGTCTGACTTTAGGCAGTGGGTATCTCGTCGGCATTTGGGGAAGCTTCCACCGAACATCTACTAAGGGTGCCTTCTCCTTCCTCCCTTAAAGGTCTGTAGTTGGTCTTGACTGCCCTGCTGAAGGTTTCCCCTGCTGTCCATTTCGTTTTCTGTACTGCTTTCTTGTAACTCTCCCCTTTCCTTAATCTTGAGACAATAGGCTCCCCTGCCTCATGACTGTACTGTTGTAAAATGGACCTTCTATTAATAAACTTTTCTATTTTGGAGCAGAGCTCACCCCAGCCTGCATTGAATGTGTTCTCTGGTAGAATAATTACAGATCTGGCTGTCGTAACTATTATAACAGAAACGAATCTACTGTATTTATTGAACTTGAGTTTACAATAAATGTAGGTAGCTACATCTCTGCATTTCCAGGTTTGAAGGACTCCCCTTAACTTCTGAAGCCTCTCTCAATCTACTGCTGCTGTAAATTGCCCCTCTGCTCAGTCTAAGTCTTCTTATGTGGAATCTGGCTCGCTCCACCCATTCGAACCAGACGTTTGACGTCATTGTGACCTCCGTGATATCGTACGACCTCCCCGCATTTAGTAGATGATGTTTTCCATGGCCTCACTATTTCTGGGTTTAGAAAAAAAGAAAAGGAAAGAAACTCAGATGGGCTTTCACTGGAGAAAGTTCCTAAGAGCCGGAAGGGCCCCTAGGATGTTGCCCTAGGTGTGCCAGACAGCATTATTCTTGTTATTGTATATGTTTCATGGGTGACATGATCATGACTTTCTCAAGATCTAATTTGCAAAAATTCCCCAGCTCTCAGTTATCCCGGGGATAACTAATCCTAGATTAAGGATAACTTCGGGATATTATCCCCACTTTCAATGAGGAATAAGGAATAAGTAGTCCGGGGATTAATTTTTGAATGGTTTACCCCATGTTTGGTTGGGATAAATTTCATGTTATAGTGTTATTTTTATCCCACCTCCCGAGATTTTATTCCGACCAAACGTGGGATAAACCCATCCAAAAATTAATCCCGAGACTGTTTATTCCTTATTCCTCATCGGCCTCAGATAACAGTGGGGTTATCGCTTCCCAGCAAGCGACCCCTTAGTATTTTCACCAGTCATAGCAGTAATAAAGATAATCAGAGAGAAGCGAGTAAAATATATCTCTTTCACCCAAGGACATCAGGAAAACAGCTAGATAAATTGAGAATACATGGACACAATTTTTTTTAAAATTGAGAATACCTGGACATAAAAGAACATGGGACGGTTTGGTACAGGCCAAGGAAAATCAATGCCTAATGATTGTCTTTCGTTGATGGTAACACCATTTTGGAGAGTACCTTCGTAAAAACTGTTGAAACTCTGACAGTGCAGGATGCATACGGTATTGTACCTAATATTGCATTTCAATGTACAGGAGAATAGCGTTATATATTATTTAGACAAAATATAAACCCTTAAACTTTACAGGAAAAAAAGAAGGAAAAACAGAAGGTAAAAACATTTAACAGTAAAGACCCCAAAGAGTCTAGACGGCATAGACCACAATCCATAAAGTTAATAATAAATTTAAAGAGAAAAGAACAGTCGATCTGGAAAGGGATGGAAGCAGCGTATGTACAACTATACTTTGCCAGGCAAATGAAAAGAAGCTAGAATGACATGCGTAGAAACTCAACAATGGAGATGTAAGTTTAAGCAAGATAGGGACTTGATATCCTACAACATAATTTGGTATGAAGCACGGGAATATATCACACACTTAAGGCTAGAAACATATTTCTTTTTATCATATCCATATTGAAGAAAAAGAAGATAGTGGGCCATCAAAGAGAATTTTGATCTTGGTGTCCCTAAACACCCCTGGAGAGAAGGTAGGAAGAAAGAACTGAGTCTTCATAAAATACAAACACTTTAAGTACGTGTTTGACCATAGATTCCAAATATTTTTCACTGTATTTGGAATTTATGGAGTTAGACAGGATTGTGCTTGGTTATATTTTTGCAAAGAATATTTGGAATAAGTATTCATGTTTGAGTGTACTTGAAAAGTAAGTTGGAAAACAGGTTATAAGTTGTTTTCCAAATTTGAATGCAACTTCAAGTTGAATGTGAAATTTGCATGGCCAAATTGATTTTCAAATAAAGTGAAATATTCCGGAAAAAAGTGAATAACTTTTATGGCCAAATGGGTCCTAAAGCTCTATATAAATTGCATGAGGAACATGAGCAAACACTGGATCTCATAATTCTATCCCAACTCATAAATCAATGCATCAAGAAAACCACCAGCAAATCACCTGCAACCTAATTGGCTTCACACCCAGCAGTACAAGGCGTTCAAACAGGGATTGAGCAAGGCCAGCCCGTGCAGCCTTCTTGCACATAATGACAGGTCCAAGCTGGCAGTGATCACCAACAAGGACAACTATTTATAAATTAAGTAAGTATCTTCCATCTGTATAGCAGATCTCGATATAAAAAAAAAATGCAGCAGTTACCTGCTTTGCTCCAAGAACCAAAGGAATAAGGCATTCAGGTTCAGCTGCTTGAGTGGACTCATCAATTAGCACCTACAATAAGGTGACACCAGAGATGTTCAAACCAGCAAGGAAACATCCAGATGATGAAAAAGTGCACATACAAAAAGCTAAATGGATAAGAAAATGAGAAAAGAGTGAAAGATCCTCAACATCTTTACTTCTAGGCAAACCAACCTGACGGAATCTGAAATTTGCCAATCTAGGATCTCCAGCACCAACACAAGTGCAACAAATCACATCAGCGCTTTGAGCAATCTCTCTCTCTGTTGCCCGCTTCAGAGCTTTATATTCCTTCTGTCACTGCTGGAGAGTTCTCCTGAAACCGATGTCAATGAATTTGGATAATGTGCACACATTTATCAATGCTAAGTGCTAATAGAGGATCGTGCATGTACATAGAAAACAAAAGAGGCTTTCAAGCTAACAAATCATTACATAAATTGGACCACCAATATCCATAAAGCATAAACAAACTAGAAGGGAACACCAACCTTGTTCATCCTTCAGTTGCTGTAACTTGTAAAGTTCACTCTTCTCGGATGTGTCAAGATGACGAACCTAAATGGACAAAGAGTTCAATATGGAAGGAGAAAAGATATAAAGTTCTGAAAGCAAACTAATATGTACGTGTGTGATAATTCACAAAAGACTTAACCTGATAGTGAAGGGTTAAATGCTCAACAGGAGAACTGACAGCTTCTCTTGACTTAGCACATAGCCTGACAACCTGAGAGAAAAGAATTCATAAGAAAAGAACTGAAGAATCCAACACTTGATAGCGTGTCTATTCATTTTCTATGATTCCTATGTTCTGAATACTTTTGATTTCTCTTTCTTTTTTCTTTCAGTTGTATGGTTATATAACAATCAGCAAGGCACCTTCAGGTTATGGAAAGCACTCACTCCTGACCAATCAACATAAGGGAAGGTTGTAGAGGAGGGAAAAGGAGATATGTGATGTCAAAAAAACAAGGAAGAACAGTCCAAAATTACTAGGCTACTTCCATTATACAATATGATACTAAATATAGTGACTAAACATTTTTTTGGAACAAATGAACACTCCCTCTGATTCAATTTTGTTTGTCTTAGTTTGACTCAGCACGGAGATTAAGAAAATACAAAAGACTTTTGAATCTTGTAATCTTAATCTAACGATGTGTGTAATGTACCAAAATATCCTTCAAATCTTGTGGTCTTTAAATCTTAAATATTCCATGTAAGATGTTGGGTGTAAATTACAGATATAGAGGTGGCATCCTTTTTGAAACAGACCAAAAAGGAAAGTAAGACAAACAAATTGAAGAAAGGTAATATTTTATTGCTATTAACATCAAAGCACTTAGATGGTACTTGCAGATGCATAAGCTTAGAATCTCTGATATAAAAATGAATAGTGAATAGACATTGGGATAGTTCAGTAACTAGCCAACAGAGGGGAGATACACACAAATATTTGGTGCCTCCTCACCTTCAGACCAGTAGCACTTATTTTCTCAGCTAATTGGTCCACAGCCACGTTACTGGGTGCACAGACCAAAACCTGATGAAAAATAGTCAAAGAAACAATAGAGAATATGCTTAGGATCAAGAGGTTAACACTAACAATTAAGATAGATAACTTGTAAACCAAATAAACTTACCTGACCCTGGCCTTGCTTGGCCCATATGATACGATGGCAGCGGAGGTAACAGTTTTCCCGTACCAGGTGGACCTTGAATTAAACTGTGAGCTTTAAGAACACTTTTTACAGCGAACACCTAGAAATATGTACATGTACAATAAAGACAATATTATTCTCTTGACCGTTTCCTTCCGTACCAAATGTGATGAAGTGAGCATTTTTCCCCTTTTCTTTTTTGGGTGTTGGGCAAGTGAGATTTGATTCAGGCTAATTAACTAACAGCTGAGTGGAGGGAAAACTTTATGAGGAGAGTGACCAGAGAAGACCACCAACAAATTGGATGCAAGATTTTGGTGATGCATAGTTCCACATGTGACATTCCACGATGCAAGCAGCTGCAAAAAGCCTCGGCCAAAAATCTCAAGATCAGCTAACATAACTATCATAACATGTGCAGCTCTATAGATGCACAGAGTGTGCAAATGTATAAATCCCATACTTCTATTCCTAAGGCATGCACTATCAACTATTCAACTTGCCCAAAATACATATTAAAGATATTCCTGAAAAAAGGGTAGGAGCAATATAGATACTGAAACTAGATAGACAAAGCTGCTGTTTGAGAAACAATAAGAGAAGGAGCTAAAAGTTCAAAGAAAGATGGAACCACCAACCTGAGACGCATTAAGCTCTGGAAGACCAGGAGCACCAAAGCGGCGAAATTAATATTCCGAACCATCTGCATCTCAACCATTGACCTAACGGGTGATGGTAAATATACCTAGTAGCGGGAAGAAGTGAAAGCAAATGAGATGCTATCCATTTAAGAATGCAAGATGTATAAGTACAATATCAAGAGGAATAACACGAACAAGAGGGAAAAAGGAAATGTATCATTTTGTTACAAAATTCAGACATTCTCACTCCCTTACTGACACTTGTCTCATCCACAGCAAAAGTTTTCATTTGCAGTTTGCATCCTATCAGAAAGCTCATTTTCTTCGAAACAAAGTCAACGACTGAGCCCATGGGTCACATCAGCCGGAACTCCACCTCAAGACAGGAACATCGCAAAGCGAATTAGAACACAAATAGTGATCTAACTTTTGTGTTAATTGGGGAGAAAAAAGATGACAAGAAGAGAATGAAAGTTGTAAACTTAATGTGTACCTGACTGTACGGACTCAAGGGCAACCTCTTCTTGAGCAGTTGTTTATCTGAAAATGGAATAAACAGCTCACAGTCCCTGGTCAAAGAAAGCAGCCAAAGACACAAATAATAGATCCAGCAGAATACACTTCTCCTTCTAAGTCATCATGTATGTGTATTGGGGTGTTTACAGCTTTAAGGAGACTCCATATTTTTTTCCTTCTAAACAGGGTGAGAGATCAAGGTCCATACCACATGCCCCACTGACTGCCATGCTGGATGAGCTGCATCCCCTGAATAACGCAGTCGTAGCTCATCACCAGGTACAAGTCGTAACTCATTGTCTTCCTAAAAGAACAGCACCCAATGTTCAGTCCGATGAGTGAAGACACCAAAAATCCCCACTTCAGAAAAATTGGCAATGACAACAACGTAACATCACAAGAATCTCATGTTTGATGAGAGCCGTTAGAGGCAACTTTTATGAGGATGATGATATACCTTCGGGAAAACAAAATATGCAACGCGTTTCTTGTTGAGACCAATATCCCATCGAATGGTGAGGTTATCTTTACTTTGTGACTCTTTCATCATCTACCAAATAGAAATAAAATCTTGTTAAGTTAAGCAGTACTAAACCTCAATATAAAACATTACAAGACGGAGAAAAGACACTATGAGCAGGTTATTTACAGGGAAAGAACACATCTTTTCCTAAGAGGAAACAGTGTCTTAGATTGATAGACTCTGGAATTCAATCCTTAAAAGAAGAACAAATATCTCATAATTTACAGATTAGACGCATTTAGGAGCAAATGTAAGGTTACTTATGAGTTATGACTTAAGACTCTCCTGAATGAGACCCTCACCCTTCTAGCATGCAACTCTAGCTGGTACTACATCGCAAGAGAAAAGGAAGTACTACACTATCAAAGAAAAACCAACAAGGAAAATGATCCACTAAAGGAAAGCAAGCGACTTTTGGATGGAACAAAAAGCCAAGAAAAAGAAGGAAATCAATACTCAAAATTCAGAAGTAAAATCATCAAAATGGCTCATACCTTATCATAGTCAGCTTCAAGCTTGATCAGCGGTGCAAATATGTTTTGATACTACATTAGAAGGATAGTCAAACTTAGTTAACATGTCAACCACAGGAGTAATTCACGAATACAATCCAGGAAATTTTACGGAGCATTAATTGAACAACAAAAGCTAAACAAAATAGGACAGCAATATCAAAAACACCTGATAGGCATCTTCATACTTCAAGCCAACAGGCTGAGGTTCATCATCTACACCCGGCTTCTCAAGATCTTCCAGATTAGTATCAGGATTTGTCTTCCATAGTTCTTCAATTTTATTTATTTGTTGAGCACTGATTTGGCGTGCCCGCAGCTGTTTCTTACTCTGATGGGACCTGCAGCAGGCAATAGGTTACAGAAAAGGAGAGCAGCAAATCTCAGAAAGCACCATAAGGGGAACCAAGAAAAGTATCCCAAACCTTAACGAGCCACTGCAAGAAACACCTATCATCAATAAGAGGCACCACTGACTCAAATCATTCATATCCTTCAACGCATTAACATTTCAAGCATAGTTCCCTGCAGAGAGAGAATAACGGCCTCTGTCTTAGGCGGAGATGAAACCAAGAAGAAGAGCGTTCCGACATCACAGTTGTAGCACTCTAGGATTGTTTCTCCCAGTGGACTATCTTTATGAACAAGCCTCCTTGTGTTTTGCTCGGACCTATAATTGGAATATTTGTAGATTAAATTCCAGTTAAGAGATCCAATGCCTTTAGAGTGAGAGCTGGAAGGCAGATGTACCGACTACAGGAAAAGCCAAGATACAGCTAGCAAACAAATATAGCTCATAATCTATTTTTGTCAATAAGTGTAGATATCAACTGTTTATTATAGTAACCAAGAAACAAAACGATAGCACACACTTACATGAATATGTTTCCTATCTTATCAGAGTAAAACTCATCTAATGGACATTGAGCATGTAAAAGGGGAAGTCAAATGGAGTAAATCATCTCCACTTGCAATCAGCAAGGTACTGCCTTCGCTCCTTTTTTAATAAGTAGATAATGTCTTCACTTTTCAACGATAAAATACAAAGATCAGTTCAATTTTCCTCTAGATCTAGAATATGGACTTTACAAAAAAACCAAATCTTCAACAATCTGACAAGAACCTAGTTATCAAAACAAGAAGAAATGGACACCACAAAGTATAGGCCCTTGAAACTCTGGAGCGTCCTATGATATTAGCATTCCAAACACAAGACACCGGTCTAAAGAACAACGGCTTCATATTCCCAGGGTTGAATATCCATCCCCATGTCCAAGAGAAAGAACTGAAGATGGCAAAAGACCTCATCCGTAACAACAGAGTATCTGATAGGGAAAGATAACATTTTTAGAGGCACAAAGGATTCTTCATCAGTGACAAATAAGCTCAGTTCCTTTAAATAAAACAACTACAAATAATAGATCATTTTAGTCCAAACCAGTGGGAGTTGGAACTTGTATGAATCCTCTTATTCTTTTAAAGATGAAAGTAAGTTACAGATTAAAATGGAGGAACAACTTTGCACTAAGATATGAATCCTATAATTTTCTTTTCAGTTGGAGCTGTTTGATTCCACCTTTCAATAATTTGTTTCCAATTCCTAAAATCGCCAATGAAAACTGAATTCCTTGATTTATTAGAAAGTAACTGGTAAAGTCTTTCTGTTCAATTCAATGCAGCAGCTTTCTCACAATTCCCACCAGCTATAGTAATTATCATCATCCATAACAGCCAAACTATGGAAGCTCAGTTCAATTCGTCTTTTCTCTCCTTTTTTGGATCAAGATTATTCTATCTTCTCTCATAACAGCCCAGGGCAGCAACAGCCTTAGATTGCATCGTATCACAAGGAAAAACAAAAAAGCAAGTCTAAACAGATTTTTCATGCTGCGACTGCGGGTCATAACACCTCACGCCATTTTTGTGATAAGTCACAACACATCAATACAAGCAAAATCATATAATGTGATCTCACAGTCAGACACAATTCACAAGTTTAATAATTTCATTTCAAAGCACCTTCTCAGAAGTCTTGTGGCTCCAATATGCTGGTTCTAACATATCCAACAGCTTTAGATAGAGAAAAACAAACACATATATATGACGATAAGTTAGCTGCATCTAGTTCAATATTCTGGTCATAAGTCCACACTACTATTGCTCACAATTCTTCTTTGATAAGTAAATTAAATATCATTCACAATTCATACTACCTTAAACATCACACAGCCATAGAAAGTAGCTAGTCATTTGCATTGAGGAAAACAACAAAGTCTCTGGTCCTTCTTTTGGCACATTTCCATAATCATAAGTATTTGACAAAACAAAAAAACCTAAAACCATACATACCAAGTGATTAACAATACTTAGAGAACCCGACGTGTTCCCTCTGGAATTACAAAACCATTTGCGGCAAAGATGGGACGTTGCACTAACCCTTTCGCCCAAGTTCATCACTCCACAGTACTTACAAGCATGTTCAACCGCAAAATCCCCTTTTCCATACTCCAGCTCTCATCATGTAGTCTCTTAAAAATTCAACCCCGCTCATCCCCGCGGCCAATGCATCCCACCGCTGCTGCCGCTAGCCCACTACTAATCTTACTATTAGTATTTCGTCCAGCGTCACCGCCACGTGATTTAGCTGACGGAGAGGCGTCAGACGACGACGGCGGACGATCAGGAGCTTCGGAGACTAAAGAATCCCGGACTGTGTAGGCCGCACCAGACCGTCAGGTGGCTGTAAAAGCTCATGAAACTCAGGATAATCGAATTCCCTCACCCTGTGTATTTGAATTCCAAGTAATATTACCCATCGTTGCCCGTGTCAGGCTGCGACACCGTTTTCCGCCTGTGTTAGCCTGAGAATCCATTGTCCTGATCACAGTACCCTTCAAAACTAAGCCGATACATATGAATTCAGCGATAGTTAGGGTTTATGAATTTGAATGTGACAGAACAAGAAAAGAGAATAAATTATGTCTTTTTGAGAGATTTGGAGAGCGTAAAGGATTTACAGTGTATGGAAATTGAAGGAAGATCGAAGAAGGGAGATATACAGAAATATTGTACGTATAGGTGAGTGCGTGGGTATATGTTCTTATATTTTTCGTGAAGACGTCATGGGAGAGGAGACTGAGGAGGAAGGTGGAGAAACGGCAGGGAAGTCACGTGAGATAAGACTTGATGCTCTGTGTGATTGGCTGATTTCGTACGATCTCGTGACTATGGACACGTGACTCAAAGGTGGCGCCGTTGGCGCGTTGAGTTCATCAGAAGAGCATGCGTTTAAATTAAAAATTTATATTTGTACAGTGTAGTTTACCCCTTTTTTTTCTTTAATAGAAAATATAATTGTACTAAATAACATTCATACATTTGATTTTATCTGCATTGATTTGAATGTTTAAATATATAATTTTATCTCATAATTTTATCTTAAATTCTTTAATAAATCATGAGATGATTTTTAATGCAAAAAAATCAGCCCACAAATTTATATTTTATATAAAAAATCCATCATTTCTTTTTTATCAATCATTTATATCGGATATAAATAAAAAAATTTATTAGGCCAGTAGTCTTACTAACCTTTATTAATCATTTTATATCGAAGATAAGTTTGACAACTATGTGAAGAGAGTGATGCAATGCAACTGGCGTATTGATTTTACTTTTATTGCACTAAAACTCAATCAATAAATATTATATTTTTAAGAATATTTTATATTATACTTTGTTATGAGCTTTTACTTATTTGGTAAGATTATATAAGAGGTGGGAAATTTTTTTGATAGTTTTAGCACTCCTTGGGGATTTTATATTCATGAAAAAAAAGTTCGAACTTAAAATTTTCAAATTACACGTTCAAATAAAGCTTGATTTAAATACCGTATAATTTTTATATCGCTGATTTCATCGTGACTCTAAAATCATTGGCCACTAAAACATGTTATTTACTAATAAAATTCATGAATAATCCTTTACGATCTTTATAAATTTAAAATAATTACTGTTTCATATTTCAAATTTAGAAAATATCATTTATTAAATAATGTTACACGTTGTTCATGAGCAACTCACAATTTATAGCTTGCTAGATAGATACAAAATTAGATTAGTAGTTAAAAAATTTCTTCAAACATATTAAGTCGAATCAGTTTTCTTATAGTTCAGTGATTTTCAGCCTTTTAAAGGTAAATTTTAAAATGTGTGCAATTCCCGTGGAAAACTTAAAATGTCAAAAGTAACTTTTCAAAAAAAATGATATCTGAAATATCAATAAATGTTAAAATTATTTAGTGATACTCTTTACATTCCATTTTAATTGTTAAGATAATTTTAAAATAGTTGTTTCAAAATACTGCCAGTTTCAAAATTCAAGAGGCCCAGTGATGTGTTTTGATTTTTCTTTGCTTAGTCTCTTTAAAAGTGTTTCCCAAAAATGTGAAAAGAATTATTATTGTATGTTTTCAAGAAATTAATAAGATTATATTAGTCAAATTATCATCTCAATTTTTTTCTTTAATGAGTGTGCAATTCTTATCGTAGCAATTAAAATAAAACCAAAGAAGTAATATTTTTAACTAAAAAAAAATAAAATAAAATTCCAAACTTAAAAATGATAATTCATTGACGACATTCCTACCCGTCCCCAAAAACACCCAAATCCATTCCCGCCATTCCTCCAGAACCTTTAACATCCACTTACCTCCTGTTATTCTTTACCTAACCTAGAGTGAGGTTTAGTCTGAACTTTTTAAATATTTTTATTTATTTATCCAACATCCAAAAAAATTACTAATTTTCTAAAAATGTATGGAAACATTTTCCTACGTACTAAAACACTCTTATTTCGAAGACATTGAAAGAGATTCTTATATGAATATATTGTTGAATTTTGGTAGCACATCTCAATATCTCACACGCAAATTTATTGAGGCTGAATTTATTTTGTTTCGCTTTCAAAGGCATATCAGCAACTAATGGTATCAAATGGATGGTTGAATTGAATTGAATAAATTAAAATAGATTGAATTACTAAATAGATTGAGTTAAAATTAATTTAAAAATTATTTAGATTGAAATAAATTAAAATGAGATTAAGTTATGACCTATTCACTTTGAGTTAATTTTTAAAATGGTTTACTTTTCCCACTTATAGCGCTTATTCCACAACACTCAGATCATCCATTCTTCTTTACCTCCAATCCTAACTCAAAATTCGATCTTAACTCGAGACACAGAGTTTCGTCGACCTCAATCCGTGAGTTAAAACCTAATCTTGACCTAATTCTTAACTTGAGAACCAAATCTCCAATTTAAAACTCAGAACATACATCTAAAGGTCGACTCAGGAATAATTCAAAATTGAAAGCCCAAACCCTAGTGCAGCACTTTTAAAAATTGACAAAAACTAACCTCAGAAAATTAATTTTTTATTTAAATTTATATTTTTATGCAAAAAAAAAAAAAGAGAGAGAGAGAGAAAAGCAAATCTCTCAGAAGCCTTTGCTTGCTTTTCTTTGGGGGTGGGGGGGAACGGCCTTCAGAAATTGATTTTTTCTATTTTTTTGAGCGATAAAACAAAAAGAAATCTCCAAAAAACGTTATTATTAAAACAATGAAAAAATATTTTTTTTTAAAATTGACCTTCAAAACTTTATTTGCATTTTCGCAATCTGTTGAGGTTAGTTTTAATTCTTTTTTTTTTTAAAATTGTGTGAGACTCAAGACTTAGAACTCGGAGTCCAATCCGATATAATCCGAAATCAAACCCCCATCCATAAGAAAATAAAAATATTTTTAATTTTATAAATTAAATTAATCTTAAATATAAGTTAAAATGAAATTAATATTGAGCTAATTTAAAAATTACTTAAAAAAATAATTAAAGTAGTTTTTTTTTTATTATAATTAAAATCAATTCAATATAAAATTATTATTTTAGGTTTAACCCATAAAATATCAAATTTTCATGTAAACTGTTCTGTTTAAAAAGTAAGTCTTTAATTTTCTTCTTGGAGTGTCCCAGCTAATGTTTTCCTTAAATTTAATAAAAAGTTAGTCCAAAATAAATAAAAAAATTAAAAAAATTAAAAAAATTAAAAATATTTTTAAAATTAAGTCGAAAATATGTTAGAGAATATATACCTTTACCCTTAATATTTTTTTTAAAATTAGAATTTTAATTTTATGAGTTTTTATAATTAATATTATTATATTTATCAAAAAAAATTTATAATTCATGTTTGCTAAATTTATATCTTTAACTATTAATTTATGCCGAAATAAATTTATGCCTCAGCCTAATAATTCATGCCTCGAGATACTAATTTATGCTACTAAATTTATACCTAACTGACACAAGTACATGCTACTTAATTTATACCCCAACTAATACAAACATGTTATAGAATTTATAGCAAACTTAAATTCATACTAATAAACATATCATATTTACTAAACTTATGCTTTTAATGCATAAACTATGTGGATTTATAACCTGACACATAACTTACGCTAAAACTTAAACCTTACAATTTTTTTTTAACCTTGCAATTTTTTTAATTTTCTTTTCAATTAAAAATATTTTACTCTCACTTTTTACCATTCAAAGTATCATAGAACAAAATTTACAAATCATAAATTTAAACTTACAAAAATTTTAAAAACACTTAGATATAACAACATTTGTGCGAAAGAACCTCATAAAATATGAAACAAGTTAAGCAGGCCGCTAATTTTTGGGTATATTAATACTCCTACAGCAACTATCATCTCGTAATATATGAAGCATGCAGGTAAAACATGGAAGACAAAATGGTTCTGGTCATCTCAATATTTGATCATAAAAGTATTACCCCAATTGCTAAGTACTGTAATTGGAGAAAGCCTTTATAGTTTCTCCTTTCACTATAACACTTTGAACGGCCATAATTAAAACTGCAGAACCCTCCCTTTGGCAAAAAAGCTATCGCTCGCTTTGAACCACGTTTTCTTCATACCCTTCTCTATCTGCACAACCACACAAATCATAAGATCCTTTAATTCTTATATGCATACATAGTTGTAAAAGCATTATATGTATAGCTCTAATTAAGAACATCAAAGGAATAGTAATACAGTACCTTGTCTTAATTTGACCGAGTATGAAATTTAAGAAAGTAATAAATACTTTTGAACCATGCATACGGTCCAGGACCATAACGTTATGCCCAAATTCCTTAGAGACTTCTGGTTTTTGCATACCCATTCTGAGGGACAAGATGATTTGTAAGCCTCTCCAATCTTGTCGCACTCCGAATCATTGCTGCCCTTCTCTTCAAGGCACCTAATCATTATATGGATCATAATTCATGACGAGTCAAATATCCTTGATGTTTGATCGTAAAATATTCAAAAGGATTAATTAAAAAACAAAAGATATATAAGTAGTTAATTAAAGGAAAAGGTAGTAGTAACAAACTTATGGTACTTGCGGAACAGGCATAACAACGGCGGATTTCATCAGCAGTGGCATTAGCTTTGGCTCTCTCTTCCATCTCAAGCTGCGCCATCAATCTCATCAGCACCACATCCATCCATAAGTACTCGTACACAAGCCATGCGTATAGTAATATTTAATGGTATGTATAGAAATCCAACGATGCTAACGACTCATTTAATAGGAGGACAAAGGGATAAATTGTTCCAAAATTAATTTTTTTCCAATCGATTTATCCCGAGATAAAATTTTGGATAACTTATTTTGAAATTGATACCGAAATGTGATGTTATTAAGTCTTTCGGGATAACTTGTTTCTGACAACGACCCTCAAGGGTTTCCAGCACAACTTGTACGAGGTAATAACGTGCAGCAAATGGAGCTACATTACTTTCATTAAACGCGTGAAGTCTAACATGGCTCTCCACATCCGCAGCACGATTTAAAATTTGAAGATCAAACCCGAATGACTGCCCACCCAATGCAAATTTTATATAATATATATATATAATTCATGTATAATATATGTATAATCATATATGATTATAATCTATATATTACCGACTAAAATGTTAAGTGAATATGATCAATATTCAGGGCAAGATCCTGCTCATCTTGTCTGATCGAAAGTACAATTTATGCATATGGTCCGCAAAAGGCTAGATACATCTATCTAGACGCCAGGATGGAAGCTAGAAGTTTGGATACAGATTCCATCTAATCTGATATTATTCAGAACAATATATTTTTGTTAAGAAACTCGTTAAATATGCACAAATATTATATTAAATTTCAAATTTAGTTATTATCACTTAAAATCGTCATTTTAAAATGAAGACGGTTGCAGGATTATTACAATTATAGATAAACAATTGTTATGAAAAATTAATTTCGAAAATAACTTTGGCTTAGAAAGGTCATAAAAGGTATACACTTCAATTAATTTAAGATGGAATATGTTTAGTCAAATGTTAAAAAGGATCAAAACTAGAATTATGATAGGAACCAAATTGCATTATTCATATATTTCAATTCGATTATTCGCGATTATGCCAAATAGAAGAAAAAAGGAGATGGAGTGAGCTGAATGGTGGTCATCAGTGGAGGAAGGAGGAGGAGGTTTAGAAACAGTGCCAGGTTCATGAACAGGGCGAGGGGCTTGTTGTCCAGTGTGCACTAACATCCCTAGCCCTCATCTTCCCATGTGGATCTACAGAGCTGATGACATTTTTATGTTATACACACACTACTACTCTAATTTCTGCTACTTTTTGGTGTGTGTAGAATTAGTTTGTGTGATGATATGAACAGAGAGAGAGAGAGAGCTGACTGAAGAACACGAGGGGAAGCTGCGAATGCTGACACAACGCCTGAAATTTAGAAAGGCATGGCAAAATGGAAATGAAACGTGTCAGTGACACTGCTAAAGGTTTTCACAAATAAAACTTTAATACTTAAAAATAAAAGAAAAATAACAAGGTCAGTTTACAAGTTCTTCTGAATTTATATTCTTGTTTTATTTTCCCAGTAACTATAAACTTTTATTTACAAGTACTCGATTAGTATGCTGTGATTTTGGTACATGATATAAGTGTTAAAATTATGGGGTGAATTTCAAAAGATGAAAACATGTATTTATTTTAAGAATATCATTGTTTATTTTTGGAAGATGAAAAATTATTTATTCCTTTTAAAAGAACACAAATTTCAATATGTTTATGTTTTGCTATGACAATTTTAATAAAGCACAAGGACAAATATTAGATTATGTTGGTATTTACTTACATGAATCGATTTTTAGCATGGCCAATTATATGTTGTTTATTGGTAAGAATTTCATGATGTAAAAATATTAATTCGACCACCTACCGCAAACAACGATGATCAATCCAACTTATAATGTAGTGTATAGTGAAATCATTCAAAAAGCCTTGTTATAAGCGTGTTCTCCTATTCTTAGCTAAATATATATAATATCATATTCATTTTTTTCTCAGATCTGGAAAAGCTTTCTTTCTCCCACGACAAAAAAGTACGTTCCGCATTTTTTTTATCTTCTTTGAGATGTGAATAAGATAAAGAGTAAATTTTTCGTATAGTCGTAGTAAATAGAGATTGTTATTGAAAATTGGACATGTTTATTTCTTCAACTAAAGAAACTTCAGTACTAATGCTAATATGTTAAAAAAATCCTCAGTTCTATGATAATAAATAGCTTATACTTGCTATCAAATGTTTATGTGTAACTTGGGATAAAGAGGAGTGAAAGTAAAAGTGCATGCGCAAAGAGGTCAAAATAAATTGATAATTGATCTAGGCAATACATATAATGAAAATACAGTTTTGAAAGTACATTTCTTTACGATAATCTTTATATAAGGAAGCGGTGATGTTATAAATTGATAATTTTCTTTCTTTAAAGTAAAAACTTCTTTGGCTATATAATATATCACGTGCTTTGACATTCATGATCCACGAATTATACTGCCAGGCTTCACAAAAGCGAATTCGATTGTTGTTTCTTGCCATTTTCATTTACTAGAATGGAGAATTTTGAAGTGTCAGCCCTTGAGGAAGGAAATGTCTCAGGTTTGTTATGAGAATTTGTTTTTCTATAAAGAACATCAAATAGAATCTGCTTTATGCAAATAATTTGATCTTGCCGTAAATTTATCTAAAAAAGTAATTAACTGTCATGATACGTATTTAACGTATATGGTGTCTTTTGCTTGATCATCTGTCTTTCTATTTTATACTTTGATTTGAATTTTTTTCTTCTTTTAAAATTGAAGGAAAAAAGATGTGTCTTGGACTGTATTTTAATTGTTAATAGTTGTTCTCAACGATCTTTATCATGAAATTCTGCTAATGAAATAATTGTTTTGTTAATGATTTGGTTAATAATGGATACTTTCTTTTAGCTGAATCCGGCGGCGATTTTCTGCTCTACCAGCATTCACCTCTTCCACTGCATTGCAAGTTGAATGGAGAATAGGGAAAAATGTCTCAGGTTCGTTATCGTTTTAATGTGTAAGCTATCAACTGAAATTTGTTTTTTCAACGCATATAATAAATCTTATTAAAGAAAATTTATTAACAAGTTATACCACAAACTTTTATTGAGAGGACATATATTGAAAGGATAACTATGTTTGTCTGCCCATCATAATTTTAAAAAAAGGACATTATCCGCAGACCACTAACAATTTGTTCCAAAGTCGAGCTAGAAGCCAATATATAGTTCCATTAAATACGTATAAAAATTAAATTCAGAACCAATTATTATATAAATAATCTAATCTGGAAATTCTTTACTTTTATGTTTGTTTGTTCTAATTTTTTCTTACTTCTTTTGCAGGTTGAAGACAACAGAGATACTTCATCTCATAATAAACTTGACAGATTATTTTCAATTCTCAATAGTGACAAAATAAACATTCTACTACTACTGTAAAAGGATTGCTTATTTTCGGTGAAAAAAAATTATTTCTGTTATGCAATATTATTTTTGAGGCTGTATCTTGCACCTACAACTGCTAAAGAAGCTTACCGTCATGGGTCACTATCATTACTACTCCAACAATCATGGTTCGTCTGGATTTTCCGCTGCATCCTCCTCCTCTTTGTATCTAATCATATGTTCAGCTTCTATTGCTCAGATTCTTCTTCGAACCTGGTCATTGGTAAAACTTGATTCTTTCATTAGTTCACTTATAATTCAAGAGACAAATATGAATAAGCAGTAGGCAAAGAAAGTCACCATGACCCAAGGAACAGGTCTTTTCAAGATTACTTGCTCTGCCACCTCTATTAAATCTTAACAAGGTTATGTACATGTGATGTGGATTATTCTATTTTTAAAATTTGAGTACAGGTCTTAGGAGTGGCATTTTAAAAATCTTTAGGGGTCAGATGCACTGGTGGAACAGAAAAGTGTTTCTGTGATTCTTCTTACTGAAGGATTTTGGGTTAAATTTTAAAAAAATATTTTAAGTTACAAAAATAACTTCTAATTTCATAATAAAAATAGATAAAATAAGTTCTACAAGTGAAACTTCACATTATTATTCTTACATACTTATAATATCTGTATCTTACCCCATTCTTATAAGTAGCTTTTATCCCCCTCAAATATTATTATTTATCTGTAATTATATATAAATATTTTAAAATAATATTTTACTTATATACAAATAAAAATAATAATGTTCTTATTTAAAAAAAAAATACTTTCCACGAAAAAATATTTCCCTTCTTCTAATACACCTTATAGATGTATCCATGTGAAAATTTGAGTAAGTGCGCTTTAGGAACTAATTGTCATGTAAATATTTGCGGGTCAATGAAGAATCCATCTTTGAAAATTCCAAGGTACTCTCTAATACATCAAAAAGTTGCTTTTTTTTTTTCTTTCAAATAATGATATAACAAAATTATCATTATTTTCCTCTTCTTTCTTAATTATTAGCTCAATTTAATAAATAAAAAAATAATTTATGATATTTGTTGATTTTTCTACAATTTAATAAATAAAACATAATTTATGATATTTGTTGATTTTAAATAAGTTGAAGAAGAAGAAATTTTAAACGTAAATTCATATTTAAAGTGAGTTTTAATTTTTTGTTGTTGATGCTAATCATGACGACGGCGCTCATTTAATATAAAATCAATGAATCAATTTATCGAAAAGCCAATAAAATTTGAAGATAGCTATCTAATAAAAAGGGCAAAATAATAAAAAAGGGCGTGATAATCATATCCGACAATAAAAACATATTTCTTTCAAAATAAAACACATCACATGACTATACTACTTACAATATATCAAAAAGTTACCTCTTCTGCTTTTAAATAAGAATAACACTACGGGAAGAGTTAGATGAGTTGTCACAAAGGAGCAAACTCGTGTTTCACTCTTATTTCATCATTATTTATCTGTAGCTCGATTTCATAAATAAAAAAATCTTTAATTTCATGATATTTATTGACTTTTAAATGAGTTGGAAAAGAAATAAATTTCAATAATTACTAAGCTTATAAATTCGCATCTAAATTGAATTAATTTTTTTTATTGATGTTAATCGCTCATTCATTATAAAATCAATTAGTAGATTTATTATAAAAATAGTAAAGTTAGAATGGCTATTCAATAAAAAGAGTGTAACAAATGAGAAACGTGATACTCAAACCACAATGATAATAAAAGCATAATTTTCTTTTTGATAAGACACAACATACGACTATACAATTTATTTCTATGGATAACTTTTATAGAATTGAGCAGGACTAGATACTGAATTATCAACACTCATATTTCACTCTTCATCCTCAATTTTTTATATGTAGTTCATTTTTGCATAAATAAAAATAAAAGACGATAATCATGATATGTGTTAACTTTTAAATGGGATTAGAAATAAACAAATTTCAGTAATCAGAAAGCTTAAATTCATACCTTTAAGTAAACTAAAATTGAGAATCATACTCTGTGAAAAATAAAATCTACTCATTGTAGTTTATATTAAATGCTTGATTATAGTCAAGACTTAAAAGTACAAGGCCAAAATCTCCACCCTCTACTGTCCTTTTTCTTTCCCCCTTTCTTTCAAAAAGGGTGTGTGTATATATATATAGTGTTGAATAAGTATTGAGTATAAATTTAAATTTAATGATTTTAATAAAAAATATTATTTATATTTTTTTGTGGTTTTATATATTTTAAAATTTCAATCTGTGATTAAAAAATATGAGCATCATAACTTGTTTAATATTTCTTTTGATTAAAAAAAGAAAAAGATAAAAGGATTTAATATTTAAACCCTAATGAATTAAAGATCTTTTTACTTCACCCGCTTGCTTGCTTGCTGTATTGAGGTTATATTGCATGCTAGATTAACTAAAATGTGCTAACCTGTGTTAAGAGGTGCTGAGGAAAAATGTATTTAAAGATATCCAATTAGGCTCTGGATTAAAATTTCAATAATTATTGAGCGTAAATTCATATTTAAATAGAATTAAAATTTTCTTTGTTGATGATGACCTCTCATTTAACATAAAATCGGTGAATAAATTAATTATAAAGCGAACAAAAATTCAAAGATAATTATCCAATAAGAAGAAATAATGAATGAACAATGACAATCATACCATGCACAACGATAAAAACAAACATATTCCTTTTGAATAAGACGCATCACATGACTATAGTACTTATAACATATCAAAAAGTTACCTCTTATACTTTAAAATAAGGATAACTCTAAAGTCAGAGATTGAACAGGACCAAATACTGAGGGCTTGATACTCGTATTTCTTTTCATCATCAATCTTTTTTATTTATGATTTGATTTGATGAATAAATAAAAATCTTTTCATAATATCTGTTAACTTTTACTGTTAACTTTTAAATGAGATTGAGAGAAAAATAGATTTCAATAATTACTGAGCGTATATTTGCATCTAAACTGAATAAAAAATTTTTTTTATTAATAATAATCGCTCATTTAATATAAAATTAATGAATTTTTATTATAAAGACAACAAAGTTTGAAGATAGTTATTCAATAAAAAGGGTGAAACAATGAAAAGGACGTGATACTCATACCACGACAATAATAACAACGTATTTTTCTTTCAAATGCGTCGATGCACGCACCATATAACTATACAACTTATTTTAAATAATTAAGAATAACTTTATAGGAAGAGTTAAACAGGATCAACACTCGTATTTCATTCTTTTTCCTCAATTCTTTTTATATATTGCTCATTTTCATAAATAAAAATATAAAAAATCATGATATGTGTTGACTTTTAAATCAATTGAAAAAAGAAATATATTTCAGTAATTATTTAGCTTAAATCCGCATCATAACTGAATTAAAATTTTTTTTTTAAAAAAATCTACTCATTAATTTATATTAAATGAACGATTATCGTCAACTCTATTATCAACAAAAGAAATTTTTAATATAAAAAAATCATTTAATTTTTTTAAAAAAAAATGTGGTTATAAAATTGGAAAAAAATAAATAAAAATTCATATCATGAGATAATCAAAAGTACAAGGCCAAAGTCCCCACCCTCTAATATCCTTTTTCTCTTCCCCTTTCCTTGCTCCAAAAATGATATTTATGTGTGTGTGTTGAGTACATGTTGCGCACGTGCTAAGCACAAATTTAAAATGACTTTTAATAAAAATATTAATTATATTTTGTAGGACATATACTTGAAAATTCAATTATCGATGAAAAAGATGAGCATCATAACTTGTTTAATATTTCTTTTGATTCAAAAAAAGAATTAAAGGGTCAACTATTCAATCAAATGATATTGAGCATGTTTTTCATCTCTTTTCGAGAAATAAGTGGGTTATTTCTTTGCAAAATCATGCTCAATTTCATACGTGACAGCTTCGCCAAGATCTCTTTGTTAGTTGAGGAAGAATCATCCTGAATTGGATTTTTTGAGGAACGTATCGAGAGAGAATTGAATTTGATTAGATAATATGTGGTTGGTAAACATGGATCAATTTTTTAGCAAGGTACAGAATGTATCGTCAAATATTCAATATGATTCTACAAGATCTAGTTTCGTTTAAGTAACAAATTCTAGCCAATTGAATGGATCTTCTGATCAGTATAGAGATCATTTGGATTAGTAATGAGAATTCAGAATATCACACATTGTTAATCAAAGAGAACTCCAACATCGAAAAGAAAGATTGATTCTTTAGGATCGTTCCTTTCTTCAAACAGAATAAAAAGAGATAAAATCAAATTATTCTCGAGATGCGTTTCTGCCCCAGTGAATTAAAGATCATTTCTTTTTTACTTCACTCGCTTGTTTGTTGTATTGAGGTTGCATTTCATTATAGATTAAATGTGTTAACCTATGTTAAGAGGTGCTGAGAGAAAAACATATTTTAAGGAACCTATTAGGCATTGGGTTAAAATTTCAGTAATTACTAAGTGTAAATCCGCATCAAAATTGACTTTAAAATTTTGAATAATTTTGATGATAATCACTTATTTAATATAAAATTAATGTGTATATTTATTATAAAGTCAACAAAATTCGAAGGTAGCTATCCAATAAAAAGGCCAAAACAATAAAAAAGACATGACAATTATATTACAATGATAAAAATAATATATTTCTTTAGGATAAGATGCATTACGAGACTATACTACTTAGAATATATCAAAAAGTTACTTTTTCTAATTTTAAATAAGAATAACTGTAAAGGTAGAGTTGAACAAGATCAAATATAAGGAGCAACACTTGCATTTCACTCTTATTTATTAGTCCTTTTTATATGTAGCCCGATTGAGTAAAAATAAATAAAAAATTATTCATGATAGCTCTTGACTTTTAGATGAGTTGGAGACAAAAACAAATTTCAATAATTACTCAGCATGTATCCACATCTAAACTAAATTAATTTTTTTTTGGATGGTAATCGCTCGTTTAATATAAAATTAATGATAATTTTATTATAAAGCTAATAAAGTTTAAAGATAGCTATCCAATAAAAAGAGCGAAACAATAAAAAAAATATAACACTCATATCATAATGATAATAATAATGTATATTTTTTTTCCAGATAAGACGCACCATAAAATTATACAACTTATTTCAAACCATAATAACTTTACGAGAAGAGTTGAATGAGACCAAACATAAGGATCAAAACTCGTATTTCACTCTTCTCTCTCAATTCTTTATATATGTAGTTTATTTCATAAATAAAAATAACATGATTCATGATATGTGATGACTTTTAAATGAGTTTGGAAGAGAACAAATATTATTAAGCGTAAATCTGCATCTTAATTAAATTAAAATTAGGAATGATAATCTATGAAAGATAAAATTCACTCATTAATTTTATATTCAACCTAGTTTGAATTTTAGTTTTGCGGATCAGGGATAATTTTGTTAAGTTTAGTAATGGCTGGGGTATAAATAGCCTAACAATATAACGACGGATAAAATTAACTAATAAACAAAAGTAGAGAAATATATATATAACCATTTTCCCTTTATGAAATTAGTATGAGAAAGTCCATTTCTAACATAATTAATTTAATTTTATGGTTGTGTATTTCGTATACTTTTCCCTTTAAATATTAATAGTAATTTAAACTTGGACAAAATGGTGATACAATTTAGCATCATCATTAACTGCAAAATAAAGTGGGTCATTTGCACTTGCTTTTATTTTGTGATGGTCTTTAATTTTTGCCCTTCAGACATACAATTTTTTCGTTGGACGTAAATTTTTAATTTTGCATCTTAATATTCCACAAGCTATGCCTCACGCCTTAAAAAATTTATGCCCTGCTAAAACATAAATTTGATTACTGAAAGCAAAAATTAAAACCAGTCTCATTTGGATGGCAAACCTATTTTTGGTTTGGGTTTGGAGGGGGGTTGTGACTTTTCCTCCACCTCTCTTCTTCCCCTCATCTTTATCCCACTCTACCTAGTACTTGAAAAGGATAAAAAGCTCCAAATTTTGACAGTGAAATTTCCTAAATTTGTCACATTTGCTCAAATTCATTGATTAATTTCCAGGAAATTTCCTCATGGTGACAGCTCTACACTACTGTACTTCTTTTCAATGTATATAAGTATTACTTAACAATAACACAAGAAAACCATCAAAACATTGAACTCAGAATAATGTGGCATTGCTCTTTCTCTTCCCTCTCACTTTGCTGCTTATTCTTACTATTAACATTAACTCCTACACATTGTTACCTGATTTCCCCACCATTGTTAGACTTGATCAACTCAACCTGCAAAGAATGTTCAGATAAGTCAGCAGGCATAAACTATAACTTCTGTGTTACTTCACTCCAAGCAGTTCCTGTAACTCATGTTGCCAACTTACAAGGAGTAGGAATTGTGGCAATGGAGCTGTCTCTAGAAAATGCTACCAACACGATTTCGACCATAGAGAAGATGCTCAGTGGCAAAGAGTTTGATCCTTTCGCTATTGACTGCTTAAGAGATTGCTTGGAACTTTATGCAGATGCCATTGCCATGCTGGTGGATGCTTTTGCCGCGTTCTTGTCTGAGCATTTTGATATAGCTACTGTACTAATGAGGACAGTTATGGACGCGACATCAACGTGTGATGAAGAGTTCACTGAGAAAAAAGGAGAATTGACACCACTGGCAAAGGAGAATTACAATCTCTTCCAATTGAGTGAAATCTCCTGGTGCATCATTAAACAAGTTTCCTCCGTTCCTTCTCAGCTACCTAATGTATCTTCTTAAGATGTGGCAGCATAAATTGCGTACTGTATGGGACATCAAAGAGTTGCTAAATTCTTGTAGAAATACTGATCAACAAGTCATGTTATCCCCATTTCCCTTTTCCTTTTTCCCCTGATAAGGATATTTGCACATCAAAGTTAAAAACATACATATTAGAGGTCAATTAACAGGAGAACTGGGAAGAACCTTAGATAAATGGTAACAAAAAGAGCACTATGTAATCAAGTGTTAAGACCTAGATAGGATATTTAACAAAGCAAATTGCATCTTGATCTATTCAGTTGTGGGCGAGATGAGTCACTTCAAAGGTCCTCAACAAACTGTTTTTGAAACCCATCTCCATCCCCCTAGACCTATATTTCAATGTGTTTACCGTTCATAAATTTCAGTCCAGATTGTTCAGAAGAGGCAGCTCTTAGCTGCTCTCACCAATTGCTTGCAGTCAAGGAAGGAGACTACCAGTACTTGCAAACTACAGCTGATTGTCATGATTTATCAAGACATGAACCGGTGGAACCCTTGATAAAGCAAGGTGAGGTAGGTATGAATTATGCTGCTGAATGAAACATACAGTTATGGGAAAGACAGAGTGCAAAATTTTGTTAGCAAGAAACTTTAGTCAATGCAGAAGTAAATGTAACTGGAGTATATAATAAACCTCACTGTTTAAGCAAAAGATACACTTGCTGGTCCAATAAGACAAACATACACAGAACATTTTTAAAATGTTATATTACAAACAGTAAGGCATAACGTAAAGCAGGGTTTACTTGCATGCTCATAAAGATATATTTGTCGAATGAACATCAATGAACTCCCCAATACATGAAGATAAACTAAAACAAATTTTTTAAAGTAAATGGACATGATAATAAACCAAGGAAAGGGATGGCAATTTCTTTTTTCCTTCTCAATTGAATCAACGAGGCAGTGCACCAACCAAGGTCGGAGATGATGACAGCAAAATTTGAAGTCAGTCTGTGGGCACATGTACTGATCAATTGGTACTCACAATGGTCCAAAATGGTGTGGCTTCATGGAACCTTCTCAGAGCAAATTTGCAAGGGGATTTTCGTTCCATGATTTGGGATAATCAGCAAACAAACAGATAAAGACTTAACAAGTAAAAACTAGTAGAGAATTATGCAACGAGCTAAGCCTGAAATGTTCTCTTTAAACTAAATGGGGACAGCAGATTACTTCCCAGTTGGCACTAATATAGATATGTAGAAGGAAAAAGCATAGTAGAATGCTTAAAAAAGCACAATCATGTCCATCGTCTAGTATTTTCTTTATTGTTGTCCATTGACTAGTATATCTTCTGTGATACATATCTTTCATTGGCACTGCATCAAAGATGCAAAACAGGAATTATCATTTTTACCACGCTAATTAAACTTGCTGGAAAAATGATTTTTCAAAATTGTTGATACTGCACCAAACAGAAAGGAGATATCTGAACTCTAATGTCCCACTTGAGTTATTTTTCTGATAAAGGCACGGATTAATCATCTCATTGATCTAGGGAAGTAGGTAGAACATTTGATAAAAACACATTGTTACACTATTTAGTAATAACCAGGTAAGACATCTGCGCAAAAATGAATGCATTATCATCAATTTTCTGCTTATTCGTTTTTGTTTCAGTTGAAATTATTTAACCATGACATGTCATATGCTTTCCTCCTCTCAGAAATATGCACAGCTGGCTATAAAATAGTCCATGTTCTCGTTATTCATCTACTCCTAGATACTGCTAATCCTGCAAGCTGACCTAGATCATATAGGCTCTTCAAATTGTAACATATTTTACAGCAGATTTGAACTTTCAACATTCTAGAAACCAAATTACGCAACATGTAGTAGTCCAATTATGAAGAGTGTGTGCATTCGTACTCAGCGAGCAAGAGTGCATTGATAAAGAAAAGCTTAAGATCATGATAAGATTATCATAAATTCATAATTCAGGATTAGCCAAGGCAGTAGAGCACTAAGCCTCGGGATGTATAAAGTATTTTACTTGAATCCTGTACAATGCCAGCAAAGTTGTCCAATCAATAAAATGACTATAAAACAATATCTAGCATGTATGACAATAGTATAGAAGATGAATACATTAAGATTTAGCAAAAAGAGTTAACTGTTAATGCTATAGTGTTTTAGCAGGGAGATAGATATGTTACCAGGAGGCCTCCAGCCAACCAGCCAGGGGGTTTCAAAGTTTAACTCTCCCATCACGCTCGATATCAACTGATTCTCTTATCAATTGGCTCCTCTAAAAGGCTAGATCTCTCACTTGTTTTTCCATTTTAAATGTAATTATTAGTGATTTTCAATTAAGTAAACTTAGATCTATACTATAATTAGAACAAGGAAGTTCAGAAAACCCTCTGGGAACGACATGGTATAAAGCACAAGCGAAAAGAAAAAAATGACATGCCATTGGTTGCTTAAAAAACAGACAGAGGGGGGCAGGGAGAAGAAATTAGAAGGTAAATGAAAGATACAAAATTTACAATTATGGAAGATCTTAGCTTTGGCATGAAGTACAGAATTTAATTGTTTGGCTAATCTGGTGGTGGGGAGTGGTGGTGAGGAGAGAGAAGGGAAAAGGGGGAAGAGGAAGGGACAGATCTAGAGATGGAGGTGGTGGCGAGATGGCAGGGAAAGAGAAGGGGAAGGGTAAGAGTGAAGGTTCAATGGTGGTGAGGTGGTGGCAAGGATGATGGTTAATGGTGGAGTAGGTGGTGGCTGGGAGAGAGAATGAGGAAGAAGAGAGAGTTTTTTTATTTTTTTGTAAAAAAGGAAAATTTGACTTTCACGCGTTTAAAATAGGTGTTTTACACACTATGCCATATCAACAATGTGTCTAATAGACAGAATTTGAATATACTTCAAGTATCCAATATCTCAGGCGTTTAGATAAAGTGTCTAAATGAAATTCTTTTACAAGTTTGTGGGGCCGCACATGTATTGGCCTTTATTCTTTTTGCAAAAATGTAATGAAAGTCACAGTGATGCTGACTGGTTAGTTCTTATAAAAAAACTGGTTAGCTGTTATTACTAAGATCAATGTGTATAAATAGCAAACATATATCACATGGGATAAAATTGTTCATGAAAAATCATTTGATCATATAGGTGCAAACTCAAACAATGTAATATGTTTGCAGTGAAATGTACAAGTTATATGAATTAAACCATTTCTCTAGGATGAAAGAGGGTGCTAGCAGTTAAGTTCATATATTATTTTGATCAAGTAAACAGCATAACAATGTAAAGTATGCTAGTGGAAACTAAAACTTTAAAAAGAAGCAACAGGGGAACTATTTCATTTTATAAAATTCGATACTTACATACAAGCTGCTACACTCTTCTTGGTAACACTTTAGTACCATAAAATGCTAAATCTGATTTTCTTTCGGAAGAACAAAAACCTAACGGACCTCCAAAAACACTAATCTCGCTTAAACCTCTGCTGCATAAACCCCTTCTTCATCTTCTTCATCACTATTATTTCTTTCATTATCTTTCTCCTCACCTGGGACTAGAAACAATTTTTTGTGATTTACTGGAACAACATCTCATATGTAGTTCAAAACAAGCATTGAAATGTATTCCTTCCATGAAGTAAGACCATGTTCTTTAAGGTAATATTGTTTCTCCAATGATTTTCGGTCACTCAGCTTTATATACTCCAGAAATGCCTTCTCATGACCAGGCCGCCACCGAAAATGGGGTACTTACACAGAAGCTGCTATACCCTTGGTAACACAAGCACAATTAGTACCATAAAATGTTTGCTTTTCTTTCGAAAAATGTAATGCCACAAGGCTTCCTAACGTACTAATCTTGCTTAAATTTCTGCTGCATGAACCCCTTCATCATCGTCATCACTTTCATTTCTTTCATTATCTTTTTCCTCACCTGTACCTAGTAACAAACTTTTCTGATCTACTGGAACAGCATTTCTTTTGTAGTTCCAAACAAGCATTGAAATGTAGTCCTGAGGTGAGATCAGACCTTGTTCTTTAAGGCAGTTCTGTTGCTCCTCCAAAGTTTTCCGGTCACTCAGCTGTATATATTCCATCAGTGCCTTCTCATGATCGGGCCTCCAAGCCACTGGAAAGGGGGTATAATCGGTTTCCGGCACCAGGGACATGCGGGTGTACATGAGCCCATCAATTGATTCCACCAGACCCATCCTCAGCAAATTATGGTATTCTGGTGACTGTCCCTTTTTCTCCTTCAGAGGACGACTAAGAGTCCTAGAACCAATCTTGTAAACCTTTGCTCGTGATCGAAGTTTGTATTTTGCAGCATAGAGCTTAGCAAGTGAACCCCTAATGATATAAGAACAAAAATTAACAATCTTTTTTCTATTATCAGCATACCTGAACCATTCCACCATTGTTGACAAAAGCTTATTCATCTGAGCATTTGTATGGGCTTGAGTAGCATGAAACATTCTAAAACATGGCTGTGGATCTGGATCCCTGTCTCCCTTGAGAAAGTTCAACTTTCTAAATTGTCTAATGCACTGTTTCAGGCTTGCTGTTACAGACAACAGAGTCCCTACACCCTTTTCACTAATGATTTTCCCACCAGTAGCAGTATATCGGAGTGTGGGATAGACTACTCTACGACACAATACGTGATCAAGAAACATAATACCTTTTGTTATGTGTTCAATAGGAAGGCTCTCATTGTCAAGCTTAAGCATGTATTTCTGATCACAGAACTCAATCAACTGCTTTCTTAGCGTTGCGGCATCTGCTCTTGGTCCCCTTACCCCTATTAGAATGTGACCACCAAAACGGATGTAGTCAATCTTCCTGGTCTTGTCAGGCCCACTGGTAGGAACAAATTCGGGCCAAGAAGTATTTCCTTGTTCTACTTCCCCATCTGGACTATTCCAAATGACATCATTCTTCGAAGGCCGATAAAACTCCTGGATCTTACCTTCCATCCAGCGGTCCAACTCATCAAGGCAAACATTAGCCAGAAGTGGACTGAGTATACCACAATGCCCCCATGAAGGAACTTTCTCAGCCTCCTCTGGAGCAAAACCAAAGAATGATTCCAGCCAGTATGGATCAGGCTTCGGTTCATCATCTGCTAGAACTCTCTTCTTCTGATACTTCCTTTTCGTCTTCTTCTTTTTCTCACCATCATCAGGTCTGGTAATTATCACAGGAGTAGTTAATGCAGCCTTTATCAAATCCACTACCTTCTTATCTCTAACATCCCTCATTAAAGCACTAATGACCATCCCAACCTTCATCCCATCCAAAACTGTACTTACATCCCCCTTTATATACCACAAATACCCTGCAAAGCTTCTCCTAATAACCCTCAAAGCTGTATGTGCAGTCCTTCCAGGTCGAAAAGCAAATGACTTTTGCGAAAACCTAGCCTCATAAATTGGCTCCAATATCATAAACAACACTTCCTGCACGATCCTATCCTGAAATGGACTTGGCTGTGTTGTAGTCAAGATAGCTTTAATCTTCCTCTTCGACAAGGACTCATAATCTGTCTTATCCCTCGGAGATTTAATAAAGAACTCCAACCTAGCTCCCCACTTGAATCTATTATCAAGAACGGCATTTCTCAAGGCCAACAAGTCCTCAAGTGCTGGCCGTGTAATCGCACTCCGAGGCATATATGCACCAGTATCATCAGCAGAAACCTTTTGATAGGCCAATACCCACAATTCAAATCTCCTTAAATAATCAGTTAAATTATTCACTGTCTTATCAGATTCTCGAAAACTATCAATCCACATCTTACAACAAAGTGATATACCATCTTCTTTCATCAAGGTGGCCGGATCATTCGGGTCAGGTGCTCTCCTATTAGAGTGTGTGGAAGTATGCATAAATGCACGAAATACAGTAAACCCATTATTTCTAGGGTTACAAATATTCAATTGTGGGATAAATAAAGCATTGATTTTTGGTGAAAAAACTGAAGCAATTTTAAGTACCCGATAACTGGATAATACTATACGTTGATGCATCAGAGATTTTGCATCTGTGAGAGAAAAACTCCTCGAATAAATATTCGATATTTGTGTTGAAATGCAAATTACAAAGAAAATTGAAGATAGGACTGAGGTCTTACCTTAAATCCTGAGAATTTTGTAAGAACAAAGTGAGAAAACTGAAAACCCTTAAACCCCTTTACTGAACCCTAAACGGGTATCGACCAACTAGCTGTTTCGGTTTAAATTTGGGTTCAGATCGGGTTATCTCACACGAGGGTAAAATTTGCATAAAGTAACCATTTTTGATCCTGTTATTTAAATTATATCCAATTCTTTTAAATCATTTAATTTATAGTCAAAATTGACAAATTTAAACAAAATAAACCGCCTCCTCTGACACACTGAGATTTTCTACTATAATGAATCATTCATGCCTGATAAGTGTCTTTTATTTGTTCAGTTGTTTTCCTATTCAATTATGCTGCAGTGCCAACTCTTTTGTAAACTAATTTTAATTATTATGCTTCTTGTTAAATATTTTTGTTTCTTTCGTCATTTCTGTTTTAATAATTTTGATGTAATTTATACTCTTTTTTTCAGAAAAAAAAAAAAGAATGTATATCAATTTAATTGATCAAGTAAGATAAAAGCATTCAGAACAGAAAAATTAATAACAA
>JACEIK010000062.1:590444-604571 GCA_018107945.1 Datura stramonium
ATATATATATTTTTTGTATTTGAAAATAAATCATTCTTTTAATCAGTGCGAATATTTTTTTTTGAATTCAAATCTATAAGATTTTTTGGAATATTATGTTGATTTACTTTCATATGTAGTCATGTCCCACATATATTCATCAAACAAATAAATGTAAATATTGGAACAAATTAAATTCATATATTACATCATGATTTTTTATGGAATACACGTAAATGATTTTTTTTTTCAATTTCACAAGTTGTTATGGTAAATAAGGATTCTGTCCTTTATTAGAATCCTATTATTAATTAAACGTAATAATTATCACTTTAGTGATTTATGATAACCGAAATTTTAATTGAAATCTAATCTCTAAAATCACTCAAATTCTTAGATTTTTTATTTATATTTTATTAGATTTACTGACGCAAAACTTAAAGTACAAGCTGTACTTGCGCAAATTATTTTTACGCCTGCTTTCAACTCATTATACCACTTAAACCTAATTTCTTCGGAATTATTGTCATTTTTGAAACTTTCGCTTTTATAAACACTAAGGCTAAAAACTGGTTAGGCGACGCTATTGCTACTTTGAAAAATGTTGATTTCAACATCAGAAAGGCCCAAATAGTTTTAGTATATAAAACGAAAAATTATGGAAGCAAAGAATCAGTTTTGGGCCTATTGGCAGCTTCTGTAAAATAAGTAGAATGGCGAAATCGAAACTGGCCTATGGTGCAAAAATGGCGTCTTCTTGTTCAGGAAGCTGCTTCTCGCCCGGAAACCGCTATACAGAACTCTCAAACCTAATTCCTCACCATGTTCCTCTTCAGCCCATACAAAGATCATTTCTTTCTACTTTTTACTTATAATTATCTTCTAGAGTCTTTGGTCTGTTTAGGACATTGATCTCAGAACTTTCCTGAAGCTACTGTTCGCGCTCGTCACCTCTCTCCAAGATGCTTCTGAAGGTCTGCTGTATCGATTACCGGTAAGTTTGATATAGTAACTTTTAGTTCAATTACTTATTCAACTTTCAAGTTGGGAATTTTATGCTGGTGGTGTAGTGATCATAGAGTTTGCTTGAATAATTGGAGAACAAGTTGAGTATCTGCAACTAGAATTTCTTAGTTTTCAATTTGTTTTGAAACGGTTGGTATCTTAATATTTTTTTGTTTTAAGTGAAAACATTTTGCGGGATCATTGTGGAAGCGATATTGAGATTGAAAAGTAGTAGTGAGCGTACGTTTTGAGGATTGCTAGAATAGAAATAGGACCAGGTGCATTTTAGTAGGAGGAAAGTGTTTTCCATGGAAAATCTTCCATCTGTCTGGTGTTTATGGAGGGCACGTCATATATGGTAAGGTGCTACAAAATTGTAGGATGAGTGTGAGGGTAAAGTTTTGGTGATTTTGGGTAGTAAAGATCAATATATTAAACATTGTTGACCAGTGAGATTAGAATAAAGTTGATTTTCGTAAATGACAATGACCTCTGTAGGTAAGTGGCATAATCACTTTAGTATTTTGGTGGAAAACAAAATTCATTGAGAGCATTTTCCATCATACCAAACACGCGTCTTCTGGTTCCCTCTTACCCTCTTTGTGCAATAGCTAAACATCACTGTAAATTGGAAACATAATTGTTCCAAAGATGAAATCTTTTTAGTTTGATTAAGCAACAATGTCCTCATTTTATAATATTGTATCTCAGAGTATTTTTGAATTTTCCAATGTGTTGCCTTCCAGTAAGTGAGGAGAGGAATGCAGGCCTTCAATTCCATCTTGAAACTCTATAGGTCAATATACTGATTTTTTATTGTGGTAAGGCACTATAAAGTAGCTTGTAGTAATAGATGAAGTTAAGTCATTTTTGATTTACACTTGCCTTGATAGGAATAGCTATTTTTGGTTTGTTTTCGACTGAAGGTGTGTTGCATGGTTGATGTAATGTGAGGTGAAACTAAGGTGGATGTAAAACAAAAATCTGATGTAAAGTAGAAGAAGTCATCAGAAAAGCTTCAAATAACTGCACATAAGTCTGAAACTGTTTTGCCTGGCTTCTATAGATCGTATATGGGGGAAACTAAATTATCTGAAAAGCTAATACTGAATTTCTGGAGAAATCAAGATAAACATAAACAAATGAATAGTAAATTAGGAAAGATTGGCTTGGTGCACCTTTTTCTCTATGGGTTAAGAAGAGCAGCGTAAAACATTTTCACTACTTTCAGTGGATTACCAATTTTATTGCTAAGGCTCCCATCTTGCTGCATGTCAATATTTAAAATATCAGTGCTTGATACTTAGATTTTGTGTCTTATGTACAGCTATAATTGCTTCTCACCTTAGAAACTAACTTTGTCTTATTCCCTCCCCCTCCCGCCTCTCTCTCTCTCTCTCTCACTTTTGTTGCTCCTGTGTGTGTGTGTGTGTTTGTGTTTCTCTCTCCTGTAAAATCTGAAGAGAGGTTGACTCCTGTATGTAATTAGAATGTCCTTCCATAGTTGGAATTTAATGTAGAGGAAAATGTGTCTGTTTCTTCATACTAGATTTAACAAAATCTCCCAGATCTACCACAGGAAGATGAATATCACAGACTAGCTAATGCCACTATCCATGACTTGCTAGATAAGTTGGAGGTATCCTGATGTATCTTAATATACTTGGTTGCTTATTTATATCTAAAATTATAGTTAGATTTTCCCATATATGTACCTATATCTGCAGCGGTTGCATTGCGATATTCAATGTAGTTTGCTGATATTTCTTAGTCTATCTAAAATTTTTGTGTTTGTTTATATTGGATCTTCTTTTTTGTTTCAAAGTTGGTGGTATCAGGAACTTCTCTTAAGAGCAAAAGCTTGGTGTTTAAGTGGAGAAGAGTTGGAAGGTGTTCTCTCCATCGAGTTGTGAGCCTTGAAGCTCTCACCCTCGGGGATTCATCGGTGTAAAGATTTACTTGAAACAAGATTGATTTTTGTGAATGATAGGTGTACATTTGAAAGCTCTAACCAGTTGATTAGGCCATCAACTGACATTACGGTATCCACATGCAAATATCGTGTAAGAGAGAATCTTGGGAACATTTCTGATTTGGGGACCTTGACGATTATATCAAACATGCATTGGTTTTCTTGAGGTTTTTTAATACATTTTAGATCATCATGTCTTGATTAAGAGGGATTTGCATATAGTCTTCATAGACCTAGAAGCAGACATACTTAGCGTCTTATGGAGGTTCTGAGAGATATTTGGAGGCTAGAGGTGTTCACCTTAGCCTATACTAGAGTGATTAAGGACATGGCAAGTGTGCTAAAATCTATCGGGGTATGGGAGGTGATACATAGTATTTTCGTTGTAGTGGGGTTGCATCGGGGATGCGCTCTTAGCCTATTATTTAGTAACTGGTTGTAAGACATCTTGTGCCATTAAAGGAGAGGTGCCTTGTTGGATGTTATTTGTAGATGACATAATTGATTGTGAGACATGAGGGTGGAGGGGAGTTAACTAGAGATTGGAAGTATGGAGGCAGGCCCTATCAATTTAAAAGTTTAAGTTGAGTATGACTAAAATTGGTCCTGCTTGGAGTGCTAGTTCAATGATGTGTCTTATGAAGCAGAGGCGTGGATGTGAGGCTTGACACACAGGGTCATCCCTAGAGAGGAAGTTTCGAGTGCGGAAATGTAGTCAAGATAATGTGGAGATCGGCCGAGGATCTCGCTCATCATTTTGGAAGCCGAGATGGATGAAATGAAGGCTAGAATCCGGTGTTACGTGTGATGAGAATATACCACCTAAACTTAAGGTAAGTTCTACGGAAATTGTGAGAAGTCGAGTCGGTATGTTATATGGGAGGAATGTTGGCCAGTTAAGAACTCGTGTCTAGAAGATATGTGAGTGTGAAGATGAGGATGTTGAGTGGATGTGTGGATATACCAAGAGATAAGATTAGGAATAGAAGATATTGGAGGGACAAGGTAGAATTGGCTCCCATGTAAGATCAAGATGCGTGGAAGTGAAGGACAGTGGTTGAGGCATGCAAGAGAGGAATCAGATGCCTCGGTTAGGAGGTGTGAGATGTTAGCCAATGAAGCGAGGAGGGGTTGCGGTAGGCCTAAGAGAGTATTGGGTGAGGTGATTAGACGGGGTATGATGCGTTTATTTCCGAGACTGTGACCTTTGATAGGAGGGTGTGGTGGTCGAGGATTAAGGTAGAAAGTTAGTTAGTAGTTGGGCATCTTTTTTTAACTTCCCAGTTTCAGTATTATTCTTTTCTTCCCTTTATTTTAGTTTCTATCACTGATTTGTTTCGCCTCGGTATTTTATTATCTTGTTATTGTTTCTTTTAATTGGTTTATTTGTTTATTGCCTCTTTTTATTGTTTGTTCAACCAAGTGTCTTTGAAACAACCTCCTACCCTCTCCGACCCCACTTGTGGGATTACACTATATTTGTTATTATTTGTTGCTGCATTAATAGGCGGGAATGATGAAATTTGGCTTATCATAGGTGAGGCCAGAAGATGAATCTTCTCGGCCACATAAAGAAGTAACCATTTTTTTCCACGATAGCTACCAGGTGTCCAAGTTACACACTCGACTAATTCCAGGAACACTTGTTAACCCCACTAGAAATGCGTGCGCGTGCTTTGTCCATCAAGGGCGTGGACGGATAGAAAAATGACCTAGTTTATCCTATTTATCCCCAAAAAAAAGAAGAATTGGGTTTGAGATATAAACTAATTACCAACTTCAAAAAATAATTTCGCTGATATCACAACCGGGAAATTCAAAATTTGAGTTTGGATTCTCTTTACTTTTAGTATCACCGGAGAGCTCATCTCTTGTGCAAGGCCTATTTATCAATAGTTAGGTTATATTTTGATAAGATGCTTCTAATATTTAGATTTTATCTTTCATTAAGTTGATGAAGTATAGACCTCAGCCTTTGAAGTGTAAATCGGGAGTGGACTCCACTAATACATCCGCCTTTGTGTAAATTAGAGTGGACTCCACTAATACATGAACTCTTATGTATGTTATTTGGATTGAATTTCCCAAATGGCTGCTTAAGAAGGTGCTCTACTTTTTTGTTGGGAGCTGAAGAACATGTTACCTCAAACTATTCATCATAAATTCATATCCATGAAGAGACTTTAGCTCAATGCATTGCAGCGCCACCATTTCTTCTCTTGTTAAAATTGTTTATCAATCTGCTAATGTCAAAATTGAGATGGGTTGTACTGTACATATAATTAGCATTTTGCATATTTGATTGTTTATAACAGTTATATCTTTTTCTACATGAAAAGGCAGGAATCTGGGGACTCAGTGGACATTGATGGTTTTGATGTGAGTTATGTAGGGTGAGAAGGATCACAATGACATTAAAATGTATTTCTTTCAATGTCCATTTATCTTGAAGATATTTCTAGATTTTGTTCTCAGAATGAGGTTTTAACACTGAAGCTTGGGAGCTTGGGAACCTACGTGATAAACAAACAGACGCCAAATAGGCAGATTTGGATGTCTTCACCAGTGAGTGCAGTCTCTCTCTCTCTCTCTCTCTCTCTCTCTTTCTCTGTGTGTGTGTGTGTGTGTCTCTTTGTAATTGCATTTCAGCGTGTCTTGGTTTTATCTTTTATTATCGTATATGCTTGGGCATGGACTACCTCAAAATCAGCCTGCCAACACAATGCAGTCTGCAAATACATCCCCGTGCCACTTCCATCTATAATTTCGTTGCACGCTCTTTTTATCAACTTGGAAACATTTCTTGTACTTCCCTATGGCGTATATATAAGACTGTAACATTTACTTAGGAAAAAAAGAATCAAGCGACTCGAAGTTAATGACAAAGAAACATCCCTACGAGGAGTCTAAAATTTGCTCAGATTATTAGAGCAGCAAGCAATTGTTATAGTACCAGTGTGTGTCTTAGGAGTATGTATAGATTCATAGTCAATGAGTGTATTTGCTCATTGAGGCTTTCCTACTCTACTATACATGATTGAAACAAATCTGATTCAGTGTTCCACATTCCTCATTGAAGAATGCATATGGCCGTAATATGCTGCAATTATGAAACTAATACTTGGTTGCAGGAAAGAATGATAGAATACCTAAACATGACTTCTTGCCCAAAATTTTACGCAAAAAACTAGCTTTAGGGTATGTTCTCAACAGTATATTTGATTACAACTCTTCCTCTCTTAGCAGATCAGTTCTAGAACTGGATTCTTGAGGAGAAATTCAAATATCTTTAATCTTATGTTAGACACTGAACTGAGATCTTGCTGGTTTCATCAATGGAGCAGCTTGTCCATTATTAGTTCCTCCATTGGTATGAAACTTGTATCCAACTAAACCCAATTGTGCTCATTTGAATCTGATTACCCGATTTAGCATTTCCAACAGCATGCAGAGCACAGATCCTCCTTTGAGTTTTGATCTTAGTATTATCCTTGATATACTTATTGCCAAAAGCACCAATTGATTGCAAGCAGTTGCCTCTTTCATATAGAGCTCGACCTCTTCCACATTCTTTAACTGATGATATTTGAAGATCAAAGTGCTTTCTTTCTTTTATGAGGCCATTGTTCATCACCACATTTCCTTAGTTTTATTAAGAAAGATAGTACTACAGTGTTGGTCTATAGTCTACCAGAAGGAAAGAAAAGTAGAGGAGGCTTGGTACTTCCTTTGTAAAATGTCAATGAATAAATTTCGCTATTTTCACTTTCAAGACTTATTAGAATTCTGCTCCTCTTTGAATTTATAACAAAGTAGTCATAAAAGCGTTTAAGCGTTCCCGAAGAGCAAGTTCAAATTGCCGCAGTGGATTCAAAAGATTCATTTTTGCTCCTGGTTTCCTCTATATTTATCAATTCATAGTATAATCATTTGCTCTTTGTGGTTGATGTTAAGTTTGGGTGTTGTTGAGATATGCACCACGTCCGTTTCTCATTGTGTTGACGAACTTTTTTGTTGCAGCGGTCCATCAAGGTTCGATTGGGATCACAGCTCTCAAGGTTGGTTCTATAGGCGAACCAAGGCAAACCTGCTAAAAGTTTTGGAAGACGAATTAGAACAACTATGCGGAAGTGCCATTAATCTTTCTTAGAATGTTGGAATTTTGTGTTTAATGTATAAGTATTTCTATGATTTACATGTCTGGAATAATAACCTCTTTTTACCAAACTCTTAGCTCCTCAATCATTCCTACTTTAAATTATAATCTTTACTTTTAAAGCTTCTTATAATACTACCTCCGTTCCTTTTTAATTGTCATAGTTATTTTTAATTATTTGTCAATTTTAAAAATCAAGAGTAAATTAATTATTTTTTTTTCCTATTTTAGTATTTTTAAGAATAAATTTTACTCAGACAACTAAAATGAAACTGAGGAAGTATGATTTTCTCTTACTTTTTCTGTGTGTAAGCTCATATACCATTATATATATGTATGTCATACATGTACTTAACAAACATTGATGTATATTAACACACAAGACATACACAATGCATCATTCGTTGTATGTACTCGTATACTATTAATGTATATCAATTTGTATGTATAGCATGATACAACAGACTGTATCATACACACAGACATACGAATTGTTTCACGCTGAAGCCATCACCACAAATCATTGTAATCACCATCACAAACCATCATAACTATCACACATTTTTCCATAACAATACAGTAAGTATTTTCATACATAGACACACACACACAAGAAAATATGATCTGTAGAGATAAAATGATCTAATAATATTTGAAAGTATCTGTAGAGATAAAATGATCTAATAATATTTCAAACAAATTAGGAGCTCTCGTTGGCCAGAAGCAAAATTTTATTTTATTTTAAAATATTATTTTGAAAAATTATTTGGACATAGAATTCTGATAATTTTAAAAATTCAAAAATTATTTTATAATTTTTATTCTAAATTACTCACTAAAATTTAAAAATAGCACAATGATATTCATATCTAAATATAACTTTAATTTTTCATATACAATTTTGACTTGAAAATAAAGCATACTTTTTTCCCCCAAATTTCACGATTCTACGTCCAATGCCCACCTAAATAATTCAATCGCTATACAATGTCTTCACCAGAAGAGCATCGCCTACTCTGTAAGGGAAAAATCTTGTGGGTTTGTCCTTTCTCAGAATATGGCATAAATGCTTTTAGCTTTAGAATCAATTCCTTTGAACATCTTAAAAAGGTCATTCAATCTTCAAAATTTATGTATATCAATAGAGCTATTAATTTGGAACATCTTTTTATAAAATTATCTAACTAAATTTACCATAAAATGATTTATTCTAATAAAATAATTCTTTTATACCATATAAATTATGAATTCTATAAATAAAATAAATTAAAGAATCTTATTTATTATATCGATCCATTATTACGGATCGAAATGAGTTTCATTAACTTTTGTCTATTTTCAGAATTTTTAAATTCAAATTCCAAAATATTTTATTTATTTTTAATATTAAATTGACCAATTTTAGTTTATAAAACAATAAATTTTGCAGTTCAATTTAGGAAATACTTAATTATAAAAAATAAAATTTTAAATTAAAAAAACAAAAAAAACATGTAATTTAATTAAAATTAAAAATTAACTTTTTTCAATATTAAGACATAATTTTTTTTTTTATAACTATCTCTATATAATTTTATGTTTTTATAACTATCTCTATAATATTAAAAGATGCATAATTCTAATTAACTACCGAACAATTTTTGAAAGTTATGATGTTAGAATCAAATGAAAAGAAAAAGGGAGGCAGGAGGTTTAAGAGTAATAAATAGACAAGTTGTAGAAATTAAAGACATTATTATTAATTAAACAGGTGCATCATCATACATACATGATTACAGGGACCAGGTTGAACCAGTGGTGCTATATAGTAACTAATTAATAGTACAAATAATTAAAGAGGAGTAGGTCCAAACTGGATTCTTGGTTGAGTACTCATAATCACACAACATTTTTTTTAAAAAAAAAATGATGGTCAAAATTTAAAGATGGATTTTACAAGGCAACCTCTTTCTCATAATATCTTGTACAGTTGGCTAGCTAAAGACTATATATTAACCACAAATATTTTTTAAAAAGACCATTTCAAATCAACTCCTTCATTGAATTCTACACCACAAGATACAAATAAGTGTGAAGTGTCAATCTGATTCTTATCTCCTTTATAATTCTTTTGATTTTTAATCAAAATTATGTTTTACTATATCGCGCAAGTGGCCTTTATTTATTCTCAATAGACTCTACTTCAGCTTCTAGTTTGTAGGGCACACAACACCAGAAACTCCTCTTTAGAGGATCGTTTGTAATACGGAATAAGATAAATAAAAAGTTATATAAGTGGTGAGGTATATAAGTAGGATTAGTTATCTCCGATATTGTGATATAAAATCCTTAGGGAGGATAAATAATTTCAAGACTAATTAACATTTTAACTAGACACTAGATAAAATAATAATTACGTATTTTATTCTGAGATTATATTTTTTATCGCTAGGCACAAAGCGGCCCCTTAAATCTTATGACCCAAAGGATTTAGTAGCTTAATTGCTCATTTGATTAATTACTTGAAAATTTAGTTTCTCATCTTAGTAGTTACTCCTTCACCTATCTTCTATGTAATAACAACTCTGTGGCGATTGATTTAAAAATTGATGAAGAACTTTTTTGTATTTTATATGATATTTAAGTTTTATGCCCTAATAACTATAATAAAATAATCATTCTTCTGAAATATATTTAAAAAAAAAAAAAAAAAAGAGCTGGATGAGCGCTAATAAGGCTCGTACTCTTTGCCTGTTAAGCCAGGAAATAGCTGACATTAATAAAGTTGATCCACTATTTTTCTGGATTTATTAGCATAGATATTTTGAATTTCTTGTTACATAATACTAACGACTTTTTCGTCAAGTAGAATTAAAGAGATAAATAATATTATATTTATAAATATTTAATAATAAATTTATATTTCACCATTAAAAAAAACTGTTCACAAGCTATAATGTGTAATCAGCTGTGGATTATATCAGAAACAGGAGTTTTATCTTTAAAGTATTGTTTTTAACGTAAATACCTACAGTAGAGTGTATTGTGGTGTGATCAATGGCTTATTTAGTATCAAATTAGTTTTACTTTCTTTATTAGTTGTTTAAAATATTTTTGGTAATTTTTAATTTTAATTTTTAAAAAACAAAAAAAACCAAAATAAATAAAAAAATTAAAAAAATTAAAAAAATTAAAAATATTTTTAATTTAAGATTAAAAAAATAAAAAATTTTTTTATTTTTTTTGTTTTTTTAATTATTTGATTTTATTTTGTTATTTTTTTAAGATATAATTAATAATTTATGAAGATTGAATAGATTTGTCAATCGTTTTGTCGTCTTGAAAAGGAAATGATTTTTCAAAAAAAAAATATTAAAAAGGAATTAAAGAAACAGAATTTTAAGTTCGCATGGAAATGATATTACTTTTTGATTGTTTAAAAATAATATTTTTTTAAAATTTTTGCTCAATTTTTATTTTAATTTAAAGAATTAAAAAAGAAGATGTTTTGGAAATTTAATTTTTAAAAATATTTTTAATATTTTTAAAAAAAAAGTTTCAATATTTGTTAATTTTGGTTTTTTTTAAAAAAATTTATATTAAATTAAAATTGAATAAATAAATTTAGGGAGGAAGCAAAACCGTGGGCTTTGTTCTATAATCTCCTCTTAAGTAGTTTTCTCCAAAATTTGATTGAATGATGCCTACATGCTTGAAGAACTTTTAAAATTGAATAAATAAATTTAAAGGGAGGAAGCAAAACCGTGGGCTTTGTTCTATAATCTCTCTTAAGTAGTTTTCTCCAAAATTTGATTGAATGATGCCTACATGTGAAGAACTTTTGGCCAAGTAGATGTGATTGCCGGCCACGAATAGTTTGCTTAATAATTCAAAAATAGGATGAAAGGAGGGACACTAATCCTCAAATTAAGGCCACTATCAAAGTCCAGATATTTTACAAACTAATACTAATTAAAAATCCTGAAAATATCTGCTGAAACAGATGCCTCAATTAAAATAATACTACTTCCATATATCAACTCTGGGCCCCAAAATAAAGGGAGAACAAATTAGGTTCACTAATCTCTTGAAAATGAGTCATCACTGTATGTGATTTATTTATAATAAAAGCAAAAGAAAAGAAGAAAACATGTGGTGTTTGTCAAAGGCAGACAATTTTGAACATCTGTAATACTGTATTCTGAGTAATTGCTAAAGTTTTCAGCCATTCATCCCACCCCTTGTTGAATTTGAACCACTCCCCTCCCATACTGATTCAATTTCTTATTGCGGAAAAAGGCCTTGCAGCTTTCAGTACCATTTTCTATAAACGAGTGATGCAACCAATACTTCTAGCAAACCACTCATGCTGGGTTTTCTTCTGGGTCCATCTGAAATCCTTTCCTCGTTATTTCACTAATACACAATGTCAATTGAATATAAGTTTATCTGGTAGTATAAATTGCAAACAATTAAAATACATGACAATCTATTGATCAAAAAAATAATATTAAAAATTATTATATCTCACCCGCCAAAAGACTTCGTTGAAGAAAGCAATCAATCGAAAAATAAAATGATCCAAGTAAAAAAGAGAGTGTTGCAACACCAGGAACTTTTATGTCTTGCTGTCTAAGAATTGCTCTGTGAATCTGGTCTCAAATGGTTAATGCTTTTTGGGACTTCGTTGGTGCATGAAGTCGCGGATAAGTTGCTTTAACTGTTCAACCCCAATGTACGAAGAGGCATCTCAACTCCCCGATTGTAAAAAGTATCTATTACTTATTGATTTAATAAAATCTTGTTTCCTCTCTAAAAATAGAATGGTGGTAAGTTAGGGAATGAATAAAAATGAGAATGCTGGGATTAAACTACAATACACATGCCTGATTTTTTTGTTACTAGGTAAACTAAGAAATAAATCAAGGGGAAAGAAAAACAAAAACAAAAAGAAGGTAATGCATCTATATTACATATATGTTTTAAGGCATTCCTCTTCTTAATATTATCCTAAACATATTACATATATAGTAAAATAAGATAGCAAATGGTCCTACCCCTACGAAGATTAGTACTACTAGAACAAATCAACAACTCTAATCCTAAACTATCATACCAAATCAACCGACTACAAGATTTGGGGTAAAGGGTAAGTAAAAAGTTGAAATGACGTAACGTAATCAAAACGAATGGTCAATCCGACGGCTGAAGGTCTCCGAGCTTTCCAGATCTACCGTCCTCGAGTCATCACCGAGTCTACAGAGCTCGGCGATCGCCACCCTAGAGCTCATCTTCTGCCGATTATTTCTCCTGATAAACTCTATAACGGCCGTGCATCCAGGAGCCGCTGCCTCGTATGCGCCGTCTAACTCCACCGGCGGCGACACATGGACTTTCCGGTGACATGACGAACTTCCAGTATCGTCCTATAACCACGAAATCGAAGTCTTAAGTATTCAACCTCACGAAAAATGAAAGAGAAATATCAAACTAAGGAAACAAATGGCATGGAAGTACAGAATACAGGTTGAGAAATAACGAGAGCTAGAGATAGTTCATACATCTGAATGGAGATCCTCATCAGTTCCACGCATTCGCTTCAAAGAAACATTTCGACTGCCGTTTGATGAATCTCCGCTGCTGGATGAACTAGATGGCGGTGGAGGCGGCGTAGATGACCACGGGACCACCTGAATATCCTCCGAATCGATTTCGTCCTCATCTTCACCCTCTTCATAATCAGTTTCCTCGTCCTCTGTGCCACTCCCTTCATCGTTCACGCTTTCACTCTCCTCCACTTCGTCCCTATGGTAGTACACATCCACACACCTGTCACATACGGACACAGTCTGCCCAAGCTTCGCACCGGCGGCCGACCACGCCGTCGGCGATTGACACACCTGGCAGAGCAAAGACCTAGAATGCCTCGCCGCCAGAAAGTTCGCCGAGTGAACCTTCGCATCACAGTCCCAACATAAACTGGCGTTGTCTGATTCACAGTACATCCTAGCCAATCCCTTACAAAGCTCACAAAATTTCATCGTCGTCTCTATATTCTCCAAAAATGAAAAGAACAAAAAAAAACTTCTCTCTCACTACAAAAGCCAAGAGAGGAATGGCAGCAAATCCAAAAAGACAAAACAAATTACAGGCAACAACTTCAACGCAAGACAGAGAAAACGGAAAGAGAAAAAAAGAGGAAGCCAATTGCAGCTGGAAGTGAAACCACCTTTACTTTAAACGAAAATCACAGAAAACACCAATTCATAGCAAGGGTATAAATGTAATGGAAATTCTCAAACGAGAAAGACCTAGGAATGCGTGGTGGGTGGTGTTAAACGACAACGTATAGAAGAGGTGAATGGTGAGAAGGAGTGACAGGTGGTAGGTACGTGAGGGCTATTTTTTATTTCTTTCTTTTTTCCTTCTTTTCTTGTGGTTCGGGAAGAGATGTTTCCTTGGGTTCGTACAGGATATTTTTGTAGTGTATTGTGGGGTGAGCTGACGTGGAGATTTAGCGTTGGAGGAAGATTCTGAATTGTCCGACGTGGAGTAATGGGGACACGTGAAATGCGCCTGAAGAGGAATTTGAATTGGTGGGGAACAGGGTGGGGTCCCCTTTTAAGCTCAAATCACATCATTGTGAAGGGGTAGGGTTGAATTAATTATGTGCCTTGGAATGAAATCGTTTACAAGGTAAATATTGTCCCATGTGTCGTTGCCTTAGGCGGACTTCTCTTCCATCCACATTCTCGTAATTTAATATCATCATATATGTCAATAATACGTTTGGTTGGTCAGACGAGATAAACTAGAATATTTCGTAAATTGAATTATCTTACGAGTAGAGCACTTAAAATAAGTTTAATTTGAGTGGTCAATTTAACTCGATTCCTTATTTTGGTTAGGATTATGTCATGGCGGAGTGCGTAAATAGTTATTTTTGTAATTATTATTTAATTAATAATTGAAATATAATTTTTTAATAAATTTATTTGTTTTTAAAAATAAATAAAGTAAACGCGATTAAAATTAA
>JACEIK010000062.1:623254-662094 GCA_018107945.1 Datura stramonium
TAATTGAGTGTTAATGGATTGGAGAGAATCATCCTTTCCAGCCATATTGACAAAAGCAAAGTGAATACAGCAAGATAAGCAACCCCAAAACAACGATAAGTCTACATGGATTCTACAAGGAAAGAAATTCCTTTTAGTAAGGAAAGAAATAAATCATGGGCTGAAAAGGAAAGAAAATATTTGATAAAAGATTGTTGAAGTCAACAAGGATTCTACAAGGAAAGAAATTCTTTTTCTAAGGAACGAATTAAAGTGTGGGCTGAAAAGAAAAGAGAATATTTGGAATCCTATAAGGAGTCAAACAAGATCTTTCAAATAATGAAAATGAGTCTAAAGTTTCCTTCTCTTAGTTGAGGACAAACTGATACATTCAAGTACTATAAATAAAGAGGCCAACACGTCCAGAAAAGCATTCACTCACGAAATACTCTTCATCAAAATCCATTATTCTTAGGCGTTCAATTGACATTAAAGTTGAAGAGAGCTAACCGGTGCTAGAGATTTTCCCCTAGTTCTATTCTGTTGCAGTCTAGGTCTAGGAGTCAGCTTGTGATGAATCTGTGAACTTGTTTTAGTTTCAATTGTATTTTCATTCTCTTGTAATTGTGTTAAAGTTCATATTGTTAAACTAAGGGTAGTTTATACAGGCTAGGAACTTTGCAAGGGCTTAGGGGTAGGTCCTTGGATTGCGGGGGGTTGCAATCCGAATTTAGCTCGGTGTCTAGTGAAGTTAAGTTGAAGTCCTACTAGGGAGTAGGTCGTGATTTTTACACCCATTCAAGCCTGGGTGGTTTTTCACGTAAAAATTATCGTCTCTTGCTTTACTTTCTGCACTTAATTATTTTCTGCTTGAATTAAGTTACTGCTCAAAGGAATAGAGTTCAAGTCTGTTCTCGTCACAAAATATAATTCAAGAAAAGTTTTAATTTGAAAAAATAAGTGTTAGACCCAATCACCCCCTCTTAGGTCTAATTCTGAAGTCATTGCAATAACAATTGGTATCAGAGCAGGTTGCTCTTCTATAGGTTAACACCCTAGAGTAAGATCCATCAAAATGACTTCTGAAATATCTCTACCTGAGGGACAATCTAACACTCGATCTCCTCTCTTTAATTGCCAATATTACAGTCTTTGAAAAAATCAAATGAAAATTTATATGAAAGTTGAAGACTATCAACTCTGGCTAATCACCCTGAAAGGACCTTTTGTTCCTATCAAAGTAAAATCCGACATGACAAAAGTGCCAAAGACTGAAGGTGAATTTGATGCTGATGATTTTAGAATGATGGAGAAGAATGCAAAGGCTATAAAAATACTCTACTTTGGACTGGGCATTGATGAATACAACAGTATCTCTGGATGCTCCAGTGCAAAGGAGATTTGGGACTCTCTCACTCTAGCTCATGAAGGTACGAATCAGGTAAAGCAATCCAGAATTGACATGCTTATAAGAAAGTATGAACTCTTTGTCATGGGCGAAAATGAGTCGGTCAAGGATATGTTTACCCGATTTACGCACATCAGAAATGAGCTCAAATCTCTTGGGAAGAAATTTACAACTGAAGAAAACGTTAGAAAAATTCTGAGAATCATGCCTGCCTCTTGGGAACCTAAAGTTACTGCCATCGAAGAAACAAAATAAATGAGCACAATACAAATGGATGAGCTCATTGGAAATTTAAAAATATATCAATTTAAAAAGAGTGACAAAATGGCTAAGGAACCCAAGAAGGAACACAGTCTCAGCCTAAAAGCTGAATCAGAATCTGATGACGAAGAGATTGAAACGAAGGTTCAAAAAGTTCTTCAAAAAGAAAAAATCAGAGAAGAGAGAGTCACACAATAAAAACAAGTAATCTAATAAGGGACAGTTCCAAGGATGCTTCAAGTGTGGCAAGATGGATCACATGATAAATGACCGTCTCCTCCTGAAAGAAGAACAGAGAGGAAACTCGAAAAAACAATAGGAACTGACATCAGAGGCTTTCAAAAAGGCCATGAAAGCTACTTGGGGAGAAATTTCTGATAAGGAATCAGAAGGAGAAGATGGTGAAAGTAATCTGGCCCTCATGGCTAAAAGTGACACAGACTCAGACAGCGAATCCTCCGAGGTAAGTCTCTCTATTCTAAAAACTCAAGTTCACAATCTATCTAAAAGAAAAGTGACTACATTGTTACTTTCTATGATGGATGAATGTCATAAAATGAGTGTTGAAAAGGCTGAAATATTAAAAAATTTCTCTAGTTTGAAATCTAAATACAAAGTTTTAAAAAGAGAGAAAATTGAATCAGAAAATGCTATCAAAATGCTCAATGCTGAAATTACAAAGTTAGAGGAGACTGTCTCTATTCAGAAAACTAAAAACGGTAAGCTGAAGGAAACAGTCTCGTCTCTAAAAGCTGAATTAAATACCATCAAGGAAAGGAAAACATCAAACAATGAAATAAGTAACAATGGTCAAGGTTTTCATGAAACCGAAATTGCTTTCTTGAAGAAGGAATTGTGCAAAGAGAAAAAGAAAAGTTCCGAGCTTCAAGTAACCTTGAGTCAAACTAATAATGACATTGCTTTGATTAAAAAATAGAACAAATCTTCTAAAGCTTTAACCTAGCTAAATGAACATTATGACAGAGCTCGAACTGATCTTGGCTATAAAAACAAACCTGTCAAATGGGATCAAAAAAGAAAATATGATTTGGCAGAATATAAAATTTGTAGCCATTGTGGACATACCGACCATGTTAGATATGAATGTTTAGCCAAGTTAAAAGCTCTTGAGAAAAATGAAAACATTATTAGATGGATTAGAAAAGATTTGATTTCTCAAGTTTTCAAAAGAAAGGGAACCAAACTGGTGTGGGTTCCCAAATCTAACCCTTGATTGTAATTGTGTTAAAGTTCATATTGTTAAATTAAGGGTAGTTTATACAGGCTAGGAACTTTGTAAGGGCTTAAGGGTAGTGCTAGAACTTTGTGGGCGCTGCGGCAGTCCTTGGATTGGGGTTGGGGGGTTGCAATCTCGAATTTGCCTTGTCTAGCTGGAAATGACATCCTACTATAAGAGAGGCCGGGTAGCACATCCTACTAGGAAGTAGGTCGTAGTTTTTACACCCATTCAAGTCTAGGTGGTTTTCCACGTAAAAATTCTCGTATCTTGCTTTAATTTCTGCACTTAATTATTTTCTTCTTGAATTAGGTTACTGCTCAAAGGAATAGAGTTCATGTCTGTTTCCGTCACAAAAGATAATTCAAGAAAAGTTTTAATTTGGCAAAATAAGTGTTAGACCCAATTCACCCCCTTCTTAGGTCTAATTCTGAAGTCATTGCAATAACACTGGCATTGCAATGTTATTTGTTGAAAAATCACAGTTATCATTTTATGATCTTTCTGGTAGACTTATGGCTCATGAGATCCTCTTGCAGAACTCTCGTACACCAATTTCAATTGTTGCCAATGTTGCTCGACAACACACTTCCACTGCCCGTCAATTCCATCCGAGCTCCCAGAAAAATACTAGTTCCGAAAACAATGGTGTATCTTTTAAAGGAAACAAGCAGTGGTTTCCTAATCCTTGTCAGATCTATGGCCTCAACATTCATCAAGCTAAGTAGTGTCGCAAACATTATAATAGTGATAAATTCACTGCCAACGCCGCCGATGTTAATGCTTCTTCTAATGATTTGTTTCCTGACACTGCTGCTTCATCATCACATGACACCTAATTTGTCTGTTCTTGAACTCTCGGAGGAGTACAAAGGGCCTACAAGGTCACCATAGGTAATGGACATGGTTTGCACATTAGAAACATTGGTCACATTACTCTATCTTCCAGTAATGCTCAGTTTCATTTGAAAAATGTTTTACATGTGCCTGCCATACAACAACAATTGTTGTCTGTTAATAAATTTTCTAAAGACAATCAATGCTCTTTTAAATTTGACTCTGATGGGTTTACTGTGAAGCGTCAGACAAATAAAAAGGTGTTGTTGAAAGGACCAGCAGAAGAGGGAGTTTACAGGCTTCCTATCGCTGCATTAAAGGACATTTCAGAACATACAAAGGCTTTCAGATCAATTCGGACTGCTGCACCCGATTGGCATGCTCGGCTTGGTCATCCTCAACAATCCACAATCTCTCTTATTGTTAATAAGTTCGGTTTTCCTAGTAATTCAGTAAAATCCTCTGGTCTATGTGAAGCTTGTTGTTTGGGCAAACATTGCCAGATTTCTTTACCTGTCACTGATTCTATTGCTGGCAAATTATTGGAATTGATTCATGGGGATGTCTGGGGACTAGCTCCCAACTTATCTTTTTATGGAGAGGTATTTTGTGCTATTTATGGATGACTTCTCTCGTTATTGTTGGATATTTCCCCTTAAATAAAAAAGTGAGATTCTTTCTACTTTTATTGAATTCCACAAATTGGTTGAAAAATAATTTCATATCAAAATCATTAATTTTCAATCCGATTGGGGTGGTGAATTTTGTACCGTCAATACTTATCTGAAGAAAAATGGTATTCAACATCACATTAGTTGTCCTCATACACATCAACAAAATGGTCAAGTTGATAGAAAAATTAAACACCTAGTGGATACATGCCTTACCCTGCTTGCTCATTCTGCCGTTCCATCCAGATTTTGTAACTTCGCACCGCTGCATACTTAATCAATATACTCCCTACTCCAGTGCTTCACCGTGTCTCACCATTTGAAAAACTTCATGGAAATTCGCCAGATTATGGTTTTATCCAAGTCTTTGGGTGCACTATTTATCCTTTATTACGACCCTATAATCAACACAAGTTCTCCTACAGAACTGCAACTTTTGTTTTTCTCGGGTATGCCAAGGACCAACACGGGTATGTTTGCTTCAATCCTCATGATAATAAAAATCTTAGTAGGCATGTTCATATTGATGAAACTCGTTTTCTATATAAGGAAACAAAGTTGTCTGCTTCCTCTATCCTCGGTACTCCTCCGGAGAAATTTAATTTCACTCCCTAGCTCACACTCATTGCCTCCGTACTGTAACCTGGTTTAGTTATACCATCATCTACGCCACTTTCACCTGATTCTGTATATTCTACTACCAACAACAATTCTAGTTTTAGCTTCTCCTCTTTCGGTGCTTCTCAAGATCATATTCATTCTCCTTTAGAGAAGCAACTGGCTGTCCTTCCAACTCCTGCTGAACCATCACAACCACCTGGCTGCACTCATCCAATGGTTTTAAAGCAAAATCCTAAGCAGAAGACATGGGATTTTATGTCCATTTTGGATGATAACGCCCCATCTTCCTCAGTTCCTCTTTTCCCACCAATATGTTACACAAAAGCTCTAAAAGTTCCATAATGGAGAGAGGCTATGAGCTTTGAAATAACTGCTTTGATACAACATCAAACCTGGGAACTTGTTTCTAAACCATCACATTCCAATATTGTGGGTTGCAAATGGGTTTTTCAACTCAAGCACCATCCTAATGGCAGCATCGCGCGATACAAGGCTCGTTTGGTAGCCAAAGGCTATATAATCAAGTTGAGGGAATAGACTATGATTCCACTTTCAGTCTTGTTATAAAACCTGCAATAGTTCGAGTTATTCTTTCCTTGGGGATCTCCAATAAATGGACTCTTCAACAATTGGACATTTCCAATGCATTTCTCAATGGACACTTAGACGAGAATGTGTACATGTCTCAACTTTCGGGATTTATTGATCAATGACGCCTTGATTATGTTTGCAAACTGAGGAAATCTATCTATGGCCTTAAACAAGCCCCACAGGCTTGGTATCATAGACTCAATTCTTATCTTCTAACCATTGGTTTTGCAGGCTCTCTTATCTTCTATAATATCGTAGTCCTTTCTTGGATGGCCTTGTATCGACTAATAGCACTTCTAACTGTTGTTTCAAAACAGGGGAACGTAGGAGCTCTGTCTTTAGCATTCTGCCTACCTATGTCCGCTACAACGGTGTCTTTTCCATAACAACGAATCCGTTTCAGCGGTACACCTTCTGTTGTAGCGTGTCTTCTACAATGAGATAGTTTTTGCTGTAGTGGGACTCATTAAGCAGAACAATTGCACAAGGTTTCTCTCCGATTAACTCAAGTTAACCCCAACCTACCAGTCTTATCACGGATTTACACTAATTACCCCTAGAAAAATACCAATTAGGTCTGTCGAGATACCAATTGGAATCTTTTAGATACCAATTGATCCCAACCCGGGTTATCAAGACAATCGGACAACACGATGAGAAAGAAATAAGTGTGAATTCCTAAATGCCTTATATCTTTCCGAAGATTAGGTGTGGACGTCCATACACCAATCCGCAGGAGTATACTTAACATCGCTCTTGTACTTATAGAGCGGTAACCTAGACGCTCTGATACCAACTTGTCACGACCCAACTAAATAGGTCGTGCGGGCACCTACATCGACTCTGCTTAATTGGAAAACCCTTACAACATTTCTATTAATTAGACAAGAAAATAACATCTAGCATTCATATTACTTCTCATTAACTACTAAAAATTTTCAACAAGATAACATTACAAAATTCTTCTAACATGACTCTTTAAAGATCTAGTCTAGACATGTACAAAAGCTCTATTTGAATACTTGACAACAAAATAACCCAGTTTCGTTCGAAAAGAGGAACATTAAAGCTGGTGTTTACTGCTGAGTACTGCACGCCAATCAAGAAACTTCAACCTGCCACATCCTACACCTAAAATAAAAAGGTGTTGTTGTGCCCTCATTTTGAACTAGTCTAAATATGTTTGCGACGTCCGACTCTTCTACTTGATTTTGAAAGGTTTAGAGTCGCCACCTAAGTTTTAGGGAAAAATTTAGGAAAACCATTTGAAAAATGTAAACTCTGTTTTAGTCTGCAAAAACCATTTGAAATTTTAGGTAAGAGTTTTATTTACTCCAAGGGGAAGGTGTTAGGCACCCCTCGAAACCTATCCGGAGATGGTCCTTAAATCTAGTCTAAGATATACCAGGGAAAATATTTATTTCATTATTACCTTCTAAAAAAAAGGGATAAAAGGGTGATAGAAAAAAATGTATTAAAATATTTGAAAATAATTTTTTTTAAAAATGTATGAGGTATACAAAAATATACAAATGATATACATGCGATATACGATAGTGATATATAGGGTGTATGTATATTGATAAGTATTAATTTAAACAAATTGAAGAAAATATGGTAATATAATTCAAAACTATTCTTTGTAGTGAAATATGTAAGTGTGTATGAAATATGTAAGTGTATGTAGAAAGTGTTGATATATATATATAATATACTAATAATATGCGAATATATGTAGTACAAAAATATATGTGAAATAATTGTAAAATAGTGTATATGAAATTATGTTACGTATATGAAATGATATATATGGGGTGAAATATATATGTATGACTAGATTTGTATTATAAGTATCTTGCAAGTATTTTATGCATGTGCCTATAAAATGACATATGTAGTATATATGCATGTGAAGATAAGTTATATATGCGCAAAAATTAATTTATGATATGTACATGATTAAATGATTAAATATACAATATGTGAAATGCTTAAGTTAAATATTTATGATTTGAAAGTAAGCATGTGAATATTAATAATTTAAAGTATATATGTGTGTACGAAAGTAAAATTATATATATAGTATGTAAAAATTAAATATTAATATATAAACAATAGTATGAAAATAAATTATGAGAAAAATTAGTCCATAGCATATAGATAATAAAACAATTATGTATGATATGTAATATGCAAAAAATAAATCTTTATAAATAGAAGTAATATGCGAGCCGGAAATAATTTTTAAAATGCACATATAGATGGGTAACATAGTAAATATATAATATGTAATAAATAAATAAATAAATATGCATGTATAAATAATAGTATATTAAAAGAAATTATAATAATATGCAAAGTATAATTGTATATACTCATACTTAATCTTTTTGGGAGAAAAATGCTGAAATGGGCTGATTTTTAAATAAATTTTCTGCAGAATAGTTGGTAAAAATGGCCTGCTACTTTTATTAAAAACCAACAGATTAAAAATAAAATAATTGGGCCTACAGCCCATTTGGACCAGATTTTGATTATTTGGGCTAATTCTTAAACTTGGTTCATTTGGAACTTTTTTTTAAAAATATTTGTCATCTCTTATTACTAATTGTCTAAAAATGATAGTGATGAAAAAGTGACATCTCATAAAAGAATTTTTTTAAAATTTTTTTGCGAAAAGATTTTTTTAATATTTTTATTTTTTCTTGAAAATCAATTATTCCACATCATGATAAAAAATAAAACTAAATACCAAAAGAGGAAAAGGTCATTTACCGTAATCAAGACTATGAAGTTACGCTAAAACCCATATAAGAAATACAAAGTTAACAAATAATAATAACAATATAAGTAAACTTTAAAGGATAATGCTAAAAATATTGACTTCTTTGGAAGCCAAACTTCTAATTTACGAGGCTCCGAATAGCTGTGAGAGAATCCTAATAGCTATTGGCCCATGTATGTTGGCTATTATCCGAGTTTCAGAGAACTCAAGCTCTCCGGTTTATGCCATGAAAAGAATAAGATAAAAGATTAGAGATCATTTAATTAATCAAAAAGTACATAAAGAGAGAGCTAGCTCAATAATAGCTTTCAAACTAATAGCTTATGCAGTAGTTGAAAAAAAAATCACTTAAGAACAATAACTTTCAAAATCAAAAAAGATACGCCAATAATTCCTAGGGCAAACAAATTCTCTCCTCCAAAAGTTAGTCAAAATAGCGTGTATACTATAATATAAGTTTAAAAACTAAGGCCCTAAACAAATAAAAATATCTTTTTAAGTCATATTTGGGTATACTTATTGAAATCCCAAGTGTGCAACAAAACATGAAATAGAGAGACAACACTCTAAAATAAAATAACTCATATCCTTTATTACCATTTTGACTAATAAATCATTTCAACACATACAAACACTTAACCCAACAAAAGTGAACTCGTGAGCATTCTAACAACATGAATCACTGAACACTTTAAAGAAGGGCAACATATTTTCAAACAAAATAAAATACTTTTTGATAAGAAAATAGCAAATTACTACCTCGCTTATAGTTCTAGTTCATCATTATAGTTAGACTATGACTTAATCTTTAAAACATAAGTATTTCCAACTCTTAGACAATTTTAGGAGTAGAAATAACTTGAACAAGATACAAAGGATAAAACAAATGGTTACCATCTTACTCAAGCTCAAGATCAATATTCTAATAACACTACAACTAATATTAATCATAGTCCAAGGTTTAACCATTTTGGAGCCATTTACACACTTGCAAACACATAATAAATTGAAAACATAACTATGCACTTGTCGTAATATTAAAAAAAAAAGTTGGATCAAGTGACACAACCTCAAACTAGGCAAAATTTACCAACACTTAAAGCTTCGCACTTAATTAAGTTATTTCAAACTAAATCAAGGTTGATAAGTTATATGAGTCGACCACCGTACTCAGAACCTTCGTCCTTCTATCAAGTTGCACAGCATCAGTAGACAAACACACGTAAATAAGACAGTAAGAAATGTGACACAATGATATTTACGTGGAAACCTCCGCTCACAAGGGAAGAAAATCACGACCTACCTCGTAGGATTTCTAAACAACTCCACTAGATTTGAGCAACAATGATTACAAACTCTAGTAATCCTAAGAGATTAAACTCTTAATCTCCCACTTGTAACAACTCTATTACAAGACTTCAAACAATGACTCCATTGTCATCTACACCAACTAACTCAACCGAAAATACAAGGCTAACTCTGTACCGAAATATCAACTAACTCTAGCTTACAATATCAAGGATTTAAACTTTCAAAAACAAGAAAAACAAGCTTACACAAGAGTCATGTTTTTCTATTTATTACAACATCTCATTCCTACATGATAGCACTCTTTAGGTCATGAGAAGATTTTCATCGATCTACTTCCGAGGAACACTTAGACTAAGAGCAGAATATGTTTCGTTGAGGTATGTTTTTCCGATTCCAATGTGTTGTGTGTGTCCACCTATTTGTTTTCCAAGATCCCAAAGACAAGCATCGACACACCAACAAGAAACTATCCGATTGGTCAAGTACATATGACCTACTTGACCTAGTTGCTTGCACACGCCGCACCACCAACCTCTTTCAAAAAATACTTTTTTACAAACAGTCGCCTCAGCTTCAAAACCAAATCGACATCGCACAAGGAACTCGGTCCCTGCATGAGTTCGCCATCATTAAAACTAACACTCTAACAATTTTCCCTTTGACGATGACAACCATCCCGCAAGACTCACAAGTTTCACCATTTTATTCCCCTATCACCATCACTTATTCCCCCCTGCCTACTATTCCCCGTCTACCATTACCTATTCCCCCTATCTACTATTCTTCCAAAGCCATCTTCTCCCTTTGGCATCATTAAAAAGAAACTACAAGAAATCAAGACAAGAAAGCATGGGATGTATTAACTCATGGCCACTGGGGTAACACTAACATGAATGAGAGATAAAGAAAGCAGAAAGAAAGACAATAGACATAGGGCAACATCAAAACACAATTTCATGTTAGTTAGGTTAGCATTATACATCACTAAGTGACCATCAACCGAGAAGAATAAACAAGAACGAAGCTAAAACAAGGTAGATAGGGAGATGAGAGGGAACTGCAAGAAGGGCGTGAGAGGGGAGAGAGGCAGGGAGGAGATGATCATGGGCCTGAGCAATTTTGCAAGAGAGTCGAGATGCGTCATTGAATGTCTTCTGTAAGTACGAAGCAACCTCGTCAAGCTCCGACTCGCCTTTAAGAGTCAGCTGCTTTCAAAGGGAGACGATACTGTGCCTCTACCCGGTTGGCCTTCAAACGCACTATCTCGCCTCTTTTGGGCAAGGCACTGGAAAGTCGCTCATCCACAAACGACTTCTCTTGGGAGGCAATAAGCTCGTACACCAGATCGACTCTCTTCACACCTCCCCTTCTCAATACACACTCACACTCTTCCAGAAGCCGTTAGAGTGAACATCTACTTTTTTGACCCGATGATTCCTGCATCACATTTTATATCAAGAACTCAAAGACTTTGTTCAACAGAAACCCATATGCAAGGCCATGTTTACTATCCTCATGCATGATCTTGTACATGCGCTCCATCATCACATCGCCTAGATTACCATGTTGAAAAGTACCGAGGGCCTCCATTAAGAAAAATTCGCGATCCTGCCAGTCAGCTTCTTTTCTTTAGCTCTTGGGAGAAGAATTTTGTTTATAAATTCAAAGATCAAATGGGGGTATTCTCCCTTCATTTTCTTCTTGAACACCCTTTCCCCTGTAATGTTCTCCAATTTAGCACCAATGAGATGAATTCTCTCCGCGCGCACTCACTATCACCGACTCCGGTCCTCGAGAAGGCAATTTGTAGAATGGAGTCAGTATTTGCTTCGTTTATCATGAAGGTGACCCCATTCACCTTGCTGAACAACTCGGTGCCATTTTCAGCAACTCGAGCTCATGATAGAACTCCCGACTTGGTGGCTCATGCATAAGGTGTGGACTCAAGGAACAAACAAATGCCTCAAACCCTGGAAATTCACCATTTCTACCCAACTTTGCCATGCCATGCCATCCATATAAACAACAACCTCGACCAAAGACTCTACCCTCAACAATTTTTTGGGATCGCATGATTACTCCTTTTCTTTGTCGACTTGTAGAGGACTTGGGTTGAGGCCTTACTCGGGAGGGAGCACCAGTTCCTTGTCCGATAAGCTCGCCTTGAGAAGAAGGGGAGTCCTCTATAGAATCTTTCAGCATCGTTCTCGGGCTTTCTTGCGGTTACTTTTCGAGGAACCGTTCGCTTTTGCCGCACCCGCCCGTGTGATTTCTTTGCCGGAACTGCATTTTGCCTTTCCCTTTGGCTTTGCACAAATTATTTGAGCCTTCCCCCTCACTAGCATGATTTTCCATCTCGTCCCCTTCCTCCCATCAATCACAACATCAGTTAATATCCTCCGTCAATGACTATTTTTCGTTTTTAGCTTTCTCCCTTTCGTACCGAGCTTGGCTTTCCTTCAAAGCGTCGCCCATGAGTTTTCTTGTGGAAGTTTCCGGTGTGTAAAGAACGAACCTGGTCCTTTGGTTGGCTCCGAGGGGGATTAGCAACGATCTTTGACTTTCCAAGAAAGGGGCTGTTCATCTCTCACTCGTCACCACTCTCCCCGACCTAGCATCCGGTTAGTGAGTATGTGAATCTCTCTGGGGTTCCATCCCATCTGGGGAATGAAGCAACAACGAGGGGAAACAGAGGAGAGGAATAAGGTAGTGGACTTGCTTAGGAGCATTATCTCGGGGAAGGGTTTTGTTCGTGTGATTGAGGCGCAGTACGTGGAGAGCGCACTCACAACTAGGTTCCTGAGGGTGTCTCCTTTGTAGAACTTCCCACCAAGGCTATGGCGGGGGCCGAGGAGGAGGTCTTTGTCTCGATAACAACAGGAGGAGTAATAGTCGAGGGAGGAAGCGTTGCAAAAGGAGTGAGCGGACAGAGGGTTTTCAAGCGTCTTGCTCAGCTGGGAGGCCTCCGAAGGACCTAAAGGGCCTGAGCTCACCGTCGGTGGCTATGTTTAAGTCACTTAACGCAGAGGGAGGGGCTAAAGATGAAGTCGTTGAGAAGGGGTTTTCAAAGGAAGCCGATGGAAGGAGTTGTCTCTACGGTTTCCGACACAGCGGGATAAATTGTAGCCGGGTTTTCGCTTGCTTTGAGGATGAAGACGAGTGAGACATTGTTAAGACGAGAGCAAGAGAAAGATTTACGTAGGAGTGTGAGGATTTTGGTGAGTGAAGATGGGGAGATGGAGAGAGAGTGAGACAGTTTCTTCCTTTGGTAGAAAAGAGTTTGAAACGTGAGAGACGAGGGGGCGAAGTTGGTGAGTTTTAAAGAAAGAGAGAGACGTGTCTAACCAATAAGACATTTGGACCGAAAGGTGAGAGGGAAAAGTCCGAGTGATCGGGTATCGATGAGAAAAGCTGCAAAAGGTTTAAAGGGCCACAAGTTATTCCCACAATCTTGTTCATAAGCGAGGAGTAATACTAACCTCGATAGACTCCGCTTCTTGAGATTGGAGTAAGACGTGCATAGTCTCTATCTTGTCAACTTTCAAATTTTCTCATACCCACCATGCGTGTATACCTCTAAGGGTATGGAACCCAGTTAGACACATCAATCACAACCTTGCAAGGATACCTACATTCTGATCATAACCAAGTAGATGGGATCAAAACTTCAGAGAGTGAAAGAGTTTAATTCATTTTGATTAGTCCCAACTTCAATATGTTCTTCTCAAACCGGTCCCTCAGTCTGGTGGCTTGAGCGGAAGACATTGGTAACTGGACTGTTCTACAAACTCTACACGGTAATGTTCCCTTTTTCAACATTATCTCTCAAAAAGTGATGCTTGATATCAATGTGCTTGGTTCGCTTGTGTTGCGCTGGATTCTTAGCCATGTTTAGAGCACTAGTGTTGTCACACATCAATGGCACACATTCAGTTAATACTCCAAAATCCTCTAGCCGACGCCGATCACACACCGAGCACAACACGAAACAATGCACCCACATACTTACTTCACTGTAGAGAGTGCCATACCGAATTTGCTTCCTTTGACCCCCAAGAGACCAAGAGGGGCCTAGGAAATGAGTCATCCCAAAGGTACTTTTTCTATCAACTAGGTACTTCCAACATAGCTCAGACGGAGGTAACCAATGCTTCAAACGAGCTCCACGGGTAAAAGAGAACTAGATCGCTTGTTCCCTTAAGATATTCGAGAATTCTCTGGCAACTTTTAAGTGAGATTCCTTGGGATAAGCTTGAAATCTAGCACACATCCCCACACTAAATACAATATTCGCCCGCCGGCCGTTAGGTATAGAAGTTGATTCGATGATTCCCCGTACATGGTCTCATTTCATCATGACCGTGTTCATCCTTGTCCAACTTTGAAGCAATTCCACAGGTGTATCGATTGTCTTAGAATTATCCATGTGGAATCTTGTGAGCACTCTCCTTGATGCATTTCGTTGGTAGATCACGGGGTCCCAGCTCGTCCCCGCTAACTCTGCACCTGCAAAGAAATGAAGTTCACCTATCATGCTCATCTCGAATTCATTTCCCATAATCTTTGCAAATTCCTCACATAATGAATTGAGTGTAGCTCCAAAGATAATGTCATCGACGTATACCTGAGCAATGAGCAAGTTTCTCCTCTTGTTTCGAGGAAAAGTGTGTTATCGATTTTTCCTCTCTTGAACCCGTTGTCGAGGAGAAACTTGGACAATCTCTCATACCAAGCTCGAGGAGCCTGCTTTAGTCAACACAAAAGGCTTTTATCCAAACTTGTATACATGATGAGGTCGATCAATGTCTTCAACCTGAGGTTGTTTCACATACACTTCTTCCTTTAAGTATCCGTTCAAGAAGAAACTTTTGACATCCATTTGAAACAAATTTCCTTGAATTCCATAAAGGACGCAAAAAGCAATTAGCATATGAATAGCCCATTCTCGCCACGTATTTTCATGTTTATACTCAACTAGGCCCTTCCTCCCGGTTGTAACCTTTGGAAACCAATCGAGCCTTGCTCTCGATGGTGATACCTTGTTCATTCAACTTGTTCCCGAAGACCCACCGTCCCGATGATAGTTCGATCGTAGATGGTCTTGACAATTCATGCCACACTTTATTTCTTTCAAATTGGCAGCGCTTCCTCCTTTACTGCATTTACCCATTCAACATCCTTTAAGGTCTCCTTGATGTTTTTCTGCTCGACATTTGAGATATTTAATGCCGACGATGCAAACATGTTTCGAGCTCCTTTGATCCGTTTGCATGCATGAGTCCAAAGGTGACATCAAATTGTCTAGTGGATGAGAGGATTTGTGTTTCCATTTGGATCTCTTAACAGAGGATTCTCCCGCTCCTCGTACCGGTCCTTTTCGGGGTTTCTTCGCGCATGACTTTCCCGTGAATTATTCAGGCCGGGTGTGTTCCACCGTATCATCTCGGGAACAACATTATCTCTCGCCCCGCGTTGAGCTTTTCATTTGCTCAAAGCTCGAGCAGATCACGATCAATCGCATCTCGCTGGGTTTGCTACGCTCTTGAAGCTCATCAATACTCGCGACTTCCGAGTCTTTTCAAAATCCCAAATTTCATAAAAATAACATGGATATTTGACAATAATCGCGGTCCTTCGTTGTAGACACGATATGCCTTGTCGTTTGGAAGGATAACTAGGAAAATTCCCTCATCACTCTTGGGATCACCCTAAGTTGTCTTTACCATTGTTTAGCACAAAAACACTGGGTAACCAAAGACTCGTTAGGTAGTTAAGGTAGGCTTCTTTCTATTCAAAGAACTCATAGGGAGTTTTGCCACCCAAAGAAGGGCCTAATGAGACAATATCTACAAGAGTTCTATTTTTCCTTTCGACCACCCATTTTGTTGTGGATTTCTGGGAGCGGAGAAGTTGTGACCGATCCCCTTAGCCGTTCAAAAAGCCTCAAATTTTGCATTTTCAAATTCAGCCCATGATCGACTCCGATCCCCGCAATGCTGCGCTAAGCCACTTGGAATTTGGTTTGCGAATGATTCAAAGGTAGGAAATTTTTCATCCTTGGAGTACATTGTCCAAGCATATCTTGAATAATCAACAACAACAACAAAGATGAGTTTCTTTCCTCCACGACTTACAATTTTCACAGGCCCGCACAAGTCCATGTGAAGTGTTTCACCCGTCTAGGAGGTACGCCCTTTTTATTCTTGAAAGACACTGGTATGTTTCCTTTGAAACAAGCATCACATATCCGACTCGCGTAAATTTCACCTTTGGAAGTCCTCGGAACCAGGTCCCCGATACTAACTTGTTGAGAAGCAGATGTATTCACATGCCCTGCAACCTTCCGTGCCATGTGGTAGCTTCATCTTCCACCACGCTTAAACAAGTAAGGCCATCACCAAAGAATGAAGTCAAGATCAAGAACATACTTGCTCTTGCATCTATTTGCAAATAACTACATTCCCCATTGAAGATCTGTCACCGTGCATAGGTCTGAAAGAAATTTGACCTCATTTCCTTGTCACAAATCTGAGACACACTCGTAAGACATATTTCAAAATTTCATTTACATATAAGACATTTTCTATAAAGATGATCATGTCTCTCCAATCTTTTCCTACACCAAGAATGTGCCATTTCTGCCATTCCAAAGGACACTAAGCCCCTTGACACGCCTCGAGTGAGAGAAAATTTTCAATTCTCCGCCATGTGTTTTAAGCAACCACTATCCATGCACTATTTGACTCGTCTCTCTCACTTCTTCCCGCAAGAATGAATCACAATTAGACTTAGGAACTCATTTGCTGAGTTCCCAATATCGAGACAGAGGAAAGATCATATTTCTTGTCCATTCGTAGCTTGACTCGAGACACCTTAGGACCAGTACCCCGATGTTCACTAAGTTTCTTGATCATTTGGCGCCTTCCTTAGGGCAAATTTTTGTCTTGATATACAATTGAGCTTGAGATGACCATTTCTCCCACACCGTGTGCAATGTACTATCAAGGTTAGATACATATTTACGTGAGTATCAGGAGGATAAGTCTTCTTATATCCAATTCCTTCACCAAAGGTTAGATCTTCGATTTGTCGCCTTCTCCAACATCTACGAGGAGGCATTCCACTTAAGGGATTTTTCTAAGTCGATTTTAAGTTTGACTAATTCCTTCTCAAGTTCGCACTTCTTTTCATTAAAAGAGTGAGCTCATCTTGAGAAATCTTTATTTTGGCTTCCAAAGCTCATTTTGAGAATTTTCAACATTACTTCCTGGCCCCCCTTTCGCACAAGAATGCGTTCATTAACTAACTCCCGACATTTTTCATCTAGTTCAACTAGGTTAGTGATCAACCCTATCTTTTTATTCAAGATCTTCAACACATTTATCTAAGACTTCCTTTCTTTGGTGAGATCATAGAAGGAATCAATTAACACGTCGAGATCTTAACTCTTTCAAGTTATAATCCTTTAAATTTTTTCTCTAATGTCAAGAAATGTTACCTCTTCCTTGTTCATTTGCATCTCGAATTAGCCATGAATGCAAACATCGTGTTGAAAGGTGAATCATCATCTTCAACCCATCATTGGCCATCCTCAAAAGCCATCATTTTCTCGAATTCGTCGATGAATTTCCCAGTAGCTAGTGCTTCGCTTGACCATTTGTCACCCGCCGTTTCCTTTTGAATTTATCCAGATCCGCCCTTTTTCTGACTCTTGTCGCCGCTAGTTCTTAGGTACTCCTTGTAGTCAACTTTGTTCATGGGACGCTGATGAAATGACCTAGTTTCCCACATTTATGGCAAGAGGGTCATTTGAACCGTGTCCCCTATTTCCAAGGTTCACCTTTTTGGAAAGCCACCACTACTTCGATCATTTTCTCAAATCTCTCATAAGCAAGTCATGTCCTCATAATCTTCACTTGAGTTTGCCCGAGCTCCTTAAGGGCTAGACCTTGTCTTTTTTCTCGCCGCTCTACTCGATCCCGCCGCCTTGAAAGCTAAAGTTTTAAGATTCCTATGAGTTCATCCATTGCAAAGCACGTCTAGATTTCGAGCCTCAAACATAACTGCCTACCTTGCTTTCCCAAGACTCGGGAGAACACTTAGGATCTTCCTTACCACCGCTTGTCTTTATCGGGCTTCTCCCGTATAGTAGAGCTCATCGTGACGGAGCAACCTAGTGTGCATCTCTTTGAATCGATTCTCCCTCCTTCACGAGAACATCTCATATCGAGTGGTTAAGATATCTACTTTGACTTTTTGACTGGGCCGGTCCTTCATGAGTCAGTTTCTAAGACAATTCAAATCTCCTTGGCCGTCTCACAAGCCGAGATTCGATTGTATTCATCCCATCTATACCAAAGACTAGAAGCTTCTTGTCTTTGTAGTTCTTCTCAATGAGCTTTCTATCACCGTCATCAGACTTTTCTCGTCTTGCAGAGATTTGGTGGTCTCTCCTTCTCGTTACCGTCTTCATGGGAACATAAGGGCCATCTAGCACAACATCCCATAGCTCACTATCTTCAACCATGATGAAATCATGCATTTGAGTCTTCCACCATTCGTAGTATTGTCCATTGAATCTAAAAAGGGGTCTAGTAAAGAGACTCGCCCTTCCTCCAAATTTGGTGGTGCGTCTTAATGTTTTGCAGATTTTTTTCTAGGTGTTAACCTTTTAAAAAGAACCCGCCCGATACCAAATGATAAGTTATATGGGTCACCATCATACTCAGGACTCCGGGTCCTTCTATCGCTGCACATAATAGAGACACACCCACGTAAATAAGGGGGTAAGAAATGTGACACACGATATTTATGTGGAAACCTCATTGCTCAAGGCAGGGAAAAAAAAACAACGACCTACCTCGTAGGATTTCTCAACAACTCCACTAGATTTGAGCAATAATGATTACAAACTCTAGTAATCCTAAGAGATTAAACTATTAATCTCCCACTTGTAACAACTCTATCACAAGACTTCAAACAATGACCCTTTGCATCTATACCAAATTAAACTCAAATGAAAATATAAGGGTTAAATATAGCCGAAATATCAACTAACTCTAGCCGACAATATCAAGGATTTAACTTTCAAAACAAGAAAAACGAGCTTACACAAGAGCCGTTTTTCTATCTATTACAAATGTGCCTCATTCCTACACGATAGCGTACTTTAGGTCATGAGAAGATTTGCATCGATTTGCTTTACCGAGGAACACTTAGACTTGAAGAGCAGAGAATCACTGCTAAGGTATGCTTTTGATCCTCTCAATGTGTTGGGTGTGTCCACTTATTTGTTTTGCGCATCCCAAAGACAAGCATTGGACACACCAACAAGAAAATCATCTCGATCGTCAAGTACATATGACCTACTGGACTCAGGCTATTGCTCACAAGGCCGCCGTGACTGGGCCGCACTTACCAAGGTATGTTCTTCCGATCCCCAATGTGTTGTGTGTGTCCACCTATTTGTTTTCCAAGATCCCAAAGACAAACATTGGACACACCAACAAGAAAATAAACTATCCGATCTGTCAAGTACATATGACCTACTTAACCTAGGCCGGCCGTTTCCGGTGTGCCGTTGCACTCACCAACCTCCCCGCAAGAAAGCACTTTTTACAACGTAAAAGCCTCTCGCCCAGTTCAAACCAAATCTACATCAGCACAAGGAAATCGGGGTCCCGCATGGGTTCGTCATCATCAAAACTAGCACTAACAAAGGTTGTAAACAAAAATTCTACAAACATATAATAGCATATAGATAGATTAACGACTAGAAATAGTTATGTTTCATATGCTCGTAACTCCAATTCATCAAACCAAAATATAATGACCCCAGAAGAATAAATATGTCATATTTTGTGGAGCTTACACTTATATTCTCATACCAAGCACTTTTACATCGATTTAAGAGTCAGAATTACAACACATGACCAACCACGAGATCACAAGTTAAACACGTTTACAAAAATTATTCTACTATAGTTATCCTGCTCGACTTAACAAATATTGTTAGCAACAAACCAAATCGTGATCAAGATCAACTAAGGAGTTGCAAAAATAGAATAAACGGGAAAGGATGAGTATTACCTGCTAAGTAGGCAAAGAATTGAGGCTTATGAGTCGGAGTATTACGTTAGCTTCTCCGACTCCTAGTGCGAGCAAAAAAGAAAATGGAAAGACAAATTAAATATGACAAAGCAATAACTAAGACCGAAGAGAAGAAGGGGAAGAAAAATCAATGTAAAGGCTGCGGAGTCCGTGTACGTGTTGCTGAGAATGATGTCCTTCTCCTTCAATATCTTCTCCTTTTATAGGAGAAAATGAAGGTTCAAAAACAAATAAATTTGAGATTCAAATTTGAATTCTTGATAGGACACTTGCATGAGAAAGAGGAGAAATATGAAACAAGTTTGACAAAATTACCTACTCTAGATGATCGCCTAAATTTCTAGGTCTTCTTGCAGAGCTGACTGTGTTGAAAGAGGAGGGTCCTGGATCGAGGAGGGGAAAGCGGGGGTGGCGGCTACTGGGTGTCGGGCTCAAGTTGCTGCGCCGGGCGAGAGAGTGAGGGGGGCGTGGGTACCGGTAAAATACTGCGAGGGCAAGAGGAAAGGCCGGTGGTCGACTGAGAGCAGGGCTGGTGGTTGGCGCGTTGTGGTGGGAAAGAGGGAGAAAAGAGGGACGACGTCGGGGTGGGGTTAGGGATTAGGGTGTATTAGGAATGGGGAGGGTTGGGTTAGGGCGTAAATGGATTCTTGGGGCGGGTAGAAATAATTTGGACCGGCTCCGATCTAATGATCTGATTTATGAATAAAAGAAGATAAAAATATATAAAACATATATATAAATAAATAAATAATATATACATTATATATATAATATAATAAATATATAATATTTAAGAGTGTAAAATAAATAAACAAATAAATAAATAAATAAATAAATAAAGGTCGTTGGATCAAGATGGACAAGACGAGATTTAAGAAAAGAAGCACATTCCATGTGCTTGCCTACGTGACGCTGGGCTGGATTGGTCAAAATTAGTGGCAAGGATTGAGAAAGTATGACTAATTTTTTGCTCAATTTGTGGCTCGAATTGTAATTTAAAACAAAGCCAATTTCATTTAAATTTAACCACTTTCTTAATAAAATAACACTAATTAATAAAATTGAAATCAATTAAACAATGAAAATCATCTCATTCTTGAAATATAAATAAAAATCCAGATGTATTATTAATTGATTAATTTAATAAAGCTTCCGAACTTAAATAAAATAAATATACAAATTATACTTTAAATTAAAAATTTAAATTTAAATATTATTAAAATAATGTTTCAAACTTTTTAATTTAATTCTAAAGTTTTTTTTATTATATATAATACTTATTTTTTACGCGAAATATATGACAATATATATATAAACTAAAAGAAACAATTCTCAAAAAAGAAATAATACTACCTCTATTTTAATTTGTTTAATTAATATTAAATCATTATATATATATATATATATATATATATATATAGACACACACACACACACTATTTGATAAATATTATTCAAAAAAATAGCAAAATATTATAGTAAAATTATTTTCAACAATTTAAAATTTTCGTAAGTTTAAAATAATTAATCAAAAATGTAGAGAGTCAAAATTGGGTGTCACTGTGTGTAGCTAGGTAGTATTAGTACACCATACAAATACCGCTAGGCATCATCACGGCTTAAGGTTAGTTAACACAACTCGCATAAAATTAATATACAATCAATGGGTTCTAATTTCAACAATTACTCAATGCGTATGTAACATTTCACTAAGTTTAATCACTATGGTAGAGTTACTTATGAATTATAAAGGTTCACACAATTATCCTATTCTTTTGGTAGTTAATTAGCCTATTAGTCCGCCTCTTTTCATTTCCGCCAGCCGAGGGCTTAGGCCGCTACAACGATCCTGGCCAAGGCGTGATGTATCCGTTGCAGCGCTACCTCATCAAGCCAATAATCAATTTCCTTAGTCCAGCTTCCTGCTTTATCCGCCATATAAACTTATACCAACTACCCCTCTTACCATTTCACTTAAAATGACTAAGTCTCGGTTTCTACCTTTTATTAATCTATTTAGTTATTTTTGAGGTTTTTTCCAAATTTTCGCTTAGTGGTAGTACATTAAATAATAACATATACTTGCTATATCATGGTACTGCACTATCTCCATTCACCCCATCATACGATCATCCATAGCCCATAAAATTAGTTTAAAACAAGACAATCAAACACAATTGCAGACATTATCTCAAGTACACACAAAAGACATCAAAACAATATGAGGGAGTCAATTTCTCCAACAAGAAAAAGTACATGCACATACCTAACTCATACCACGAAATGTCATAAGATTCATACCTTAACTAGATGTATAAAACTAATTCCAAACTTGTTCCTCATCTAAAACCAAATTCATATTGGTATATCATGTATCATAATCGGTATTTCAATTACCTTTCTAGATTTACATACGATGTATATCAACCATACCTACACCGGTTTAGGCTCCACTGCATCGGGCATTATCAGTTGCATAATAGTCTTCACTACAATGCGTATACTACTCCACTACTGGCCAGACTGGCAAGACGGGCGACGCCCTTATTCCAGTTTTTCTCACGTTTGATTTCTTTATACCCACCATAATGGGACAATGTCATAAAAAGCTTATATCAAAAATTAACTTATCATAGTGTCACCATTAATGCGGACAACAATCCTCAATTTAGGAAATATAATATCGACCACATCACATGCAAGTCATTATGTAAGAAATTACTATCCTACGTCACTCACTTCATCCCATGCTCAAACATAGTTATAACTTATTAATTATGCTCATTAATCACATCTCCTACTCATAGTCTATGTGATTTACCCATCCAAGGTTTCAATTCATAGAAGGAAGAAGTTCATATTTATACCCGAGAACATTCTCGTCAACAACACTCGGTTAATCTTCTCAACAATGTTTGATTCAAGGTATATCTCCGGGAGATGTACCAAGTACCTCTCCTCGGGATTTTACCTCATTATGAATTTTCTCACTCCTTCTCTAATACGCTTAGCTTTCCTCTAGATTTTCAATGATTCCGATTAATAGTCTATAACAAAGTTAAAAGTACAATCCTACTCATTGAAAACATATGAATCATATGCACGCATATGTTTAACTAATTAAAAAATCTAACGCAAAAATAAGTAAACATAGCCTATCTAGGCGCCAAACTATTGTCTCGATCATTCTTGCCTCTGGGCAAACTACGTCATTCTTTAGATTTCCTCGCGAGCTCCCCTGCCATGGCTGGGTCGTATTCCACCCTTTAGATCCTCTTTATTTTCCTCCAAAGTCTATTTTTATGTTTTTAGACGTTTTTAATAAGTTTTCAAGAACTAGATTTTTTATTCCAAGCCGTAATGTATTTTGAATTTTTGGTCCGCGTCATCCACCTGGCAGAAGTGACAACCGCTGGGTCCCACTCCGATTGCGACTAAACTAATTCAAATTTACTCTCCATGATCTCTTCGATTCTCAAGGATTTATCACGAATTTCTAAAAATTCAAATTTGCTCAATTTTTATGGGGTCGGAATGCTATAACGGCCGGGTGGGTCGTTACAATCTACCTCAAATCGTAGTAAGTTTACCTCCGCAAATATGACACTAGCTAAAGTATATGATAAAGAATATAAAATATTGACTTTTTAAAAATATAAAAACAGAAAAAAGAATATTAAGTTATAAAATTTTCAAATTCAAATTAATTTTTTAAAAATCCCGACAAATTTCTTAAACTTAAAGTCAATTGAAAACCTAAATACGTAAAAGACATTATATACAAATATTTCTTCAACTCCGAGGTATTTCAAATTTATCGGTCATGTTTGATTCTTCAAAGCCCAAGTAACATTAATTGATATCAAAGGGAATCCTAACCTAAAGTGAATCTAATAAAAACCGTCTCCAATTTAATAAGTAATAATAAATTTTATAGTCTTAAATGTTAAGACTTTTAATATAGTTCAAATAAGAAAAGATTTAAAAGCAAAATTCTTAGTCAATTTTAAAATACTAAATATTAGAGTTCTTATATTGTACAAATAAATAAAGATGTAATAGCTATTAGTTTAATTAATTTTAAAGTCCAAAGTATTAAAATCATAATCATTTGAGGAGAATAAGAAATGACAAATTTATTTATTATGCATTCTTTTTAATATATATATATATATATATATATATATATATATATATGAACAACCCACAAGTAAGAAAAGGAAGTTTCTTTCGCATAATAAAACCTTTAAAGAATATAGATTTGGTATCGTAACTAAAATTCACACTTATAAATTCTTGCTAGTAATGTAGTCCGCCTGATGACTACATAAAATGGACAATTTTCTTCTCTAACACCAACCATGAAAATAAAAACTTCATGGTAAATTAGCACCATTATTGAGTTATCAAGAGAATAAAAATATAAAAGCAAAAATTTAAGAATGATAGATTTATCATATATGTATCACATATAAGAAGTATCAACAGGTAGCATAGATTCTAAAACAACTCCATACAAAACATAGTAAAACAATACTAACATGCTCTAATTTATAAGCTAAAGCGTCAAATTTCATAATTTGACTTGATATCAAGTCGAGGATCAAACTAATATAAAAGTCCATAAAATTCGACAATTGATAACTTGTATGCAAAGAGAGTTGTGAGTAAAGTTTAATCATGTTACGTTAATTGTTAGGTTCTTTTATAGATGCATTTTAACTCTATATAATGTCTTTTTATTTAAATTTAAAAATTTTTTATTTTTTTTAGTTTTTTTAAAACTAAAATTCGTTTTTTTTAAAAAAAATGAATACTTATTCATCATCATAAAAAATACTATAAAACAAAACATAGTAGACCAATAATTTTCCTTAACAATAGATCATATCGTGATATATAAAAAAAAAATCAGTATTAAAACAATGAAACAACACTGGTTGTACTTGTGCAAATAAATCAACAGCCTTAGAATTTTGAAAAAAATCTCTACACTATTTAAACTCAATTTTTTTTTTGTAAAATTAAAAAATAGCGGCTCTACTATTTTCTCCCAAAAAAAGAAGTCACTCAAATATAAATACTAGTTTATTATTTGAAGTACAAATTACCTTCTTGATTCATTGTTGAATACGCACATAAAATCAATTTGTGGCAGAGGATTCATGTTACATGAGGATATAATATTAGTTTCAAACTTGATCCATTCTTGAAAGACATGTAATCAAACTTTGGGAGAAAAATTTGTGTTAAAGAAAGAACCAACGAAACCCTATTAATAAGTTAAAATTTTAAAACTTTTCAGACTTATTTGGGAAGGATCTATATAAGTAAAAAAAAATAATTAAAATTTAGTCTTAAATTTCCAAATATAACGAATTTCTTCTTAGTTCAACAAGAAAATATTTAATAACAAAAGTTTTAATTGATTTCAAATTTTAAATATTATGATAATAATTAATAATTATTATTTAAGCAAAAATAAGAAATAAATAATTTTATCTATTATAGTGTCTTTGTAATGTTAATGTACCCAATAAACATTTATAAAGATTCTTTCACATTTTTAATATTATGTAGATTAGTTCCCGTTCTTTTTATAGTAGTCCGTCCGGCCGTTTTTGCCGAAATCATTACCTTAATTCTCCCGTGCTCTAGCAATTGCGCTCCCTAGACCACTACCATATAGTTAGATAGGGACAATAAGTTCGGGGTAGAGCATGTTCTATTTTTCCGAATCTTTCAAGATGAAAATAAAGCTAAATAAGGAGAAAAAGTGCCCCAAATTAATGTATTCCATTCTTAGTTAAAAAGAAAGAAGATACAGCAAAAACAGCTGACTTTTGGTCGCCATAGGAGATGCAAAAACAGCGAATTCACCGCCAAACCAAGAATCATCTCACTATTGAGATTGACATTATATATTTATATACTTTTTCAATGAATTTTTCAACACAAATATAAAATTAAACAAAAAAAGTGACTGAATTCATTCGAACCGACACCTTATACGGTAACTCCGTCCCTACTTGCATTAATATGGACCGAACAGGAGTCGAATCCAACCCTTTATACGCCATAGGTTGTCTTTGTCCACTTTGTTTCACCTCTTCTTACACCTCCTTACTAGATCAAACCTACTTGGTCTTTGCATTAGCTTCTTTTTCTTAGCCTGCTTTAATAGTGCTGGTGCGTTTTGTTTTTAAGATGTAGTATAAAAACAAAAATTACTCAAATAAAAATTTATTCAAGAAGTCGAATTGTATGAGTCTTTTTATTTTTTGGGAAGCTCACTCTCAAAGTCTTTGTCCTAAAAGATTGATTGGTTCATTTTTTTTAACTCCACAACCCATTCTTTCATCCTAAACTCCATAATATGAGTCTGATTGTATAAACTTATAATTGTAACTCCTTACAAGTTCCACAAAACAATATTGTTACCAAAACTCCAGAAGAAAATACGAGGCAAGGATGTGAATACAAACAATAATTTTGTACTGATCAATGCAAGAAACTTAATAATGTGATCCAATTCACACAAGGTAAAAATAAGCAAGCATGCAATAATCGACCTGTGACAATATAGCAAATGAGAAAAAACTCAATTATTGTCACTCATCGGAAACAAGGCAAGAATTCTAGATACTCAACCAAATGATATTTTCATGAAAAATTTTAGCTCTGACACAAAATGTACAACTTCTCCACCAAAGTTAAGCCAATGATCAACAAATTAAAGAATCTCTAAACAATGTCTATGAAATAACTCAAAGTACTACACTAAACTGAGAAACATGAACTAATGGTTCTTCCTCTGAATGCTTCAACCCCACATAACAGCAAAAAATCAAGAAAACTTATTAGTTGAAAAGCATGCAAAGCAAAAACAACTAGAGTTATAAAAAAAAAAAATGTTTTAACAAACTCTTCAACCGGAAAAGACTAGTACTCTCCATTTTCCATGAGAAAAGGAAAAAATTACAACTCGTAATGCCAACAATATAACCACATTACAAGTCAACAAACATCAAGAAAAACACCAATCAAACATTAAATACTGCTAAAAAACTTGGATGAAAAGATTAAAAAGAAAAGAGTAAAAAATAAAATAAACTCACTTTGGTTCCCAATCATTGGCATATCATTTTGACCCAAAACTTTTATTAAAGATACTGACTTCTATATCTAAGATCAAAATGAGCTCACCATAGCATTAACATCGCAAACACAATAAAGAATGAAATCTGTAAAATGGACAATATATTAGAGTTAGATTATCACTGTAAAAAATGACAAAAGGTAACAGAAAAAGTGAATACAAAGTAAAGCAATAATTTATAGATATGGATAAGTATAAGCAAGAATTGGATGTGCTATATCTGAAATTGTGAAAATAACACCGTATTTATAGTTTAAATGTCGAGAATATAATTAAGTAAATGAAAGTGTGTTCTCTCTGACAACATAAGTTTTTAGTTGAGTTGTCACATACTTCAACATAGTATCGAAGCAAGCACAAGTCTTGAGATCAAATCTCTTTGCCGCCCATTATTTAAAAAATACATAACATAATTAAATAAATACAAATATATTCTCTCTAACAAATGAAAGAAGAAACATAGTATAACAACGGAGAGGGGAAAAAATTAATGAAAATAGAAAAAAAAATGAACTAGAGATATAGAGAGAAGAATGTAAACGCCATCTTATTTGCACGTGTCTTTCAAAGGTGAATGAGATTTCAATTTACGAGATGAAAAATCACCAAAATATTAAAAATATTAAGTGTCCAAATGAATAGGTACACTATAACACACAAAAGGTTCATAGAGCTTAGGTATTATTTGCAAGATGCATTTAAAAAAATATTTGTATTAGCTTAGTGTATTATTAATATCTTATTTAATTAGTATACTTTTTAAACTTATGTATAACTAATGCTTGCATAGTTATACACTCTATTTGGTATTATATTATGTATAACTAATACATGAAACCGTGATATTAGTAATGCAGAATGTAATTTTAATGCATGCATTAACATTTGCTAAAGACATCATTGCCCCTCAAAAACCTTTTTCTTACAATTTCCTCTCTCACCATATCGTGGTGTGGATATTTTTTTTGTAAACACATATTTTTAAATTATGCAATGTATTTTATTTTAATACACTAAATCAAATAACGCATAAAAAATAATCTTAACATAATTAATATTAAGATTACCAAAAAACTCTATTTAACATTATTCTTATACATCCTATCAAACAATCCCTAGGTGAATGTGTATGGACATCCCTTCAATGAATGTGCACTTCATAACAAGTAGTATTTTCGATGCAATTTATTTTGGTTTGTGAACACAATTGGAAGCTGTGGGAAAATGAATAATCCCAACAGATTTAAAGTCAATCTCCTTAACACTCGGGCACATCAACATTAATTACTCTTAATTTGGGCTACAGAATATAATTAATAATTTATCTATTTAGTGAAATAAAACTAAGTTATATTCTTCTTTTTCACCGAGGATCAAAGGATCAAATGTTAAACAACATATAAACGAAATTAATAGAGCATCATTCCTATGTATATTGGTCATGTGTATGTTTCATTTGTGTGATAGGACAATATGTCCTACTTATCGATGGAGAAAAATAAAATTTTCCTCTTCGCTAAACAAAGTTGACTTGACTTAGATTTTTCCTTTGCCACTGTATGTGGTTGTATTTCCTTCAATAAAAAATACTAGTCTTACATTATTAAGAAAGTTCCAATATTTCTCTTCGTTTTTTTGTGACGTCACACCAAACAGTGAATCAGAAATAGAAAGTAATTCCAACAGTATTTTACAGTAGTAGCTAACCGTCTAAGTAATCTAATAATGTAATGAACTTGTACAAATGAAATCTTTATTTTTGAACAATTAATTCAGTCTCGAAAACACTCTAGTTACACTTTGGATAAAGGAAGTGATCCGATCCAAGAACTAATGACTCTATCTACTTATCAATTCTCCAGATCTTACTACAGGTGGTGTGAAGTTTTTCGGAGTTCATTATTTAAACAATCACTCAATTATATTATATACTAAAGTTTTTTTTTTTTTCCGTGTGTGTGTAGGTAAGTGATTTTTATGTTATAAATTTAAAAAAAAAATTAAAGTTCCCTGTATAATTTTGGATAGCTGAGTGATTATTTGAGTAATGGAAGTGAAGGTAATCATATTAAATCTCAATGGTCGGCTGAAATGCAACTTGGAAAAAAATAAAAGAACCACCATTGACTTGGTCAATTGAAAACGATGTTGTAAGGGGAAATGGTACTCTCAATGAGGAATTTAGTGAAAAAGAGCTACCCCTTTGAATGAATGTTTCTCATTTCATCAAAATACCTTTTTTTTTTTAAAAAAAAATGCTCCTATTAGCTCAAGTTGCTGGAAAATTTTATGTTATGCAATTAATTAGTAATTTTCTCTTATTGCTGTTGGCAGTGTTGGTGATTTTATGTTCGTGTGATGCAAGGAGCACCATTGATGGAAGCAGTAAGTTAGTAGACAACGAGGAAACACTCGTATCTGCTGGCGAGAAATTTGAAATGGGATTCTTTTCTGATGATAGAGATCAGTTAAGAAGATTTGTAGGCATATGGTATTACAATATGAGTCCAAGAACTGTTGTATGGGTTGCTAATTGGAATAGACCAATTCCGGTTTCAAGAATAAAGAATGAGGATATTTCTGTCGTCGTTGAAGATGGTAACCTTAAAGTGTACAATTCAAATAGTTCCACTCCTTATTTCTCCACAGTACTAGATAGTGCTTCTAACAGGAGAGTAGAGCTGTTGGATACAGGGAACTTGGTTTTAGTTGATGAATCAGGAGCTAGACTGTGGCAGAGTTTTCTGAATCCAACAGATACTTTCCTTCCTGGCATGAAAATGGGTATGGGTTTTAAGTTGACTGACTCAAGAAGTGGGAAGTACACATTCCAAATGGGTGAAGGAGATAACAACACATATGCCATATTTGAGACAGGGGTAGACATTCCTTACTGGAAAGGGTCTGTGCCTTCAGGTATTTCTGGAACCTCCAAATTCAGTAAGATGCCCGCTTATCTCACCTACTTATTATCCAACTTTAATGAGAGTGACGTCAAGTATTCAGGGGCTATGGAGGAAATTCATCCAATAATATTTCTAAACATCCTCCGATCGATTTTTCAAGTTATGTCAATGGCAACCGCAGTGTCAAAAGTACTAGACTCCTGATGAACTCCTCTGGGGAAATACAGTTCTACTTTTGGAATGAGGGTAGATGGTCCTTGATATGGTCTGCGCCAAAAGATACATGCGATATGTACAGAGGATGCGGGAAATTTGGAATTTGTAACAGCAAACAAAGCGCACCCTGTAGATGTTTGCCTGGATATAAGCTTGATACACCAGAAAATATTCTCAATCCATTTTCGGGTGGCTGTTCAAGGACGTTAATAAGCTCTTGCAAAGAAAACAATGTGCAACATGACACGTTCTTGGATCTGACTTCAATGAACTTTGGGAGTCCAGACTGGTCAACTAAAAGGACTAATACCAGTGAGGACTGCAGGAGACTTTGTCTACGCAACTGCACATGCCAGGCCTATACTTATCATGATTCTGGATGCTGGATTTGGTTTTCTAATATCTATAATCTCCAGGAGAACTACACTGACGGCTTGAACATCTCTGTCCGTGTTGGCATATCCCCTATTGGTATTTACTTTTTTGGATTTAACTTATGTATACAGACAGTGTAAATAAGAAGCTGATGTATGACCATAAATTCTTCATTTTACCTTTCTGATACCAACACTTGTTTCATTTCTTGAATTGGCTTCAGAAGTTGCAACACCAGGAACAGTGAACACAGAGACGGCACCACGTAATCAGAGTAACCCTTGTTATTTCCATCTCTCTAGTTCTTGGAGTTATTATTTTGTGCGGCATTAGTTATATAATTTATCAGAATAGAAGAGCGGCAAGAAGTAAAGGTAATGATGCAGAAATTTTATCTGCCTTTTCTCAAGTTCAACTTTTGGAGATATATTATGACTAATATCGTAATCACTTAATTATTTTGATTTTTGAAGCCAGAGAAATTGTTTTGGGTAAAGCTGTGGGGTACTTGCCTCGTAGAGATAGTTCTTAATGAAGATTTTATCACTGAAAATGATAAGAAACGGATTGATGTCCCGTTTTTCAGCTTGAATAGCATACTAGTTGCTACAGAAAACTTCTCGAATGCAAGTAAGCTCGGGCGAGGTGGATTTGGACCTGTTTATAAGGTTTTGCAACTTTCTTTTTCCTTACTTTGGTTCTAAGTTGTATTAACCATTCGGATTCATTTTCTTTTTTTCGTTATATAACAGTTCTGAGAAATATTTATGCAGGGTAAGTTTCTTGGAGGTAGAGATATGGCAGTTAAAAGGTTGTCAAGTAATTCTGGACAAGGTGTTGAAGAATTTAAAACTGAAGTAATGTTAATTGCCAAACTGCAGCACAGAAATTTAGTCAGACTTCTAGGCTACTGTATAGAGGAAAATGAAAAGATTTTGTTATATGAATATATGCCCAACAAAAGCTTGGATACGTTTCTATTCGGTTGGTATACTCCACTCCCTAAAAACTCTCAGTAATGTTTTATGCAAATAGTTTTAGGATTGATTCGCTCTGAAGTTATTTTATAAACATTGTAATTAGATCATGCATCCTGCCGATTATTGGACTGGAGGACTCGTTTTGAAATTATATTGGGTATTGCTCGAGGGCTACTTTATCTTCACCAAGACTCGAGGCTAAGGGTCATTCATAGAGATCTAAAGACAAGCAACATACTGTTGGACGAAGAAATGAATGCCAAAATATCAGATTTTGGCTTGGCAAGGATTGTTCAAGGCAAAACTACAGAAGCTAATACTAACAAAGTCGTTGGAACTTAAAAGTCTCTTAGTACTGCTTTCACCTTTTATTTATAAGGCAAAAGATATATATACACATCTAAAACTTGATTTTACATATTAGAATTAAATACCTCCTTGGTGAAAAGAAGAATAAAACATGGTATTATTTCACTATATATAGACTTCGTTTGATGTCTCATTGTGTGGTTTACACAAATTAGATGCTAAATTTCCTATTCTGAAACACAAAAAACAGTGGCTATATGTCACCGGAGTATGCATTGGAGGGACTCTTTTCAATCAAGTCTGATGTATTTGCTCGAGAGTGGTCCTACTCGAGATCATAAGTGGGAAGAGAAACATGGAACTTTTCGAAGATGCAAACCTCATTGGTTATGTAGGTACCAAAATTTCCCTCATTAATATGTCATTCTTCTTATAGCTTTCACTGACTCAAAATACTAATAACAGGTATGGAGACTGTGGATGAAAGACAGGGCTTTAGACATGATGGATCAAACCATTGTTGAGTCGTGCGATGAAAAGGAAGTGATAAAGTGTGTGAATGTGGCACTTTTGTGCAAGAAGATCCAGCTGATCGTCCTACAATGTCAAATGTAGTCTTTATGCTTGGAGGTGAAAGCATGACACTACCAAGACCAAATCAACCAGCTTTTGTCACACGAAGAAATAGTGCTGGGGTGCAAGTGTCATCTCTTCCTCTAGCTCTACAGCACTTCCAACAATGAGTTGACGATAACTCAAGAAGAAGGCCGATGATCTAGATTTATATGTCAACAGTGTGAATCTTCTGTTAAATTATTTTGGCACGTCGAATAACTGATTGTGTTTAGTCTCTGATAGTCACATTTCTTTATAAACTTCTTCTTTGGGTTATTAATAAAGTTTTATTACCAAGAGATTTATGTACAAGTTATCTAAAAACTTTGTTTGGCCATCTCAATCCTCTTAATCTGCTGAAAGCATCTCAGGTTCCTATCTTGCCACAAATAATATATACATCCAGCCAACAACATTCTATATATACCAACTACAACAAGATACACAAGCAGGATCGCACAAGTGGTGTCCTGGGAGACCGGGTATACGTGTATCTTACTTCCTACCTTTAAGTGGCAAAAGTGCTGTTTCACATAACATTCTATATATATCGCCCTCCTCGCATTTTTCCCGTTGATATATAACAAGGATTTTATTGAAGAACAAGAAAAGAAATAACAAAAATAATAATCGAGAATTGAATGCAATGATCTAGAATGAGGAAGGGGGTGCCTATATATAGGCATAAGACTACCTATAATCCTAATGCCCATGTGATTACCTAAAATCCTAATGCCCATAGGGTTAGGACTACCTAAAATCCTAATGCCCATAGGACTACCTAAAATCCTAATACCCATAGGACTACCTAAAACCCTAAGGCCCATCTACAACAATTATAGCGGGCTAACATTCTCAAACTCATAATGCGACGCAATAAGCATTGAGAGTTTGTCACACAAGAAACGAAACCGAGACGTCGACCGAGCCTTCGTAAAAGGCCGCAATCGGCAAGGGGCCGATGGAACAAAAGGAAGCGATATGGTCCCGAGCCGGAGATGATGATGACGAGTGAAGTGACAATCAATCTCAATGTGCTTCGTCCGCTCATAGAAAACAGAGTTCTTTGCAATTTGCATCGCACTCTTGTTATCACAATGTGCAGGAGTAGGCCGAGAAATGCGAACCCCCCCACTGCAAAGGCTGGGCCAGAATTCAAACAATCTCACATGTAGTCATCAGCATAGCACGCATACTGTACTTCCTCCGTGGAAGACGGTAGACAACATCTGCTTTCGCTTCTTTCATGATATCAAAGAATCTCCAAGAAACACACAAAAATCAAATGCGGATTTGGCATCACGGCACGCCATCCCAATCAGCATCACTACAGGCTCGCAACTCGAGAGATGACGTCGAGGGAAACAAGAGGTTCTAAACCGGGTGCCACGAAGATATCTCAAAATACGAAGTGGGCAGCCTCAGTTGAATCGAAGTAGAGCAACAAACTGCTAACAACGGAACTGCATTTAGCTATATCCTAGCGAAAATCTGTGAAGATACAATTGTTACCTACAACAAACTGAGCAAAGACTCTGGACTGCTTAACAAAACACCATCACTAGGAGAGTACCGTGGTATTGGTTTCAAGTTTTATATTCCGCAGCCTCAAGGTCGAAAGGCTACCGTTTAAACAAGTCGATATATACTTAACTTGCAGAAGATATCCTTTCTTAGACCGAGCCACCTCAATACCTAAAATAACGTAGCAGTTCAAGTCCTTCATGGCAAACCGATGAGCCAAATCTGCTTCAATGACTAATACCATCATGATCATCACCAGTCATAACCATATCATCTACATATAAGGACAAAAGGATTCGCCCGCACTGCATTTCTAACAAACAACGCCTCGAATCATGGTTACTTCTGACAAAGCCAAGGAAGTAATGACAAAGGGAGAATTTCTCAAACCAAGTACGCAGGGCTTGCTTCGAGACCATGTAGCTGAAGCCGACAACCTACCCGTCGGTGATCAACACTCGGTGGAGGAGTCATATACACTTCCTCATGGAGATCACCATTCGTAAATGCATTCTCGATATCCATTTGAAATATCTTCCACTGCCGAACGGTTTAATCAGAATCATAGTGCGAACAAGCTGTCATCTTTGTCCCGAGCAAAGGTCTCTCATAGTCCATACCATTTTGCGGAGTACCCTTTTTGCCACAAGTCTAGCCTTGTATCGCCAATGTAATTCCATCAAAGCTTTGTTTTTATCTTATACACCCATCGATGCCAATCGTATGTTTAACATTTTCAGTGGGAGGGTAACCAAATCCTATGTGTGTGTGTCCGATGAAGAGCAAAGTGAGTTCTCCGCCATAGCATTCTCACAAAAGAGGACGTACGCCTCTCTATAGGACTCGTGTTCGACAATTGATGTGTTTGCAATAAAGGAAGCAAATGGGCGAGTAGCGCACAAGCAAAATCGATAGTCTCGTGATTTCCGACGAGCAGACCTCCTCGCAGGTGGTGGATCTCCGGGCCTTGTGCGGCACATCGAGTGGTACGGCCGACTCCGAAACCGGAGCCTGTGTCAATGCCAAATGGATCAATACGCCGAAGATCCGACTTAGTAACATCACGTGGGATTTAGTCGAATTGAATAGAAAGGGAATATGCTCCAAAAGGTGACATGCCGTAAAACATATAATTTCTGACCGACAGATCATAGCAACGATAACCTTTCGTCCAACACCATACCCCAAAAACACACATATAGTTGATTTTTGGTTTCTTGGGGCCTTGCTTTTCTTTCAACATGAGGACGAAGGACAAAACAAGTACATCCAAAAACGCGTAACGTGCATCCTGCATGTGACCATATAATTTCTCAAACGGAGACATCCCCGAAGTCAATGCGTAGGAACATTGATCACATATACAAATGTTAGGACCGTTTCTCCCCAAAATTACTAGGAACCTCTGCAAATAATAGTATGGAGCGTGTCAGTTTCAACAATATGACGGGTGTTTTCTTTCGCAACACCGCTTCGCCAGAGTATTCGTACAAGACGATCGGTGTAAGGGTACCACGAAAGTAATCGAGTGAAATCATTGAGGTATATTCACCCCTAAGTCACACTAAACACTTTATCACAACAATGTTGCATTTTAACAAGGGCTTTAAAATTGTCTAAATGCCAAAGAAGTCAGAACTGTGCTTCATAAGATAAAACCTGTGCATACCGAGCATAGTCATCTATAAACGAAACATAATAGTTCGAACCACCCTTAGTGGATACCGTGATGGTCCCTATACATCAGAATGAATAATGTCAAAAGGAGCAATCGAATAAGACATACTTTTATTAAAAGGTAAGGCGTAAAATTTTGCCAAGCATAAACTACTACAATCGGGAAATATGTGCTAAGTGCTTAACGACCTAAAGCACCAAAGAGGCTAAAAACGTAAACGTGACACTCGATATACATGTCCCAAGCGGGAATGCCAAAGATAAAAACCGCGACGACAATGGACCTAAACGAAAAGAAGACAAATCAATGCCGGAGGCGGCAACAGCAGACACTCCGAGACTCTCCAGACATAGAGTTCCCCAACCTACGCCAATCCCACCACCTTCCGAGTGTGTTGGTCTTGTACAACACAAACAGAGTCAAAAGAATACCCAATGGGCTGCCTCTACACAAATCGACTGATCAAGCAAGATTGAAAGCACGTTTAGGAATATAATAGACATCGTACGTAACAATGTGAGAAGTAGTAAATGAACCGACACCCTCGATCGGCATAGACGAGCAATCGCATACGTAGAGTGGTGAAAATGGGTGACAAGGGAACCAAAAGATGACAAACAATGTGACATATGATGGGTCGCACTGTAATCCGTAATACACAAGGATGGGGGAATACCGATGTACGGAGGGTGCTCGACGCCGGACGCCGATACGGCAAGAGGGATCGATGCCAAAACCGGCTCGACCGTTCGAACACCCGAGGATCCAACGTCGAAGGAGGCAAAGTGCTAGATTCTGCATCTATCGATGGTGCGGCCACAGCGAGCCGATCGTGGAGGAGTACCAAAGGAGTGTGGCTATCCATTCTTCCCGTTGCCGACCAAACTTAGCCTTGTTGAGTAACAAGGGACACCGGCCTTCCAATGATTTTTCCCGTTTGGTAAAATGCACACTCATCAAACACAACTTTAGAAGATCGTCGCTACTGATTGGAAGTCTCGAGGTTGAGAACGCCAGGGACCGGGATCGGTCCAAGGGAAGCAACAAACACAGCAAGAGTAGGTGTTTTTGACCTTTATCCACCGAGACTTGATACGAGTCTTTCGCAATCGCCCACGGACAATCAATCAACCGTGGGGGAGGGGAGATCGATGAAGGATTGTTCCACGCATTCCTTCAAAATCGTAACGTAATGCCATCAAAAATTAAACCAAACGCCCCTTCTTCCTAGCAACATACTCAGACAAAACCTTTCACCTGCTTGATCTTGTAAGAGCCAATTGATCCCACAAATCGAACATATAGCGTATAGAAATCTTGGAATGCCTGCGCATTCCGCTGGAAGAAAGTACGAATATCGTATTCTCCCACTGTACGTTGGCGAAATTAGACCGAGGCGTCTCTCCAAGTGATCCTGCATTTCTTTAGTCAGAAGCCATATTTAACAATTGCATACCAATTGACCGAGTTATCGAGTTGTTAATCCAAGTATAAACTCCTTGGAGTTAGCAGTTTCTCATAAATCCAACGACAATATAAAATCCAAATTTTCTCATCCTTAGGTTTGGATTTCTAACCCCACTAATAAGCCCTTACATGTTTTTGCCACGAAGAAAATTCTTCATGACATAACTCCAATACGCATAATTTTTGCCATCTAATTAAGTGTTAATGGATTGGAGAGAATCATCCTTTCCAACCATATTGACAAAAGCAAAGTGAATACAACAAGATAAGCAACCCTAAAACAACGATAAGAACAAAATACCCTAGTCAAAAAAACAAAACAAACCAACAACGGCATCCAAATCAAACCAAACCAACAACGACAATCATACAACGCCGTCCAAAGCAAAACCAAACCAACAATGAATTTAGCGGAAGCACAAACACAAGAGAACATCAACTCAAAATTGGTGATTATTTACAAGTAGGGAAGAATCGATTATTTTGGCTCTCTACCATGTTGATATAACAAGGGTTTTATTGGTTAACAAGAAAAGAAAATAATCAAAAAGCGCTAACCGAGAATCAATGCAACGATCTGTATCGGGGGAAGGGGTGCCTATAAATAGGCATAAGACTACCTATAATCCTAACGCCTGCAGGACTACCTAAAATCCTAACGCCCATATGTGCTGTGACTAGCTAAAATCCTAATGCCCATAGGACTACCTAAAATCCTAATACCCATAGGACTACCTAAAACCCTAAGGCCCATCTACTAACAATTATATGGGCTAACATTTCCCTCTCATGACTGTCCCTTCCCATGCTAGTTCCCCTGCCAATTCATTTTAATGATCTGGTTATTTTTTTGCCTTATCAATAATATGCTTTCTTGAGAAAGAACAACAGAAAGAAACATATGACCCACACTTTCACTCTCCCAATTGCACAAGCAAAAATTTGGTCATCTATTAGCCATCATTCGACCAATCTGACTTCAATAGTCCTTAGACATCCAGCAAACAGATGTTGCTGAGTCTCCATTAGTCCTTCTTCACACAAACAACATGTATCATCCTCCACTGGAACTTGCATTTTGTGGAGTCAATCCTGGTTTGCAAGCCATACTATGAACCTAATTTGCTTAGGCAACAATTGCCCTACTCCAATTAAATCAGCTTCTTGCACTTGCACTAGATCTCCTAGCATAGCATTATAACTCATAGTGACAGAACAGTCACCTTTTGCCAATCCTGGTACCATTAAGACATCAACAGTTTGAGAGAACTCAGTTTTTTCAAGCTACAGTGGAGTCCACTGGTTATTTCAATAACATTTAAACCACTAGTTACACTTATCTTTATCTTTTATAAGATTCACTCACTGCCACTATTTTTTTTTATAACAAATTATTTCCTTCATTTTTTTCAAAGTTAATTACTAGTCTACTAGACAAAGTTAAACTCGTACTCCTATATAAATATAAAAATAATAGTTATGCACTCCCACTTTCAAGGTACTAAAACCTGAAATTGATTATCAGATGAGGAGTCCTGAAATACTGCATTATTTGTTAGGTAAATAACTCATTTAGAAAAGCTTTTGATTCCTGGAAATTGGAATCATTTGTGAGGTACGACAATAAAGTCCGGAAAAAAAAGTTGGACACACAAGCAAGATAACTTTAGATTCTAGTGATGCTCTATCACTTCTGGCAACCAAAACTAAGGGGGTCATATATCAATTTGTTAGTGGTTTGGTTTGGACGATTATGTTTTAAGAAATTTATATTATATTATAATTTTTTAGATATTCTAT
>JACEIK010000062.1:670329-687408 GCA_018107945.1 Datura stramonium
GACTTATTTTAGATCACAAGTTTTTCAAATATTTTTTTCTCCTTAAATTTTCCATGGCCTATCAAACAAATTTACATAAATTGAGACTGAGGAAGTAGCTGAAAGCTTTTGGAATGGATGAAGTAATCCAAGAACTAATTAACTACCAAAGATTGAGTTGAATCGTTGAGATTTCTCTATTTGTAACAACAATTTCGGGTTCGAGAGTATGAAAGAACTTCTTGATATAAAGCATTTAACTGTTTTTGTGTGCTAGCTGACGTGACTTTGGGTTAATCAAGTCCATATGTTTCGAAAAATAAATTCACATAGTGAAAGAAAATGGATGTGGAAAAAAATTATTCCTCCACCCCAATTTATATGATGTAGCTTAACTGACACAAAATTTAAGAAATATGAGAACACTTTGCAATATTACCAAACTATTCTTAAAATAAAAAAAAATTTGTTGGTGAATATACAATAAATTATGGTTAAAAATAAAATGAATAAAAAGTGAATAAATAAATATTCAGATTGAGGAGCATGTATCTCGCTCTCTTTAAGGAGATTCAACCCATTGTAGCATAATCTTTGACGATTTAGCAGTAATACTCTTGACTTGTTCCCTCTAAGATAAAATAGCTCAATAACATGGTATAACTCAAACAATTTTCAATTAGTTGAAGAGTCCAAAACTCCATCAAAAGAACGCATTCCTTCAATGTAAATGTTTTTCTTTTGTATGGTGAATTTATTAAAAACTTAAAATATTTTTCTACATCTCAACTCTCTCTTTCACTACACCAACCTCAATATTATATACACAATACAAAATTTGTTATTTTTACAATATATATTTGTCATCTTCTTTTATGTACAACAACACAAAAAAGAAAACATCATTTATATAGATTTAGCATTTCTTCCATCTAGTAAATGTCAAGATAGTAGATAATACTTTGAGGTGTAGTAGGTTAATTATTGGGAGATAATCAGGAGAAAATATTATAGTGTTTATATGAGTTACAAAGAATAATGATATCACTTTCTCTATTTTATGCCCACTAATTATCATACACTTTAATATTTTAAGTTTAATATTAAAATGCATATAAAGTTTAAGAATTTTTAAATAGGAGAGTATATCTTTATGGAATTCTTTTACCGACTAAATGAGACTTAATATAAATAAAATATTAATAATATAAGTAAATATTTATCAAATAAAAAATTATGACATTCTTTTTGCTAAGTAATAAAAAAAGAAAAAGTTTCATGTAAAATTGGGAAAGACCAAGAAAAATATATTGAAAAAAAACACCAATGACTTGGTCAATAAAGAGCTGGCAATGGAAGGCAATGTCGGAAAGGGGGAACTTTTTTTCCCAATAAACCAATTAGTCATGCATGTAGGGTCTCGCCTACCCCATTTGCATTTTATGTTCTTCAGATCATCAAAACTCCATAAACTATGCTCTTGAATCAAGTTGCTGCTGGAAAAATAAATAGTAGTATTACTGCACTACTTAATATCCTTATGCAATTAAGTAATTTTCTCTTATTGCTGTTTGCAGTGTTGGTGATTTTATGTTCGTGTGATGCAAGGAGCACCATTGATGGAAGCAGTAAGTTAGTAGACAATGAGGAAACACTCGTATCTGCTGGCGAGAAATTTGAAATGGGATTCTTTTCTGATGATGGAGATCAGTTAAGAAGATTTGTAGGCATATGGTATTACAATATGAGTCCAAGAACTGTTGTATGGGTTGCTAATTGGAATAAACCAATTCCGGTTTCAAGAATAAAGAATGAGGATATTTCTGTCGTCGTTGAAGATGGTAACCTTAAAGTGTACAATTCAAATAGTTCCACTCCTTATTTCTCCACAGTACTAGATAGTGCTTCTAACAGGAGAGTAGAGCTGTTGGATACAGGGAACTTGGTTTTAGTTGATGAATCAGGAGCTAGACTGTGGCAGAGTTTTCTGAATCCAACAGATACTTTCCTTCCTGGCATGAAAATGGATATGAGTTTGAAGTTGACCGACTCAAGAAGTGGGAACTACACATTCCAATTAGATCAGTCAAGCAACAATGAATATGTAATACTTCAGACGCACGGCGGGATTCACTGGAAAGGGTCTGCGAAATTAGCTACTTCTGGACCCTTCAATTTCAGTCAGGTGCCCTCTTCTGTCGCCGACATGTTATCCAACTTCACCGAGAATGACAGTGTCAGTAATTCAGTGGAAGCCATAGGAACGTTCAAGTGTAGGCTCCTAATGAACTCCTCCGGAGAAATACAGTTCTACCATTGGGTTAACGAGATCAGTGGATGGTCTTTAAATTGGTCAGCGCCACAAGATACGTGCGATGTGTATAGGAATTGTGGGAAATTTGGTATTTGTAACAGCAACAATGGGCCAATATGCAAATGTTTGCCCGGGTTTGTGCTCAATTCTCCAGAAAATTTAAGAGCAGGAGAATTTTCAGGTGGTTGTTCTAGGATGCCAGGTAACTCTTGCCAAGAAGACAATGTACAAGCACTTGACACGTTCTTGGATCTGAGGTCAATGAAATTCGGGAGTCCAGACCGGTTGATAAAGATGGATACTAGTGAGGACTGCAGGAGATTTTGTCTAGGAAACTGCACGTGCCAGGCTTACAATTATTATAATTCTGGATGCTGGATTTGGTTCTCTAGTCTCAAGAATCTCCAGGAGAACTACACTGGTGGCTTCAACCTCTCTGTCCGTGTCAGCATTTTGGATATTGGTATTTCCTTTTCTGGTTTAACTTATGTACATAGACAGTTTAAATAAGAAGCTAATTGTGTGACAACAAATAGTACAGTAATTTTGTCTTTGCGTTTTGCAGAAGTAACAAGGAGAAATTGCAAGCCTTGTGGCACAAACCTAATACCCTATCCATTAAGCAGTGGACCATATTGTGGAGACCCTTTGTATTATAGTTTCTCATGTGATGATTTAGCTGGTCAGGTAAGTCTCCACACATTGGATGGAAACTATACCGTAGTTAACTTTGATAGTGGTAACAGAACATTTGTTATAGAAGCAGCCCATAAAGACTCTGTTGGTAATTGTGACGACAAAGGGCCAGTGACGGGAATTTCTTGGTTCAACCAGTCATCACCTTTTAAGGTGATAAGCTGGTGTTACAATCCTGAAAAGAATCTTACTTCGGAACCTTTAAGTCGAAAGAACAATTTAATATTGATCAGTTGGAAACCACCATTGCAACCAATTTGCTCTACCTCAGATGATTGCAATGATTGGCCAAATTCAACTTGCAATATAACAGAACAAGGAGAAAGAAGATGTATATGCCCACCTGATTACAGATGGGATGGCTTGAGTTTAAATTGTTCCTTGAGCTCAGGTGTGGATCAATGTTACGACAATTTGTTTTCTTCTTTTCATTTTTTTTCCAATAGTACAATGTTACCTTTTCTTGCTTGCCAAGGTCATCAGGTTACCAAATGGTATCTCTATGTTCTCCATATGACATTTCTGACCACCAACACATGTTTCATTTCTTAAATTTGCTTTAGAACTTGGAACACAAGGACCATTGATCGTGAAGCCGGTATCCTCACGGAATCAGAGAGCCCTTGTTATTTCCATCTCTCTAGTTTTTGGAGTTGTAATTTTGTGCGGCACTAGTTATATAATATACCAGAACAAAAGAGTAGCAAGAAGTAAAGGTAACGGTCGAGAAACCTCATCTGGCTTTTCTCAAGTTCAGCTTTTGGAGATATACTATGACTAATTTAGTAACTAATTACTCAATTGGTTTGGTTTTAGAATCCAGAGAAATTGTTCTGGGGAATCCTATGCAGCACTTGCCTCATAGAGAAACGTTCAATGAAGATTTGATCACTGCAGATGATAAGAGACATATTGATGTTCCATTTTTCAGCCTGAATAGCATACTAGTAGCTACAGACAACTTCTCAGATGCAGCTAAGCTCGGGCAAGGTGGATTTGGACCTGTTTATAAGGTTAGGTCACTTTCTTCAGTTTTTTAGTTGATGTACCATTCAAATTTCTTTATTTTCGTTATAACATTCTGACAAAAATTATACATACAGGGTAAGTTTCTCGAAGGTTCAGACTTGGCAGTGAAAAGGTTGTCAAATCATTCCGGACAAGGTGTAGAAGAATTTAAAACTGAAGTAATGTTAATCGCCAAACTGCAGCACAGAAATTTAGTCAGACTTCTAGGCTATTGTGTTGAGGCAAATGAAAAGATCTTACTATATGAATATATGGCCAACAAAAGCTTGGATACATTTATATTCAGTCAGTATACTCCACTCCCTACCTCAAAACTCTTCATAACATTTTATGCAAATTAAATAGTTTTTGAATTTATTATCTCTAAAGTTAACCTTGTTAACTTGCAAATAGATGATACATTCTGTCGATTATTGGACTGGAGGATTCGTTTTGAAATTATATTGGATATCGCTCGAGGGCTTCTTTATCTTCATCAGGATTCAAGGCTAAGGATTATTCATAGAGATCTAAAGACAAGCAACATATTGTTAGATGAAGAAATGAATGCCAAAATTTCAGATTTTGGCTTGGCAAGGATTATTGAAGGCAAAAGCACAGAAGCTAACACAAACAGAGTTGTTGGAACTTAGTAAGTCTTTGAGTACTGTTCTCTGCTTTGATCATTTAGAGAGCAAACACACACCAACAGAGAGACATGTAAAATTTGGTACTATTTCACTATGTATACACTTCCTTTGATCTCTCATTGTATGGAACATTAAAAACAGTGGCTATATGTCACCGGAGTATGCATTGGAGGGACTCTTTTCAATCAAGTCTGATGTATTTGCCTTCGGAGTGGTAGTGCTCGAAATCATAAGTGGGAGGAGAAACATGGAATTTTTCGAAGATGTAAACCTCACCGGTTATGTAGGTACCCAAAATTTCCCTCATTAATTTGTCATTTTGTTTAACGCTTTCATTGACTCAAAAATACTAATAACAGGTATGGAGACTGTGGATGAAAGACAGGGCATTAGACATGATGGATAAAACTATTGTTCATTCGTCTGAGGACAAGGAAGTGATAAAATGCATAAATGTGGCACTTCTATGTGTGCAAGAAGATCAAGCTGATCGTCCTACAATGTCAAATGTAGTCCTTATGCTTGGAGGCGAAAGCATGACTCTTCCAAGACCAAATCAACCACATTTTATCTCAAGAAGAAATGCTTCAAGTACATCTTCTTCCTCTTCTAAGCTCTATAGTACTTCCAACAAAGAGTAGACAACTTCATGAAGAAAAAGGGTGGTGACACAGAGATGAAAATGCACTATGAATAACTCTATCAATTCATCTATGTCTTTCCTTTTAACTCAATGGAGAATCTTTCATTTAACTGTTTTGGCGCATAGAATAACTGATTGTATCTTCCCACAAGTGATAACATGTTACTAGAATTCGAAGTTATATTCCTTGACTGTCCAACAATTTTTTCTTTTGTATTTGCTGATGTAGGATCCTGGAACAATACATATCATTTGCCCTACCATCGTCCAGGGTTGTCTGCGTTGTGGCTTTATACAAAATGTGACAGTCCAATCCACTTGTGATGTTATCTGTTTTAAGTCTAGATGCACACGACTTTAAAATAGTTAGCATGATCTAAGATATCCCTTTTGTATGGCCAACATCTCCATCGTGTTTTGTTCATGTGAGATTTGTAAAAGGTATTACACAAATTTCTATGGCGAGTTATAACGTTACCTTTTTTCATTTTCTTAACAGGCATGATCCACGGAATAATATGTGATAGAGTACTCTGGCCCCTCTCTATTCGTGAAAAACATGTAAACCTAAAGTTTCAAGCTGAAAGAGTAGATATTTACTTTATCTTTGTTAGAGTGGGTTAGTGTTCCATATTGATTGGCAATGGACCGGTGATATAATTCTATACACCTGGGCAATTCTTTTCTTATGAAATAGGTTACCCCATTTTAGTTAGGTTCAAGTGTTATATCTCTACATGGTATCAAAGTAAGACTTGTTCGAGTTTTTGATCCATGCTTTAGTTGGTCGGTGCATGAAGGAGTGTTAGAGTACTAGTCTCACATTACCCGTTTTGGCTCTCAATCTATGCTCTAGTTGGGTCTAAGCATGAAGGATTGTTAGAGTCCCACATTACCTGTTTTGGGCTCACGATCTACGCTCTAAATGAGCCTAAGCATAAAGGAATGTTAGAGTACTAGTCTCACATTACTTGTTTTGGCTCTCAATCTATGCTTTAGTTGGGCCTAAGCATGAAGGAGTGTTAGAGTCCCACATTACCTGTTTTGGAGAATGTTTGAGTCCCACATTAATTGGTTAATAAACCTTATATCAACTTCAGCAATACTCCAACTAACTTTTTTAATTAAGTCAGGCTCATTCCTTTAAAATGTTATGTGAGTCATGTAGGTGGGAAGTATAAAATCATTGTTCTTTTTTCCTTTTTTCAGTAAGTTCCAAATGTGGCAAAGACTTGGGTCTCTTCATGTGGGACTTTGATGGCAACGATGTTGTGTTCCCCCCTTCATGAGTAAAAGTTTCATTGAGAGTAAAGTTACCCCTTTCTTGTCGTTTATCTTTGGCTTTAGACTCAAAGTTATCCCTTTTCTTTCACCTAAAACACTAATAGTCCTTCATATTTGGAATATTAGTGCATTTTAATCCCCTCCCTAATGTTTGTTAATTATTTAACCTTGAGATCTTGTGCACGTATAAGAAATATTACACCAAACAGACATGTCTATATGTTCACTATACGCGATTCTTCAATCACACACAACCAGTCCGATCCTGATTAAATAAATAAAAAGATGATTGGTATATGACTGATAAAACTGTTATACAATTCAAGATTCCATGTGTACTGAAAACTTAATCAATTGATCAAATTTCTGACTATTCTCGTTACAATGGCATGTAGACCGGGTCCATGGGTTTTCATAGTTGAACTTCCATTAGAGTTGTTTTACCACGGTCTGGTTTTACCGAAGTATTGCTCACTGCAATTTTATGTGCCTATAATGTAAATTTTAGGGGAGAGAATTAAAAGTGCAGCAATAACTTAAAGACGAAGGACTTTTTAGTACTCTATGTAAAAGAATAGGGATGACTTTGAATCTAAAGTAAAAACTAAGGGATGATTTTGAGCCTTTGATCCTTTCCGATCCATTGCCAGCTCTTCCCCATTAAATTAATTGACCAAGTCAATATTGGTTCTTTTATTTTTCTTCCATCCGTTCCCCTTTGAAGTCTAGATAAACCTCGTGTTTATTGACTTATACTGATATACAAGTCTCCTCTGAAACTGATTAAACAAAACTCTTACTGTGATTAGCATNCTCCTCTGAAACTGATTAAACAAAACTCTTACTGTGATTAGCATCTGCTACTTTCTAGTGCACATGACCTTAATTGATGCTGTGCATCTTCTGTGTACAAATTTGGTGCAGCCATGCAACTGCAACATTATTCTTCTCTCCTACTTATTGTGATCCTTACATGTTTATCTCTCAGTATCCATCAGTCTCTTGGAGTTGATATGATCTCTGTAAATCACTCTATTTCTGGAAACCAAAGTATTGTCTCTTCAGGCGAAAATTTTGAATTAGGATTTTTCAAGCGAGGTAATTCGAAAAAGTATTATCTTGGTATATGGTACAAGAATGTAATTACTCAAACAATAGTATGGGTAGCAAACAGGGAGAAGCCACTTTCTGCTAATGATATGTTCTCTGCTGAGTTGAAAGTTTTGGATGGCGATTTAGTGCTTATTACTGAATCCAAAAACTTGTTTTGGTCCACAAATATCAGCAACAAAATTAGCTCAAATACTCTAGTGGCAATTCTTTCTGATAATGGTAATTTGATTTTGAGTGATGGATCAAATTCAACTCCACCACTTTGGCAAAGCTTTGATCACCCGACTGATACATGGTTGCCAAATGCTAAAATAAAATATGACAAGCATGCGAATACAACAACAATTTTTACTTCTTGGAAGAACTCAGAGGATCCTTCTCCGGGTCTTTACTCCGTGGAGATGGATCAGAGAAATAGGCAGTTCCTGGTAAAGTGGAACAGGACTGAGATTTTCTCAGCTAGTGGACCTTGGGATGGGCATATTTTCAGCTTGATGCCTGAGATAAGTTTGAATTCTGAGAAATACAATTTTACCTATGTTGATAATGAAAATGAGAGCTATTTTATGTATTCCCTCCATAATTCTTCCAAAATTAGATTAACAATAGATGTCTCTGGGAAAATCAGGCATCTGATTTGGGTGGAAAATTTGATGGACTGGCAACTTTTTACATCTCAACCCAGAGTACCCTGCGAGGTGTATGCTAGTTGTGGTGCCTTTAGCATTTGCAGTGAGGAGTCCACCACCTTCTGTAATTGCTTGACTGGTTTCACTCCTAGATCCGATGCAGAATGGGACTTGAATGATCATTCCGGTGGCTGTGTAAGGAAGATAAGCTTGCAATGTGGTGATGGTAAAATCAAAGGCAGTTTTTTGATGACTCCCAACGTGACATTGCCAGAAGGTTCTCAATCTGTGCCAGCTGCTAGTGCTGAGGAATGTCATTCTACTTGCTTGAGTAGCTGTTCCTGTAATGCATATGCTTATGATAACGGTGCGTGTTCAATTTGGAATGAACTGTTGAATCTGAAGCAATTCTCACCAGAAGATGGTATTGGAAGTGTGATTTATACCAGACTTGATGCCTCTGACGAAGGATTTGGTGAAGGTAAGTTAAAACGTCAGGAGTTGTATTTGATTGTGTTTGTCATTTCTACGTATACAGTGTTCATCTCTGAATAATTACTGACAGAGCTTTCTATGGATGTTTGGGTTTTCTTGTCTGGTGTTTCAGTTCGTTCCTCATGGCTTTCAACATTACAAGTCTATATATTCTGTAAATCTTAGTGCTTACAAGAATTAACTAGACAATTATCACCAGCTTATAAGTTTATGCAAACACCCTCTAGCGTTTTAAACACACATAAGATAGTCACTGACCAAATGTATGGTTTTCATGTTTTGATTAGTTACAACTAGCCAATATGAGTTGAAGACATAACCACAGTAAACTATTACCAGTTTGTTGAGTTCCCACATCGGCTCTTTAAGGATGGGATGGTCTCTTCATATGGTTTTGGATAGTCCTCAAATCATTAATTAGCTTTTATCTGAGTTAGCCTCAAGGTCCATATCTTATCATGGTATTTGAACCAAACCCATCATAATATTCAGGCTCCAGTTGGCAGGCCTAGGCATGCGGGGTGTTGAGTTCCCACATCGTCTCTTTAGGGATGAGATGGTCTCTTTATCGGGTCTTAGATAATACATCATGAGCTAACTTTTAGGGTTGAGTTAGGACAAAAGTCCATATCTCATCACAGTTTCCTTGTGAAGACAGGAGTGTAGCTTCATTCTTTCTTTATTAATTTCTCTGTACCATTAGACCTTATCTTTTCAGAAGATGTATCACTGACAGCCTTCCCTAGTAAATCTTATGTTTGTTCCTTTCTGTCATCAGATGCAAAATCAGGGAAATTTCCCCTGAAGCTTAAGGTTATCATATCTGCCGTGGTATTCGTTGCAGCTCTACTTCTATGTAGCTTCAGCTATATTTATTACAGGAGAAAGATGGCAAAGAGAACAGGTACTTGTGTTATTACTTTCTCTGGGGTAGTTATTTTACCACTACCAGAAAAATTTCTCCTTCCATTTTCTTTTTTATTATGAATCAGATCAAGAGAGACATCTCAAAAGGCTGCTCTTGTTTTCTGATGTTAGCAAACAAACAAAGCACAGAAGGGAATCCAGTGCCACATTGGTTAAACAGAGAAAGAGAAGCACGAAACCTGATTAATGAAAATGATAAGCAAGATATCGCTGTTCCATTCTTTTGTTTGGAGAACATATTAGCAGCCACAGATAATTTCTCAGATGCACATAAGCTTGGACAAGGAGGGTTTGGTCCTGTTTATAAGGTTAGCACTGATTTTTTTCACTTTATAGATTATACTTTATGTAGTCATTTCATAATATCCTAGTTTACACATCGAAATTCTTCCAGGGTATATTCTCAGATGGACAAGAAATTGCTGTGAAAAGGTTATCAAGCCAATCTAGGCAGGGCATTGACGAATTTAGGAATGAAGTCATACTTATCTCCAAACTTCAACATAGAAATCTAGTCAGACTTCTAGGCTACTGTATCACTGGGTATGAACAGATTCTACTCTATGAGTATATGCCAAACAAAAGTCTAGACACCTTCATATTCGGTTAGTATCTGAACTTATCTTATTTCTTAATCTCTCTATTTGCTTGATGTTGCTAAATTCTTCCCATGGTTATCAAACAAGATCCAACAAGTAGCAAGTCATTGAAATGGAAAAAGCGATTTGAGATCATATTAGGAATTTCTCGCGGGCTTCTCTATCTTCATGAAGACTCGAGGCTCAGAATTATTCATAGAGATCTGAAAACAAGTAATATTCTTTTGGATCAAGAAATGAACCCAAAAATATCAGACTTTGGCTTGGCAAGAATAGTTGAAGAAAAAACAACAGAAGCAAATACCAAAAAAGTGGTTGGAACTTAGTAAGTACTAAATACAACATGACAATGTACTTTCTAAAGGAATTTGCTAGTTTCTTATAAGTCCATTATGAACTTGCTTGATTGAACCGCACAACTGACTCGTGATAATTCCATCATTATTTGGTTGATTTAGCGGATATATGTCTCCTGAATATGCTTTGGAGGGGTTATTCTCGATTAAGTCAGATGTATTCAGCTTAGGAGTAGTTATACTGGAGATAATAACTGGAAGGAGAAACACAGGATTTTATCAATATAAAGAAGCTTCAAACCTTTTGGTCCATGTGAGTGCCTAGAGTACTTTTCTGAAGCCAAAAACATTTCTAGTTATAGTTAGTTTGTTCCAATCTGTTGGCCTTCATATTCATTATTCTAAACCATCATATCACAGGCATGGAATTTCTGGAAAGAAAAAAAGGCATTGCATTTGCTGGATCATTCATTGCTGGAATCATGCAACCCGAAAGAAGCAATGAAGTGCATAAACGTTGGGCTCTTATGTGTGCAAGAAGATCCAGGTGATCGTCCCACCATGTCAAATGTTGTGATGATGCTTCGTAGTGAAAGTACATCTCTTCCAAAGCCTAATCAACCAGCTTTTGTGTCAAGGAGAAATGTTTCTATTTCATCTGGTAAACCACACAGCTTCTCCAAAATCGAGTTGACAATTACAGTGGAAGAAGGCCGATAGCGTGATGAATTCATTAGTTTTTCAAATGAATTTAAACGCTTATATTCTCCACATGAAATTATTTTTTCCATCTTTGATTTTGAAAAAAAAAAATGCAACACTGGAATCCATATCTTTTTCTTTTACCCATTTTTNCATTAGTTTTTCAAATGAATTTAAACGCTTATATTCTCCACATGAAATTATTTTTTCCATCTTTGATTTTGAAAAAAAAAAATGCAACACTGGAATCCATATCTTTTTCTTTTACCCATTTTTTTGTGGTTAAGGCAGTAGCAGACTGGGAGCACTGCTGATGTTTATAGTAACAAGTAGATGGTTAATATTGTGTACACCATAGAATATATATGCTATTGTCTTGATAAAAAAGTTCATTATAATTTGTGTCATCCAACAAACTACACATGCGTTCTGCCAACAACTGGTTCAGCAATAGACTTCTTGAATTAGTTCATCTTCCTCTGGATTTGGTGGTGCAGAAAGTAATAAGCAAATTATACATACACTATAACATACCTATACACAACAAATACAACCGAAAATATAACGTATACTTGGGCCATGTTTGGTAAACTAGATAGCCCAAGTTTACATCTACCTAAGTTTTCCCTAATAAATTAGCGGGCTGTCATCCTGTCCAAACTTAAACGAGTTGAGCGAATTCTGATTTTTTGGGTTAATGTTGTCACGAATAGTGAGTACTTTTTAAATCTTTTCACATTAGAAGAAATTCCTGGATTTTGCTTCTCTCTTATTTCAGATTAATACTCACTGAGCAGAGATTAACTCTTTTTTGGATCATTTAATTTATTTTTTCTTCTGATACGTTCCTAATGGTTTGTGCTCCCGCTGGGGCGAAGCTAGGGGCTGGAATGGGCTCATCCGAACCCTTTTTTTAGAAAATTTTTATTGTATATATAAGATCAAATTCAATTTTTAAATATATATGTTATGTAGTAAATCCCTTAACACAACCCAGAAGCTTGACTCAGTGGTCAAGGGGTTAAGAATTTCCTAGGCAGCAATATTTCTTTATTTTTGGTTTGAAGTGGGATTGGTGTATATATATTACATGACTTTTTTTTTTTTTTTTTGCCTTTTTCCTTTAAATATTTTGCACTAACATTTTAATTATTATTATTTTTAAGAGAGTTACTTCAAAATCAAGGCATCATTGACTATTATATTAGTTTCATTTAATATATGGTTAGTTGGATTTTTAATGATACTTTAGTTTATCTTTATGAACTTATTCCTCAAATCTTTTTATTGTTTATTCTTCTTTAAAAATGTTGAATCCTCTTGTTAAAATTTCTGAATCCGCAACTACGCTCACGAGTAAAACATTTGGATTTTGGACTGTCAAATCAACATCACCTAAGTTCAACCGAAGTCAGAAAATTTTCCGGTGGGGGAACTAATGATACAGTGTGAAATGTGAAACATGAGTCACTTTATAACACAGAAAGAGAGATGTATTAGTCATCTTTGTGGAAATTATTAACACTGCTTTTCGTTTTCAAATGGAGTAAATAGTTGAACTAGAAGGGCTGAGAAAGATTGCTTTATTTTCAATTGGCCATCAATCTTCTTCTTTTTAGTTATTAGTTTGAGCTTTTCCATGTATATCCGAGGTTCACTTAATTTGATTTCTTTCTATCTGCTGTCTACAAACAAAATTTAAAAACAATGTCTCTGATAAAGAAAAGAAATTATGCCACAATTGCAAATGTTGAATTCGAGAAAGATGGTTCTTTTCTTAATAAGATCATTATTTCAATAAGAAATATGGAAGCTAAATCCTCTCATCGAGGTACTGGCAAACTAAATGTCATCTCATTTATGGAATAATCTTTTAACTTTTGAGGTCGCCAGCTGCTGCGAAAAGCCGGTTCTTTTGGTTCAGGGATGGCCATTGTCTCGTTGCTTAACATGACAACTATATCAGACATTGTTGGTCTATCAGTTGGAATTTCTTGAACGCAAAGAAGAGCAACCAAAATTGACCTTGTTGTCTTGTTACTGTCGCAGGTTTCCCTTATTGATGGATCAATCAACTCCAACATTCTTCCTTCTTTCCACTTTTTCCATGCCTAACATGCCAAATGATTTGAATTATTAATGAATAAGTACAAAGAAACAAGGAAAACAAACTTGGACTAAGTTTTCAGATGCCCCAGTATACTTGCCCATCCTAATAGAGACACAGAAATTTCAGTCATGAAAAAGTCTGAGTTCCGTTCACCAGTCAGAATTTCCAACAGCAATACTCCAAAGCTGAATACATCTGATTTCTCCGAGAATTGACCATATACTACGTATTCTGGAGACATATAACCACTATGCCACATTGGCGTAAATCAGTCTTCAGTAGCTATACACCAGAGGTAACATTAAAACTAGTTGCAGTTTACCAGGGGCTATACTTACTATGTACCAACCACTCGTTTTGTACTGGCCTGTGTTTGATCAGTCCCGAAAATCCTTGCCATTCCAAAGTCTGATATTTTAGGGATCATCTCTTGATCTAGCAGAATGTTGCTTACCTTCAAGTCCCTGTGAATGACTTTTAATCTTGAGTACTTATGCAGGTAAAGCATTCCTTGAGCAATTCCTTCTATTATCCCAAAACGTGTACCCCAATCGAGTGTAACCTTCAACAAAGGATCTAAAACTCAATAAAAAAAAATTAAAAAAAAGAATACCTAATTAGCCAATTCAGGAAATGAGAAAAACAAAGTTATGGTTGTCACAAAGATAATACTAATGAGTATAACCAAAAAGAAATTTGTCCAGGCTGCAATTTGGCATATACTCATAGATCAGTATCTTCTCCTCCCCTTCAACGCAGCATCCTAAGAGGCTGACTAGATTTTTGTGCTGCAACTTCGCAATTAGCTTCAACTCATTCATGAACTCCTCCAGCCCTTGTGATGACCTCCTGCTTAGCCGTTTGATGGCTACGTCCCCGAGTTCAGACAGAAACCCCTAAAACAGTACGTTTAAATCCACATACTCCATATTCATGAAATTAAATATGAACATCAAAACATTGAATTTTGCACCTTAAATACAGGGCCAAAACCACCTTGTCCAAGTTTGTTATCTTCGTGGAAGTTGTTTGTAGCATCTCTTACATTCTGCAGGCTGTACTGTACCAACTTCATATCATCTTTCCCAACTAAAGATCCACTAGGAACAGAGCTAACTAGAGAAGGGTCTCCATCCATCCTATCTAGTTTCAGGCAGCATCTTCAGTAAGGCTAAGCACTTTAAGCTATACGAAATCTGAAATCATTACAACTTAGAAATGCTATATTCACCTGGTCTTTTCAAGCGCATTCTTTTGAAGATAATAGCAAAGATACCAATAAGAAGCAAGATAGCAAAAATTGCAGAAACAATTTCTGCTATGAGAATTTTGTGTCTTTGAGCTGAATTCCCAGATAGACCATCAGCAACTGCATTCAGCACACAAAAAATATAGCAGCCTTTCACTTGTTGTTAGTAAGAAGAATTGATAAAGATAGAAGTAAACATACTTAGCTCAGAGACATGAACCCGAACATAGAGATCTCTGCTACTGGCAATGTCATCCCCAAGATCCACTAAATCTCCAAGCCATATAAAACAGGCATTTTTCGAACAAGCATAAGCTGAGCAGGAGCAGTTCCTAATGCACTGAGTTTCACACTCTTTAGTGCTCATAGATCCTCAAGAGATAGCATGATCTGGCAACTTCATATTCTCGTGCTTCAAAAAACCATTTCCGCCATCACATCCGAATGGTATTTTTCTGACACAACCTTCGTTCCATTTCCCATTTACCCAATCTTTTGAAAATTTTGGTTTAAATCCGGTTAAACATCTGCATAATCCACTTGATCTGATCCCACAGCAACCAAACGGACCACACTGCGCATAAAGTTCACACTTAACTTGGGGTGCTTGAAATTCGACATTCCACTTGTTACTGCCATTCTGATTCCACACCATCAACTGAAGCTGCCCGTTAGGATTCAAAACAACTCTTAATCTCAGCAAGCTTCTGTAGTAAGCTAAAGTAAGAAATACATTATCATTTTCAGTGAAAACCGAGAAACACCACGCGATTCCTAGCAGATACCCTTTGAAACTATCGTCAAATCTGTAGTAAATACTGTCCCGGTTCCAAATATAAAAATGCGTACGCCCTTCGGTATGGTCTATTCCGAAAGAGAAATCTCCAGGCCGAGGATCTTCTTTACTCGTCCACGAACTGATCACGGTTCGCTGGCCACTAATTTTATTGAAACCGAGTCTCATATCGCGGATTAATGTATCAGTAGGATGCTGGAAGCTCTGCCACAATCTAGTGGACTCACCGTGTCTGAGAACAAGATTTCCGTTATCCAGCAATGCTCCCACAGTAGAATTTAAAGCTAGTAATTCCCCTGTTGTGGATGAAACATTTGATGACCAAATGAGTTTACTCTTTTCATCAAAGATCACAAAATTACCATCATCGCCAATAGTGAAAACTGCAGCAGAATTCTGTGGAATTGGAGTTTCTCTGTTGGCAACCCAAAGGACTGTTTGTTCAGGGATTGTATTGTACCATATGCCAAGGTAGGTAAAAGTAGAATTGGGTGGAGTGAAGAAGCCCAAGGCAAAACTTCCCCCTTCTGAAATCAGCTTCTGGTTACCAGTGATTGATTTGCCCACTTTGATACTACTTTGGCTAGGGAGAATGGGTAAGAAAGAACATGAGAATATTACTAGTAAAACTGGTAGGACAGTGACCCACTCCATTATTTTTCCCAAGTACAGCACCTACTTTGCCTTCTTTCATATCTCTGCTTATTTATGCACTTTCTTATATTGATGATCAGGGGCGAATTTATGAGATAAAATTTGGGTAACGTGAATTCGTGGTATTTTTATAAAATTAGATATTTTATGTATATATTATATAAAATTAATATAATATTATATGATAGCACCAGGNATAGCACCAGGTCGAATGGTGCACTTGATTAAATGTTGAGATATTTATCTTGACTATTTGAGATTAATTCCCATTTAATACATTTTTTTCTAATTTAAATTTAGACAGTTGTGCTTTTGAATACTCATATATATAAGGGCGAGTAAAACACACTTGTTTCAAATATGTTAAATGAATTAATTATTAGATAACACATATAATATTTTTTTTTAAAATAAAAGATATAACTAAAAATAGAATAAATACAATTAAAATAATACAAACCCATTTCTATTTTGTATTAACTTGCCAATAATTTTTAAAGTTCAAACGACAAATTCAACTACAAATTAACAATCGAAAATCTCATTCATCAACTATTATATCAATCAAAGAATACTATAAAAATTCACAAAATGATTACAAATTTTTTTTTCTCAAAATTTCCAATAGATTATTGCAACTAAAATTTACGGAATTCCCCTAATTTCGTTTTCGTCAATTTCTGAAAAACAAAAACACAAAAAATAATTTTAAAAAGAATTGAAGAGGTGGGTTGAGGTGAGGATGAGGTAAGGGATAAGAAAGATTTATTAAAAGTGTAGAGTAAAAATCATTGGTGAAAGAAGAGATCAAATATGTGGAAAGAATTTGAAATTATCAAAGAAAGTATTTAATAAATAAGTATATTTTCTAGTATTCTTTTAAATAGATTTGTTTGTAGGCTTATTTAAATGAAATATAAGTTCACTTTTTTAAG
>JACEIK010000062.1:698414-740669 GCA_018107945.1 Datura stramonium
CTACGTCTGAAGTTTTGAATTGTCAGAACCTAACTTCCGGCCAATGAAAACATACCCCTTTCTGGTACATTTAGAGTTCCAGCTTGTTTTCAGTTGTCTTGCAAATCTTCTCCCAGAATGCCAGAAATGCAGAGATGAAGATCTTACAAAGAGTGGCTCAGCATAGATCATTTAAGATTAGATGACCACTAATTTACAGTATACATTATACAAGAAAGATGGAAGAATGAGATTATCCTAATCCAGTTTCTATCATATGGTGGATTACTAGCTTTTCGATACATACTATAAGTCAAGCTGTGAAACGCCGAATATATAATACTGTCGGAGGCTGAAACCATGCTATGTCAATCGAATATTTCCTGAGCTTCAATTATGCTGTGCTGACTGGAAAAGGGGGAGGAAAAAGAACGCCGCGAGTTAAATAATGCAGCATGTTGATGATAAACAAATAGATTAAGGGAATGGGGCATCATAGATCAAGAAGGGAACCATGAACATTGAGACTTACTGGTCATCTTTGGTGATGCGATAATACTTTTCTGCATGCTGGCGTTGACCAATATATTGAGCAAATCGCTCATCATGTGTAATGACAATTAGTTGAAAGTTCTCTTGGCCTTTTCTGTCCTCCATAATTCTGGTGATGTAGAAGGAACAAAGACGCAACAACCTTAAGAATTCACATCCAGAAGGAGCTCATAATTAGTAATTGACCAACATATACCTTAACAGAGCTGCAGCAAGACTCTCACTGTTGGGGCCATCTAGGTTTGTGGTAGGTTCATCCAGTGCCAGAATTCCGCAATTGAGACAAAAAGTTTCAGCCAATGCCAATCGAATGATGAGTGATGCAAGGACCTGAAGAATAACAAAACTCCGGTAAAAGACCAGTTCAAAAGAAAACGAAAAAAAAAAAAACAGAAGTTCAGTGGAAGTTCTGTTGGGGTTCAGATTTTTTCCTTTTCCTCCTTTTTTCTGGGCGCGGGGGAGCTAAGCAAAAGGCGGTCAAATCAAAGCTTTATTGGCATATAATTCAAGTGAGCACGCTAAAGAAAAAATCAAAATTGAGATGACTGATCACTAATCAAAATTGAGATGACTGATCACCTTTTGGCCAGCACTACACCTCCCTCGCATTTCTAGTTCAGTATCACCAGTTTGCATCAAAACCTGTGAATCACAGGCATTATTTTGAAAGGGGAAAGTGCAGAAAATATCAACAAATGTTCAGGGGCTTCAAGTGTGAAGCCCACAGTTCACAAAAAAATAACTAGTTAAAAATTTACCATTTATGAGAATTTAGTAATTATACAATCAAGATTAGCAACATCCAATATGCAACAGTGACAATATTAATCTCAACTCAAACTAAATAGCACTAAAATGTAATTTCAACAACCTTGGAATTCTAGAGGTTAAATGGTATCAGGATACGCGCTAACCACAAAATGATAATGATAGAGTTCTAATTTTGAAGTCCAAAGGGCCATTCGCACAAATGCCCCTATTTTAGGGTGGTCTTTAATTTTAACCCTCCAAAGCTTTAAGTAACCCAAAAAAATAGCCGAAAATGCATAAAGGAAAAAAGAAAATCGCAAGGCATAAGTTCAATGACACAAGTTAAGCCCCAAGACAAAAGTTCAGTGGCACAAGTTACACCCCAAGGCAAAAGAAATTATGCCCAAAGCACAAGTTACGCCGGAAGACAAAAGATATTAAGCTCAAGGCACAAATTATGCCCCAAGGAATAAGTTCAGCAGCACAAGTTATAGCCCAAGGCATAAGTTCAGTGGCACAAGTTATGCCCCAAGGTAAAAGTTCTCAAAAAGTCTTGCCCTTGATTCAGATACTACAAACACTTATGCCCCAATGCAAACATTCCCTAAATATTTTGCCTTGCGAAATTAGTTCATAATTAAGGGTACTTTGGCCCACAATATTTTCATTAAATGAGCAGTAGGAGAAAAAGATAAAGATTACAAATTTAAGGGGCAAAAATTAAAGATCACTCTAAAATAGGGGTAGTCCGTGCAAAAACTTGAAGTCCAAAACGAAATGGAAGGAAATGTCAAGGCAAATTTTTAGGGGCCAAAATTAGAGCCCACTCAATCATAAGACCGATACGAACAAAAAAAAAGGCTAAACCAGGAGATTAGGTAAACGCTTAGACATTTCTTGAGGTGTACCAGTTTCATCTGTTGGGATTTTGTCATTATCTCTTCTTTAACTTCTCCCATATACAGCTCCACCATAGTTCCACAACCTATAACTCCACCATAGTTCCACCACCCAATAACTCCACATTCTACAATTTTACCATTCTCGACTTACAGAGGCGGAGCCAGGATTTGAGGTTTATGGGTTCTAAATTTTAACAAGACACCTTAAGCTAATATATAATAACCATTAAACTAATGAACGAATACCGATATTCGATATACATTTAAAAAGCAATGAACCACTTAAACACTATATAAATATAAATATTATCATTACAACTGCACTCGACGACTCGTCATGTCTTGAAAACAATCAATGATCACATCACTAGTTGCCCTTTTAAATTTTTCTTCATCTATATAACAAACTAAACAATCATTTAAAAAGTCATCACCAACTCAGCTTCACAAGTCATTAATAAACTTCATTGAGGAAAAAGCTATTCCCGTTGCTGCAATAGCCAAGCTATCAAGCTTAACTTCACAAGCAAATAAATAAATTCATATCTTATGCATATACATTTGTTTTAATAAATGTCCTCGAAAGATCTCCCAATCCTTTCAAATTTGAGAAAGCATTGTCCGCGTTTCTCACATAGTAAAATATAGCTATCAAGATCAACACTAAGATCTTCAAGCTTGGAAGCACTAAACTCATCTGAATAATATGTAGCAATTTTCGTGATCCTGTTTTTATCATAATTTTCAAAAGAATACTCAAGACTCAAACTAGTCATGCCAAGAAGTAGATCAGTATTCACTTCATTAAAACAATTGTTAAGCTCTGAAAGTCGCAAATTAAAAACAACATAAAAAAGTTGCACACGCAAATGATGAGAATATGTGACACTTGAGCTTTTACGCTTCGATTTTCCAAAACCATACTTCTCATCAATTTCAGGGATCACAATACCTTTCTTTTCACAAAAGAAGAAAATGTTTTCTATAAAAGAATTCCATTTAGATTCCTTCATCGATTGCAATTGTCTTTTTGTGAAATCAACAAGCTTCATAACACTAACAATATTTTGAACTTTTCTTTGCAAAGCCATATTCAAATCATACATAATTGCTTTTATTTAGATAGGAACTGTTTTTTTCTTTTTTTAATTGTCAACTTCATGTTTTGTTCTTTTTAAAATAAAGTTTCAGAAAGAAATCTGCATAAATAGCAAAAAGGAAATAATAATATATACAAAGGGAAAAGCCGAAGAAAATCAACATATAGAGCAAAAAGGAAAAATAAACATACACAAAGGGAACAAAAAGGAACAAAACGTACCAAAGGTAAAATTAATACAGGTTTATTTTTTTAGCAAAAAAAAGGAAAAGGTTCAGATGGAAGTGGATTTCGAACCACATCTCGGGAAACAAAAGGCTTTGATAGCCTCTTTCTTACCACTAAACCCTTTGCTTGATTTTGTAAGTTGGTTCGCACGTAAATCATTACATACTTCTTTATGGATTTCCTAATACAAATATAGGGTGTAACACAAGCCATTGGTCTCATCCGTACCCCCACGTTACACGGAAGATCCACCCCTGTCGACTTATTATCATCATCATCGTCCAACATCAGGTCCAAATGATTCATCTCCTGCATCACGAATTTCACCCACTTCGAACTTGTTTCCTCCTAGTCCTGCAATTGCTTTTGCAAAAGTATTTGCTCCACTCTTAACCCAATCTCAATTACATCGATTTGAGTTATCATCGTCTATCACCACAGCATTATGCCTTTGTGTCTTCTTTGTCCTATGTTCTATCCTAAGTCTACAGGTGAAGAGCTCTCTCTTCTATAATGGCGAGAATCTGTGATTAAAAAGATGTGTTGTTGAAACACATGATTCTGGATCTACGTTCAACATCTCATGAAGCTATGATGAAGTTTTGATGATAGACAAATTGTGTACAACTGACATTCATATGTTGAAGAGTGAAAATAGAAGTATTAAGAACCAGGTCCTCACAGATCTCCAAGAAGAAGTGAATATACATGCAAAATTGTCATAGGAACTCATCTGAGAACCTGTTCCTCTAAGCAGAGAAGGAGATTGTCAAATATAGAAGATTGAGAGTGTTCACGTGTGTGCCAGAATTCCTGTGATACAGGAGAATTACAATTCGAACAAGGAAATGGAAAGCTATACAAGGAAAGTTATCTTAAACTTGCACATGAAATTAGCTTCAAACAAGGAGTCAAAGAATCTTAATGCACGTCAACAACAAGAAGACCAAGTCAAATTAGGATTGGCTCCTTGCAAGTCTTGAACCAAATCTAACTTGGATTGGAGAACTGGAAGGCAGCAACTTACTCCTATATAAACGGCATGACTACCAACTTTTGGAGTTTGAGCACACCCAAAGACAGAGTCCTCAGAGTGTTCTCAGTTCTACACGGAATCTCAGAGAAGAAGTTGATGTTGCAACAAAGAACCTGTTCCTGTCAAGTTTTATCTATAAAGCTCTTTAGTTTGTAATAGCTAGTTTCTTGGTGAGGTTCCAAAAACAGGATCTTGATTGCTTTCTTTTAGATTGTAGTAGGTGTTGCCTTGTTTATTGTGAGGGACTTCATTGACCAGAGTAGGTTCGTGAAGATTAAGAGGATAGAGGAGAAAACTATTGGAAACAGTTTGTGTAGGTGTTGCAAGGGCAGTTGTAAATCTATTTTGGAATTGGTATCGAGTTTAGTGGAAGAAATTGAGTAAATTCCTACGCAAGGTAGGTCATAGTTTTTTACTCCCCTGAGCAAGGAGTTTTCCACGTAAAATTCTTGTGTTGATTTATTTTCAGCAATTTACTTCTTACATAGTTATTTAAAGAACCTGGTTCTTTAAATGCTTAGGACGCCGTCAAACTAACATGTTTGTTCTTCATGCTAGTGGTACTAAGGAGCTTGTTCCTCAACATCCCGATAAATCTACAATTGGTTGTCAGTGGATTTATACGGTTAAAGTTTGTCTAGATGTACAAATTGATTGAATTAAGGCCTCCATCTTGTTGCCAAAAGGTTCACATTCCAATATTTGGACATGATTACATTGATACTTTAATGTCAGCATATGTCCATCTTTTCCATCCATGACTGATTTTTGTCATTGGGTTCTTTATCAGTTAGACAATAGAAATTTTTCTCCACAACAATCTCGAGGATGAGGTTTATATGGAGCAACCACCTGACTTTTTTGCTCGAGGAGAGTTTAGTGGTCTTGTGTCAATTGTGTCAGTCACTCTATAGTTTGAAACAGTGTCCTTGAGCCTGATTTGGTAAATTCAGAATGGTTACTCACGACTTTGGCATTGACTAATGAAGCTAATCATTCTTTGTTCTATTGTCACTCCGCTCTGCTTCAGTGCATGTATTTGTAGTCTATGTTGATGATATAATCATCACAGGTAATGATGAAGAGGAACCAAATTAAATCGTCATCTTTTCAACTCTTTTAGACCAAGGACCTCGCTCTTTGCCCAATTCAAATCAGGAATTTCCTAACATAAGTATACTACTGATATTCTTGAGGAGACAAGAATGATGGACTGTATGCCCATTGATACTCGAATAGATCCAAATATCAAGCTTCTTTCAAATCATGGGGAACATCCTAGTGATCATGGAAGATATAGGAGGCCAGTAGACAAGTTAAATATTTGGTCTGACATCACCTTCCAGTGGGTGTTGCAAGTAAATTCTTGGATTCTCCCTAAGAGTCATGGGAATGCATTTATTTATATCCTCTAATACATAAAATTTGATGCAGGAAAAGGATTGCTTTACAAGGATCGAGAAACATGAGCAGATTGTGAGATATACATAAGCAGATTGCACAGGTTCACCCTCTAAAGATGATCTACCTCGGGTATCGGGATATTGTGTTCCTATTCAGGAATTTAGTGTCTTGGAAAAGTAAGAAACAAAATGTAGTTGCAAGATCAGTGCAAAGAAAAATATCGGGCTATGGCGGTGGCTACATGTGAATGCATATGGATAAACAACTAAAAGAAATGAAATTCAGAGAGATTGATCAAATTGAACTTATGTTATAATCAGGCTGCACTTCACATTGCTAAATCCAACATTCATAAGAGAACTAAGCTCACAAAAATTGATTGTCATTCGGTCAGGATACATAGTGACGAAGTTCGTGAAGTCAAATGATCAGCTTGCAGATATATTCACCAAATTTCTTGCCAGTCCAAGAACAAGTTATATATGTTGCAAGCTTGGTACATATGTTTTTTATCTGCCAGCTTGAGGGAAATTGTTAGGATATTGTTAAAATTGCTAGGCAACAGCAACAACAACAACCCAGTGTAATCCCACAAAGTGGGGTTTGCTTGATAAAATTGCTAGGATTATGTAAATATGGTTAGGATCAATCACATTGATTTCTTGTAATCATGTAATTGGTTTTCTTTCCTTTCTTAGACAGGTAGGTGTTACTACTAAACACAAATAGTTTGCGGGAATAATCAAGCAGTGTTCACCCATTATTATTCTTGGTTCTCCCGATGTTGGGGCACATGTTATGTTATCCACGCTCCAAATGTCCAATTTTGTGCACGAGGAGCATGTTAATTGTCCCACATTGGTGGAGGAAATGTGATGTTGACCTTTAATTTTGGGCCTAACTCAACCTCTTGAGATAGCTTTTGAGGTTGAGTTAGGCCCAAAATTATTCTTCACATAATATACACGAGGAAAACAACATCTCACATCAGATTTCCTTCCATTCATCTCACCTTCTCGAATACCATTACATGTTTTTTTTTCAGCAGATAAAGCACTACACAGCAGGTTTTAAAGATAGTTTAGTACCTTATAGCTGTAAGATCGAGTGCCAGATCCTTCAGAATCTGAATGAATGCTTATGTAGTCTATGTCCTGGCCCCTGTATGTTTGCTGCCACAGTTCCCTGATAATCTTATTTATCTCTTCCATTTTCATTGTGTGGAAACGCATCAGTGCTCTGAAACAAGAGAAACCAAATAGAACATGAAAGTATTTAGAATCCACACTCAAAGTACAGGAGACACCTGAAAAAAATGCAACATACAGAAATGGTTGTTCTGGTTGTAGTCTGTACAAGACCATAAAAAATTAAGCAGGGAACTCGAAGAAGACGGACACATAATTAAATATTTGTGCAAGCTTGATCGAGGAAACAAACATTATATCACCATAAGGGACATGCATGGAGTAGAATCAACTTAGCAAACACCAGTCTAACAAAGATTTGAAAAGCAATACAGCAGTTCCATACACCATGTCACAAAAGCAATAATGAATGTTTAAACCTATCAGCAAAATCTCCTTTTTCTTCTTGATTTGCGGGTTGGTCAAATGAAGACAACGGGAAATTATGCTTCTTTAATTAAATTTAGTTTACCATAAGAGGACCTCATTATTGATTTTAACTCTCTTATGTACACCTAAGAAAAGAAGTATAACAAAAGCAACATATGAGGAAGTAGAATCTCATTAATTATCTAAACAGTAGCAGGCGTCGAAGGATTACAAAACACAGTATATATAGGAAGAACTCTATTGCTTCTGTTTATTTTTGTATTACACCGATCATTCAGGTTTTTATAGATCATTGGATGTTTATTCAAAGCTGGACTACAGTTAAGAAAGAAAAGATGCTTTGTGTCGCACCGAAGTATGACTTCCGTCACTATTGGAGTAATACCCATCACTTTGTTGGATGTTGACTAGAAAGCATGGTCAAAAATCTCAATATGATCATTTATTAGAGAAAAGAATACATTGGTGTCCAACAAAGTGACAAGACTCTAATGTGTTCAAACAATATTTAAATAAAAAACTATAAACAGAAGTTTGTGGCACATTGTGAGGAACTCATGTCCATGGTGGTCAACTAGTGTTGGCATCAGACCATGTATGACTCAGATAAGCCACTTCACGTATGTCCTTCCTTTCTAGGCTCTAGTACCTGTTGACCAATTTTGACCAAACTAACTACTAAGCTTCAACCGGAACCCATAGTTTAGTGACTAAAGCCAACCCATATAGGTTATATCAGCGTCCCACATGGACATCCATACAGATTATGGAAGACGTTAGATATGAATCAAAAAGTTGAAAGGATTTTCTGAACAAAATAAAAAAGATATCAAATTACAGAAGAAATATATATCAATGAAAAGTGTAGAAAGAATAAACTTGGAAAGTACTATTTTCTAGCATTATTTAACTCAGCTCCCATGTGGAGACGTAAGCCTTTTATATAATTTAATTTATATTTACAACTCAAAGAAATGCTTTTAAGAATATATATAGCTACACTTAAAAAATTATTATCTTTAGACACGAAGTTTGTAGTGCTGATTGAATTACACGTGCATTGCACGTATTGAGAAACCAGTCTCATGAAAAAGTGAAAAGCAAGATATAGTAGTTAGATCAAGTGCAGAAGCAGAACACTGAGCAATGATTTTGGCTACGTGCACTTATATGGCTAAAGCAACTTCTCAAAGAGTTAAGCTGTTGAGGAGATGCATAGCAACTGATCTATGACAATCTGGTTGTAATACACATAGATTAAAACACAATGTTTCATTGCAGAACAAAGCATATAAAACAGGATTGTCATTTCATTAACACAAGATCAGGTCGAGATTCATTAGTTCTGTCAACTTACAATTAGGAGCATATAATATGTAACAATTAGGTAAATTTGTGACAAAAATTAGGAGCATGTGGTATGTAACTTGTCATACAATATGTAAACTCCAATTAAAGTGAGAGTGTAAGGATGTCAATATTAGGAAATAGGAAGTATGGCAAGAAGCAGTACTTGCAAATATAGAAAAGATTTGGAATCATTGTTGTTTTGTAATTAGGACCCAGAAAAGGTAAGATATTGAGATTAACAATATCAAAAGGCAGGCTAATTACTGACCACGCTTCGAACCGTGTGTCACTATCCCTCAGGGATTTTTTGGTTATCAAAAAAGATAATACTATCAAGTGTTTTAAGATAAAAAGTATTAAAAATCTTGTACTCCATTCGTTGAAACACAATATATTTGAACTTTTCCAAGTGATATATCATCTTGAATATTTTCAACAAGTTACAAGAAAATGTTGAGTGCTAGAAGCACGTGTTGTTTGCAAAAAGCACGTAAACCAACATAAAATGCAGAAAGAAGCTAATGGCTAAAGTACGAGGAGCTCACTTGTCAAGGGCGCTGTAATATCTGTCCAGATCCTTGTTAGCCATCTCCGTAGTCTGTCCAACGGTACATTAACGACACTATTAGATACCTCAATGTCATAAATGACTAAGCAATTAGCTTTATATACTTGGACTAAGATATTACCTTAAGCTGGATTAGCTGATCAAAATAACGTTTGTCGATATCCTTGTATTGTGCTTGCTTAAGATCGACTTTGTTCTTGGAGATATTGCTTTGATAAACAGATAGGGTGCCATGGCACTTGTTTAACTGCAATAAAAGTAACCATGTAAATATGGAGGACAACAGTAGCAGTACCGTGGCACTTGTTTAACTGCAATAAGAGTAACCATGTAAATTCGAAGGACAACAATTTGCCAGATACAGAGGTTTGGTTGAATCTTAAACATGTACAGTCCTTTACTGAAAGAAAGGAATATCAAAGCAAAGAAGGTGTCAGCCAATAGTTCAAGGGGTATGACAACCACCAAGGAATAAAGGAATAGTATCCAAGTAAAATTTTGAATAACAACTACAAGTCTCATTAGGAATAGTATCCAAGTGAAATGTCGAATAACAACTACAAGACTCACTACGTAGCTGATGCAATAATTGGTAAATATGCATGATGAATTACTTCAAATTTCTTTCCAAGAAATCAGGCCTCTTGTCCTCGTGCTGAAGCTCAATTGTGTCCAAGAAAGAATCCACTTTCAGAGACACTGCTGTTCTAGCTGGAAAGTAAACCAGACCAGATTATTGACCTTTAAATTGAACTTTCAATCATGGTTAAGCTTTTATATAGGCCAACCTTTACTGAAAGTCATATGGAAGCCAGAAGAGAAGTTCTAGATTGTAACATGTTCATTGAGGGCTGAAAGCTAGCACGTGATGTCTATCGGTTGGATATTTATACCGAAAGTAATTTCCCAACATATTCACAGAGAGATCAATTCATACCTCAGAAAGTAGCCTCTCTCTTTCGTGTGAAAGCTTTTTAAGCTCAGCTTCAACAGTGGAGAAGCCACCCAATGTCAGCACTTTATCTTCCAGTAGTTCAATCTCATGAGTGAGTTCATCAACTTCAGCCTTAGTTTTCCGATAGTTCAAGTTATCCTCAATGTTGCGCCTCAAATGATCCTGGTTCCGCATCAAATCCTTACTTTTCGTCACTTCAGCCAAAATCTCATTCTTTCTGGACTCACAACTTTGAAGTTGAGATTCTGACAGGCTTCGCTTGTCCTTCAGTTCATTCAATCTTTGCTCTTTCTTCAAATCATAATACCTGCAAGAGAACTAATTATCAATATGACCATTTAGAGAATGATATTTTGCTCCATCTAATTAAACAAACATACTCTTTAATTTTGGAAGTAATCTTCAAAAGTGTATCTACTTCCTGTTGATAATTTCTCCTAATTTCAGCTTGCTCTTCCAACTGTTCACCAAGTTTTGTTTTCAGAACCTCGTGGTCTCTAAAGTGTTTGTCCTTTTCCTTCAACAAGGGACCAAAAGCCTCTGCAAGATGCTGAAATTCACAACGCATGCAATGTGAACTTGGGCTATCCATATTTCTAGTTTTAAATAGCAGAGCTCTCAGTACAAGTAAAGTAGTTCATGTAAAAGATCTTCATCAAAAAGTAGTTCGCATAAAAATTCCGAAGACAGGTGCAATGGGTTGGATCAAATTAACAAGAAACTAACAACAATACAATCATGAATAAAATCTGTCTTAAATCAATTTATTTGTTGACTAGTTTGGTTGTAGGATATTTTATTTACTAGCTTTATTATAGGAGATTTTATTTAGTTGTAATTAGAAACAGTCTCTCTTTCTCTGAGGTAGGGGTAATGTCTGCATAAGACCCACTTTGAGGGACTAAATTGGGTATGTTGTTGTTGTAAATGAAATTGATGTGTTGCGAATGATTGTCTTTCATAAATTAGTAATAAGACTTCTTGTATAACTACCCCTGGTCTCTTGCTCATGGGATGTAAAGACATACATAAATACAAGGGACTCTTCTTCTGCCACAATCTTCATGATATCAGATTCAAAAAAACTGGTGTGGTTGTGTTCCTCAGCATTAAGGATATATTGCAGACCTTAGAAAAACAGAAATAAAATACAAAGAAAGAAAAATTTACAAAGATCCTAAGAAGACTACAAGATCATCAACATCATCTATACAGTATTTTTTACACCAAAGGATAAAGATAAAATTCAATTCCATTTCACTTTCTGTACGGAATTAGATGATTTCTCAAAACTTCCATTTCTTTCCCTCCACACTGACCATCAAATAATTGCAGCGATTGCCCTCCACCATTTCTTCTAGCTCTAAATGTCCCATCTTCTTATACAACAGCTCAGCCAATCAGCAGTGTGTTCAGGCATTGTCCATTTGACTTATGTGAGGCTGAAGAAAATTGTCCAGATTTGAGATGTAAATCTATAATGAAGGAAGAGATGACTATTTGTTTCTCTTGCCTCCATACATAAGAAACATTTGGTCACAACAATGAGGCCTATTTCTTGAAGATCCTCCTGAGTTAGACAGGCTCTTTTTGCAACCAACCAAGCAAAGCATTTCACCTTGGTTGTTGCTATACTCTCCCAAATAGTCTTCCATAAAACTGGCCTCCCTAGATAAGCAGCCCTGTTATCTCTTTTATACATCCTACTGACAGAAAAGACACCATCGGTATTGTGTCTCCATCTGATAGTATCAGCACCATTAGTTATATTTGTGACAACCTCAATATTCTTCAGAAATTTTACCATTCTTTCCACCTCCCACTGATTGAAATGTCTCCTAAAAAGGAGATTCCAGACTTGAGGCATCCAGCATTCCCACCACTGTAGCATTCTAATTTGAACAAATAGAAAAAAAGATCAAGGAATTCATCCTTCAGCAAAATTCATGTTTAACCAAACATCACTACAGAACAGTATCTTTGCACCATTGCCCACTCTAAGACAAGTGTCTTTTTCCAATTTGTTCCACAGTGGTATGATAGATTTCCAAACTCCCACACCATATGTTCTATTGACCTCATATTTGCACCAAAACTTATATTGTCCAAGCTTACACTGAACTGCATCCCTCCAAAATGAATGTTCTTCCACGTTGAATCTCCATAGCCACTTCATCATTAGGCTATTGTTATGCAATCTGAGATTTCTAATGCCCATCCCCCCGTGTTTCTTGCTTTCTTAATCCTAGAGCCCTTAAGTGTGTTTTCATTGGGTATTCTCCGATGTGGAAGATCAAAAATATTATCGACCTCCCTCCATGAGATCTTTTGTTGGTGTAAAAGATATGTTTCAAGAATTAGAGCTCTATTTCAATAATACCCCATCACCTATTTGGAGAAAGGTTACAAATGTATCCGTTTCTCTCTGAATTTAGGTAAATGACTAAAGGTGCATGTCATACGTGTCCCGTGCCCTTTTCTCAGTTATTTTTAATACAAAAAATGAGTAGTCCTTGCAAGGTCTGATACACAAGGGACAAAGTGGAGCAAGTATAGAGGTGACAGATTACAGGTGCTATTTTCATATAACTATTAATATACTGCTCCTTTCCGAGACTCCATGAAGACGACACATGTTAGGAACAGCTTACCCAAGGACTAAAGAAGAATAGTACATGCCCTAAACATATGAAACCTTATGCAATGGCTAGCTAAATGCAACTATGATAATAATGAACATAATAAAATATTGATAGTGAAACAATTACCTTCTCTTCAAGATCAATTTGATTTTTCTCCTCCAAAATGCGATCCAATTCCTCTTCTATCTTTTTTATTTGGTCCAATATGTTTGCTACTCGTGACTTCTCTTCCCTTACATTAGCCCATCTTAATTGGAAACTTGCACATTCATTTTCCATGTATCTCTGGTCGTTTCTCAGCTTCTCCACCTCCGTATACAAATTGTCCCTGGTTGTCAGTTATAGGACATGATAATAGTTACAGTCTAAAAGCATAATGAAGTATACTACTATTTAGTATTGATGTGCCTAAGTATTGAAAATTCAAAAATAGAGTTTACGAAATGATCACAAATTTGGTAAAACATACAGAAAAGAAGAAAGAAGACGCAGTTTAGTGGACAGAAATAACTAGACTTCTAGCTACAATCAAAAAATAACAATATACTTTTTGCTCTGCAGTTCATCTAATCCTGATTGAACTTCCTCCATAGATCTTACGCCTTGCCCACGGATATCAAGACCATATTCCAAATCATCAACCTGCTTCTGCCGAGCTTGAATTTCTTGGAAAAGCCTGTCAGATGTTTCTACAGGTTGTATTAGCGCATCAACTGCATCCTTCTCAGCCTTTATCTGAGCCAAGACACCTAACACCTGCCAGCAAAAGGATTATCATGTACAATTAGAAAAAGTCAATAGAAGACATGTATGAATATTAGTTCGCTTTCTCTTGCAAGCTCTGAGAGATGTGTCCCCAATATCACAAATTACATTATTTGAATGTCGACAACATGATTTGATTGACTTCAATACTTTAAAACCCACATATAGTCAGGCTGGACAATATTGCATTCTCAGCTGAAGTTGACCACAAAGAAGAAGCAGCAATGACAAGTTATTGCTCACCAATAGGATCTCCAAAATAAGCTCCTTGGGATTTTTTAGAGTAGTGATCATAACTTTTAGATGTCAATGCCACAGAGTTCATCAACACCTTCTGAGATAAGTCTTTTTTTCCAATCAACTTCTCTTGAAATATTTCTAGGTCCAACAAGAATCAGTCCTCAAAATAAAATATACCCACCCAGCCAAAACCCAAGCAGAATAAAACTCCAAAGATGCCTAAAACTTGTCAAAACAATATTAGGAACTCCTCAATCAAGAAAACTTACCTATAGACAACTGAAAAGGTAGGGAACTGGGGAGGTCACTGGCATGTTAATACAGAAATGCTGTGACTAGAACTACACGTGATAAGCACTTTATGAAAAGAAGACGTGATACATTGTTTATCTAATAATGAGAATTGTTATCACAAAAACCTCAACTTCAAGCTGGGTGGGCACTATTTTAAAGTTCTAGTGCATGGAAGTCCAAAGCAACCAACAGAACATGACTGAAACCAGCGAAGGAAAGCAAACACCTGACTACTTCATATCTAGGTGTGAACTTAGGTTGAGATCCACTACTCCTAATGATTTCTGGTTTAACCTCAGGTGGAAGCTATAAAGCAGAGCCTTGAGCAACTCAGGAAGCTCGAAACAACAATGTAGCAACATTGGAAACTCGGTTACATCAACCAAATCCGCGTTTCAAACTCTATCAAGCCAATAGAGAGGAGTACCCACCTAATCAAACGGCAGAGTTTTTCTGGAATTTGCATATAGCAGAAAACAAGAAATCAACATATAGAAAGTTATTCAAACCAGCAAGAAACGGAACTTAATCAAGCAGACCCTGGTATGCGGTTTAACTTACACACTGCAAAAGGGTATGCATTCGACAACAGCAGAAAAAGCAACAATGCAGAAGGAAAAGGAAAGCATAAAATGTTTCTCCGGAAAAAGGGCAGCCACTTGTGGGATGACCTTGGTCAACTTGTTTGTGCTGTACTTAATCTCTAATGGAGTTGATAGGGGTATCAATATTTTCAGAGTCTGATGACTATCTTAATTTTTATACCTAAGGCTAAGGCTTTCCAAGAATGACACAGATCATATATCTACATCAACAACAATCATGCAATAAAAACAACTTAGATGATAATGAGAAATCATGCGGATGAAAAATATATAATATAAAGAAGAAAGCATGCAAAACATCATAACAGGAATCAGTGAATTAACATAAAAGGATGTTAAGAGATCATCTTATATATTGTGAACATAAACTCCAAGACAAGACCTATAGCAAATATATTTTTGATAACCGAGGAATCCATGAGAGATAGTCAGGCATGTTTGGAACTCGGTAATATATATATATATATATAAGCATATTTGTCTTCCAAACAAGGAACATAGACCATATGCTGGCCAATTTTAAAGATTAGATGTTAAAAGATGATGGACATCTTCCAACACCTATTATTGATGTATTGATGTATGTAATCCAGATAAGATACTAAGGGATGATGGACATCTCCATCACCTATTATTCATGCACTGATGTATGTAATTCAAAATTAGTCACAGGAGATATCTCCTTAGGAGCAGGTATATCCATTTTGCTGAGTCCTAACTTAGCATCTCTAGTCTATGCATCAGGAAACAAAAAGAGGATGAAATTATGTAGAAAAATGGTGGGAAAGAGGGCCAAAATGGTGGAGGGTGGGTAAAACAAGTCATTACTTAAGCAGTTGCAGACTCACCGTACCAGTTTGAATATACTAATAAAGTCCCAATGCTAGAATAGAAAATATAACAGGATGTGAAATTACATCATCAAGAGCCTGATTTTTTAGGTCCAATTCTTCATTTAGCTCATTTAAATTCTTCTCTGCTTGAGGTATTGAATCCTTTCCAACTTTGACATACTCTTCATAAACCAAACGAAGCTTGTCTATTTGTTGGAAACGAGAATCAGCATTTGAAGACTCCATAGCCAATACTTTAATATGCTCAGCAGAGCTTGCAGCTTTTACCCGTTGCTGCAGTGACAAACAAAAAAAGAGTCACGAAAGTAGTAGTCAGAAGATGGCACTCCAACAGAAAGAATAACAAATAGAAATAAAAGAATAACCTTCTTAACAAATTCATCCTCCTCTTCAGCAGAGAAAGGACGTTCACAGCAAGGGCAAATATGATGCGCACGAGCAACTCTTTCGAATGGATCGAACATTTGCCGCATACCATCAGCAATGTTGAACTTGCTGCATATCATCACATGAAATTTGAAAACACAACCACATTCATCTAAGCATAATATTATGTAGCGAAAATAGAAGAATCAAAAAGAGTTCCTCATGAAACTGATAACTCTGAAGGGAAATATAAAACATAATCTTTCGTTTGTAGTTATTTTAGCAAAAAGTCAAATTTTGATGATTGAATATCAGAGGACGTAATAGGAAATGGGCCCATTTTGACCAACCTTTTCTGGACATCCCTTTTCTCTTTGACTGAGTCCATAATTTTGGGGTAGGACTCTATACCAGCAAACTCCGGGTCCATCAACTGGAGCTTTGATTCCAGAAATCTCTTTCTTGCTGCAGTGCAGTAAGGGAAAGATCTATGTAAGGCCTCTACACAAAGGATCATTGCCACAGAGATTAAGAACTCAAGATAAGATACTTTATTGAAGAGATTAATTAACTTGCATGAAGGAATAAAGAAGAGGGAGAAGAAAAGCCCTCAATGCTGTTATTTTGCTATGTCAACAACCCCTTATGTCCAGCTATATACTGGTTAAGAGAATTATCTTTGAGGGACTTACCAAGTTACAATAAAAATTTCAACTCCGGCATCACTCTTATAGATTTTAATCATGACTCAAAATACAGATTCTGAATAAATGACTGACATGACTACTATTGTTTTGACAAGTCACCAGTGAAATGACTGTTAAGCTCAAGTAGTTCTTTAGGAGGATTTTTTCAACCTTTGTATCAATTGGTATTAACCAGATTACCAATTCAGATAGAATCTGATAGTGGACACTATTTGAACTTAATCAAGTTGCACCAGAGGAATTTTCCATAGAAGCTTCTGAACAATCACTAAGAAAAGACATTTTTTCATGAATCAGATTAGAAAAGCACAGATATGAATCTTACAGTCCATGTCCTTGTGATATTTGGTTAAGTTAAGCTTAACTTCTTCTATTTTCATCTGCAACATATTGACCTCCTTCTCAGCTTCGCGGGCTTTGACACTCAAGTCATCAACCTCTCTCTGAAGACCCCTGTGCTAGGAAGGTACAGCTTAAAAAGAATTTAAAATAAAAACATAAAGTTGCACAAAGAAACAAAGAAGAAAAGAACAGAGATCGAAAATAGAAGTGTAAGATTCATTGATCATTGTATAGTGAAAGGACTTCCACCTCCAACCAAGGGAATGAAGTGGTGTTAGGGATGGTGTTTGCTGTATCCATAGGAAAAACAGATTCACAGATCAATTGTAAACCAAGCATTTTATCAGTAGAATAAAGAATTGGGGAAATTTCCCCAGATAAATCATCTCTGCTTCATTTTTTCTTATAAAGTAATAATTTAGTTAAAAAAGGAAATGCACACAAACAATGCACTCATATACAAGAACCCAAAAAGTAGAAAACCTATAACAAAATATCATGGGTCTGCGTTCTGCTTCATATTCTTGAACTATCAAGTTCTTAAGCATTTTGAATGCTTAAAGGAAATTTCTGTGGGATTTGACAAACGGGAAAAGGAAGTTTCACATGGTAAATTGAGAGACTGTTATGACACCAAAGTTTTGCGAAGAACTGGATTAAAGATTTAAAGGTCTTCAATAAAGCCTTACAAGGGAAGTGATTATGGACATTTAGGGGGATAATGCTCTGGGAGAAAAGTGATTGTGGACACTTTAGCTTTCAACTGTGATTTAATTAATGCATATTTTAAAAGAGAATAAAGAGAAACATCAAATAATGCACTTTTTACCCCCAGCAATATGGAGTACATTTTGATGCCTGTGTTTTACTTCGTATTTGACAGCAATGGCAGTCACACATTCATATATCAAAACGAAAAATACTTCTCCGCACCTTAAAAAGACTAAGAATGGTCTGGTAACCAAACTTCAAGAAACAAAACCAAATGATTATACACATTAAGAGTACACAAGAGACGGGGAAAATGAACCTTTGTGCCTGAGTAATTTCATTCTTCAAGTCCTTGTCAGATGGAAGCCTTCCTTTCAACACTCCCTTTATTTTATCCTTATTATCATCCATTCTGTTAGTTTCATCGGAAAGAAAGCATCATCTTTTGTGGATAAAAAGAGCATAACGATAATAAACACAATAAAAAATGTGGATGTAATACACTTACCAAAAAAAGAAGAAAAAAAAAAAAGAGGAAATCTGACTTGCATGTTTTTTCGTTTCTTCTTTAGCCATAATAAACAAAATAAAAATTGCGGATGTAACATTATGAAAATGAAATGTGACTTACATCTTTTTATGATTCTTCTCGAGAATTTCCAACTCTGATTTCTTAAGAGAGAGCTTAATTCTGTCCTCAGACTCAGCCGCCATATGATCTTTTTCATCACGAAGATCTTTTAGTTTTTGGTCTACAGTGTACATCTCAGTCTGTTTTTGCCTTATGTTTATGTCAAATTCTCTATCTGCAAGCTGCTTAGACTTCCTCTCAGATTCAATTTGCTGAAAGGCAAATATGTGTTGGCCACATTACGAAAATGTTCGGCAAAAAGAGTTGAAATATTAAGAAGAGACATCAAACCATTTTCTTTTCCCTCTCATCAAGATGAGCCACATTAACATCAGAAATCTGACGTTCAAGCCCATCACGTTCATCCTCTTTCTCTTTAATGCGCTTTAAAAGGCCGTTCTGCATCCAGTTATGGAACCAAAACATGAGTAAAAATGCCAACTATAACATCATTAACATACAAAATAATGTTACTCATAAGAATAAACCTTCATATCTGCTTTAGCCTGTTTTTGCGCCTCCATTTCGCTCCATTTGCGATTTGCAGTGTCGTATTGATGCCATGCAGCTGCAATTTCTGCCTCATTTGATTTCTAGAAAAACATTACTCCAACAGAAAGTTAGCTTCTTCACATGATGTCAGTAAAATTCCATATAAAACAAAAGTATGCGAGGAGCAGAATGACAGATCAATTAAGTGACAAGACGCTACACGAACTTGCAGAAACTCTATCAACTATATCGACTTAAATCACAGAGGTTTCTCTTCTTGGCTCTAATGCCATATGAAGGAATCTGAGCATCCAACTCAAAACCTTAAAAGCGATAGGTGGAGCAGCACAAGACATATATAACCCTTTGGGTGCCCTTACACAACACATGTGGACAACTATATAACTTTATACACCCCTTTGGAAGCCCTTACACAACCCGTATGCGACAACTATAAAACCGTACCCCCTAGCGTGCACGCAACTCATTTTTGGGGTTCATACTTCAACTTTAATGCAAACTTACAAATGTGACTGCAAAGCATACCAAGTGCTAACTCTGATACCATGAGAATGAGATATGTGGGGAGAGAAAAACCGTTTGTTTTAATGATCAACCTCAATAGAGAAGAGATCACTGTTTCATGCGCATACAGCTCAGATCTTGTACAGCTTAAAATTTAGTGCACTAACAAAGTTCCTGTGAAAATAGATAATTGGTAACTGTGTTTCTTTCGTAGAGAACCATATGTAGTCCAGATGCTCTACTTTTTATATACAACTTATACACCGGAAGTTTTCTTCACATAATAAATTATAACTTCATTAAAAATCAGCATACAGCTTCTTAACTCAAGGAACAAATAATGCAGAACCGGTAGCAACTTCAGCATTAGAAGATGCCTATTTAGTTACTGAAACCTACACCTTCGAACAATCTTAGGCTTTTGGACATTTTGATAGTTGAAGTATGGAATAAATGCTTGAACATACATGAGTTGGTTTATCTTGAAATAGGGGTCAAGCAGGGTTAATATTTTACACATAAGTTCAATTTGTTAAAAAAGTATATACATAATATATTACTTGAATGATTGAACCTACACTTCTGATTAACAAATGGCAAGGTTCAATACTAGAATCCCTTTTTTTTATGTTTTTGGAAAAAGCACTAGAATCCCTTTTTACTGTTATTAAGGTTCAATACCATAATCCCTTTGTACCCAAGCCCAATAAAACAACCATTTAGCAGAAATATCATGGTATACCCACATGATCAAATCCATCCAAGTTCCAGTACTTGAACTTCAAATAGAGGAGCCTTCAAGATGACACCATAGAATTATTACAGGAGCACTAACATCAGGTATTTACAGGATCAATTGACTGCATCTAAGAGCTTAAGACTTCAGGTATGATGGTGTTAACTTCTGTAGTTGGACAAGGCACTATATGAAACAGCATATAGTGAAGAAAAAATATGTAACACTTAAACCCAAAGATGAATACTTTAGTTGAAGTACAAAATCATGACTAACAAGACACAACAACAACAACAACAACAACCCAGTGTAATCCCACCAAGTGGGGTCTGGGGAGGGTAGAATGTATGCTGACCTTACCACTACCTCAGAGGTAGAGAGGTTGTTTCCGGTAGACCCTCAACATCAAGAGAGACAGACCCAGCAACAAAACAACAGCACAAGAGACAACATATAATATCAACAACAGCTAGTGCTGCACCAAAACACACAACAGCAGCACACTAAACGATAAACAAGTAGCATCAGGTAGGAACAAACAACGAAAGACAGGAACTATAAGAGCAAAATTAAGTCTACCCCTGAGAACAAGAAAGCCGTGTTACACACAGCTCCCTATTACCCTGCTACCCTAATCCGTGTATCCCATATCTTCCTATCTAAGGTCAAGTCCTCGGTAAGCTGCAGGTGTGTCATATCCTTTCTAATCACCTCACCTCATTGCTTCTTCGGTCTACCCCTACTTCTCCTAAAATCATCCATCGACAGTTGCTCGCACCTCCGCACTGGGGCACTCGGACACCTCCTCTTCACATGCCCGAACCACCTCAATCTTGCCTCAACACCTTGTCCTCCACCCCAGTCACTCCTACCTTGGCCCGAATATCGACATTTCTAATCCTATAACTCCTAGTGTGCCTAGACATCCACCTTAACATCCTCATTTCTGCAACCTTTATCTTCTGTACATGGGAGTTCTTGACAGGCCAACACTGCGCTCCATACAACATAGTCGGTCTCACCACCACTCTGTAAAACTTGCCTTTAAGTTTTGTCAGCACCTTCGTATCACACAAAACTCCAGAAGAGAGCCTCCATTTCATCCATCTTGCACCTATACGGTGAGCAACATCCTCGTCAATCTCTCCACTCTCTTGGATAATAGACCCAAGGTACTTGAAACTTTCTCTCTTTTGGATGACTTGCGTACCAAACATCACTACCTCATCCTCCCCGTGCAACGCGTCACTAAATCTACACTCTAGATACTCTGTCTTGGTCCTGCTCAACCTAAAGCCTTTAGACTCTAGGACTTGTCGCCAAACCTCCAACTTAGCGTTTACGGCTCCACGAGTCTTGTCAATCAGAACTATGTAATCCGCAAATAACATACACCAAGGTACCTCCCCTTGAATCCCTCGCGTCAGTGTATCCATCACCAAGCCAAATAAAAAAGGGCTAAGTGCTAGTCCCTGGTGCAACCCAATCCCAACTGGAAAATGTTCTGAGTCTCCTCCCACCGTCCTCACCCGAGACTTGGCTCCATCATACATATCCTTGATCGCCCTAATGTACGCCACCGGTACCCCTCTAGCCTCTAAGCATCTCCACATAACCTCCCTCGGGACCTTGTCATAGGCCTTTTCTAGGTCGATGAAAATCATGTGAAGATCCCTCTTCCTCTCCCTATACTGCTCCACCAATCTCCTAACGAGATGAATGGCTTCTGTAGTCGAGCGCCCCGGTATGAATCCGAACTGATTCTCAGAAATCGTCATGCCTCTCCTTACCCTGCTCTCCACCACTCTCTCCCAAACCTTCATAGTGTGGCTCAGCAACTTGATACCCCTATAGTTGTTGCAATTCTGAATGTCGCTCTTGTTTTTGTACAACGGAACCATTGTACTCCATCTCCATTCATCGGGCATCTTTGCCGTCTTGGAGATGACATTAAACAACTTGGTCAACCACGTTATACCTACCAAGTCCATGCTCTTCCAAAATTCAACTAGAATCTCATCAAGTCCGGTCACTCTACCCCTACGCATCCTACGCATGGCCCCCTTAACTTCCTCCACTCTTACCCGTCTACAATACCCACAATCGCTTCACTCCTCTGAGTGCTACAGCTCCCTCAGCACAATGTCCCTATCCCCTCCTTCGTTTAAAAGTTTATGGAAGTACGCCTGTCATCTACATCTAATAAGTTGCTCTTCCACCAGCACATTACCGTCCTCATTCTGGATACACTTTACTTGGCCCAGATCACGCGCCCTCATCTCTCTTGCCTTGGCTAGCTTGAACAACTTCTTATCCCCTCCCTTGCCCTTTAATTCGACATACAAGCGCTTAAAAGCTGCTGCTTTCGCCGCCGTAACCGCTAGCTTCGCCTCCTTTCGTGTCGTCTTATACTCCTCTCTATTCTTCCTCCTCTCCTCCTCATCCTTACTCTCCACCAACTCCACGTACGCCACTTTCTTTGCCTCCACCTTCTGTTGGACTTCTCTAGTCCACCACCAGTCCCCTCGCCACCCACCCAATCGACCCTTAGAGACCCCCAACACCTCTCTAGCCACTTCCCTAATGCAGCTAGCAGTCCTATCCCACATACTGTTCACCTCCCCGCCACTCTCCCAAGCCCCCATACCAATCAGCTTTGCCCCCATCTCCGAGCACTATCCATAGTCAAGCCATCCCATTTGATCCGTGGCCGAATATTGCTAAAGCTAAGCTTCATTTCAATAAAGACTCAACTCGTTGTTTACAGCAAGACTGCACACTTAAAACCTAGGTACACCCCATTGGATAGAATAATCAACAAAAATGGAACAAAGAGAGAAGGGGATTCAAGCCTTACAATATAATCGAATCAAAGTAATTACAAATCATAAACTGACAAGTTAAAGCAACATAGCATAGCTAAATATATGTATATGTAGTCTGGTATAATGAAAGAATCACCTTTTTATCTTGTAAGTCCTTATCAAAATGTGTTAATCGTAGTTTTATACGATTTGTTAAATTCGAAGCAACATCATCACTGAGTGACCCACTTGGAACTGCGCCTAAGTTATATCTGTCAAAAAGCTTCCTGAGGGTGAAGTCTCTTTCATTTTTTAACTCCGCATGAGCCTAAGGCACAAAAAAATAAAAGAAAAAGCACCTTTAGAACGGGAAGCAAGATGTGAGAGAACTTCAAGAAATCAACCAGAATATAGGACAACTGGAATTACTTCAGCATCAGCTTGAAGCTTGCTGATCTCCATGATATAGTTTGTCATGGACTGCTTAATGAAGGAACTCTTTGCTTCTGAGTCATTCATTTCCCTCTCCAACTTGCTAATCTTTGATTCCAAAAGTGCTATCCTTTCATCAAACTTTGTCTTCCATTCCCTCAGCTCTTCATCAGTGTCTAACAATTAAAATGAAAATATTTTAATACACCAATTTTTACTAAAAAGTAGTTCAGTGGATTACCACTATATAACTTTAGGATATTAACAAGGTGAATTAAGTTTGCTTGATGCATTTCTGATATGATATGGGCATTACTTCCAAGCTGAAAGAAGAGAAGAATATATATTAGTGTGTTCAGTTCAGTAAACCTTCATTCTCCTCTGTAAGTGCTGCATACTGCTTTTCCTTTTCCTTGAACAATGTGTTCCTTTCAGCATTTTTGGTGGCTATGTCTCGCTGCAATTGATGAAGGTCCTTTAAAGTTGCTTCAGTATGGTGGATCTTATTATCTAGAGTCTGAATCTCTTTTTCAAGCTCCTCCATCTGACTTTTCAGTGCCTCTGTCTTCTCTTTGTCTTGGGCAATGCTTTCCCTCAACTAGATAAAAACACAAGATTAAATTACTACAAGTTTGTCTCTAGCACATGTTTTAAATATAGCATTCATTTATCTCTTACAGTCCTCAACCAAGGTGGAAAAGAAGTTTGTTTGAGAATTACATATCCACATTGCTCAACAGTCGGAAAATAAAAATGATAAAAACAACATAGTATTAATTTCTGGAAAACAAATAATGTGTATGTACATTTGGAGATCACAAAAATTCTCAAAACCAAGATTAAGTAGCCGTTTGGACATGCGACTTCATGTCGCGATTTGAAATTATGATATGAAATCAGCGTTTGGACATGCGATTTCATCTCATAATTTCAAATCATGAGATGAAATTCAAAATTCTCGAAAAAGATTGATTTGGGATTTCAAATCATGAGATAGGATTTTCCAAATGTAAAATTTAACCCACAAGTTTATATTTTGTAAAAAAAAGTCCATTTTATATATACCAACTATATTTACCAACCATTTATTTAATAAATGTAAACAACCTTTGCCAGCTATTATATTGTCCGTAAGGAGATTGTCCATACTATGTGGGAGGATTATATTAAAGAGTAGTACACTACAACTCATGTTTAATTTTACTTTTTGTTGAACTAAAGTTCGATTTTTAAGTTGTATTTTTTTTTTAGAATGGCTTTGTTATAGTGTATTATATTTTATTATGAACCTTAACTTATTTGGTAAGATTGTATAAGAATTTGGGCAATTTGAATAGTTTTTACAACTTAGGGGGTTCTTAATTGCATGTTCAAACAAAACTTCAAACTTCATCTCATACGATCTCATATCATGATTTCATCTTGCGTGGCCAAACGGGCCCTAAGCACTAACAAAAACTTCAGTCAAATGCTGTTACCCTATTTCAAGTATTCATATGCACAGTGAAGAACCCTTGGGGTAGAAAGGAAAAAGAATCTAACTGCTAACAGCAGAGTAAGAGGGGAAGCAGGGGACAGCCACTTGACACCAGCTGAAAGACAGACAGTAGCAAATAGTTTTGAATAGCCAGCAAAGGAATTTCTGTTCATTGGAAATCTTTTGATGGAGTGGATGGCAATATTGATGTAGGATAGAGAACTCTTGAAGACGGTGGTGCTCATTTATTAAAAGGACTTCAACAAAATATCTGTCAAATTATTTTTCCAGAAAGAGGGGGGGGTGATCTTGATAACTTATCCACCATGCTCAACAAAATGCACAATAAATTCCTCTTCGCTTTCACATTACTATTCTCAAAAAAAAAAAAAATTCCTCTTCGTTTTCAGAATAGGAAATCTCTCTTGAAATTCCTCTTGGTTTTCAGAATAGAAACTTCTCTTCATTTTACAATATAATCTAGTCTAAAACAAGGGACTCAAATTATAGTTCCTCCATTTTCAAGAAAAAGGATCCGACATCATAAATTAGTGAGTAAATATCAACAAGCATAAGTTCTATCGACTACACTGAACTAGGAACAAGGAAAGAACTGATTTAACTTTAAAGTGAAAGCTTTTAGAACATAGGATAATTGCCTGAGTAAATAAAAATGGGAAGAGACGGAAGAAAAATATGGTTCTGGGTCTGAGATAATTATACCCATATACATCAAAAATGACAGCAATGGAAGAAAGTTCCAATATAGGTCACTTCAAAACCTTGTAAGCAGCATCTTTCAATGTCTGAAGATTCTCCAATTTCAACTTATATGTCTTTATTTCTTGAGATTGATCCTTGTGAAGCTTTTTGATAACCTCCAATGCCTTTGTGTATCTAAACAGTAAAACAAAGCAGATGTTAACGCACAGAGTGGATTAAATAAGTTATCATGCCCAATAGCTCTATATCCCCAGGACTAAACAGTGCGAACGTTGAGTAACCATTTTTTGGGCCTTTGGAGAGAAGCCAAAAACAATATACACCAAGCAAGAAAATTGGCAAAAAATGCAAGAAAAAATTGTCGTCAGTACCAGAAAACCACTGTCATTTTGGTTCCTATCAGCTCAACCACTGCACATCAGAAACTGCTATTGCATGAAAATCACCTACCTATTTAGAGCATAATCATGAAAAACCTCTAACTCAAGAGAGATGCACCAAATTAATTATCCCTTGACAGACTTCAGCATCTCAAGGAACACCAAATAAGACATTTTTGAGGAAGATGATCAATGGCATATGGGTTTGAAAATCAAAATGGGTTGTTTCCCTCTAGGATGATGAACTAAGCTCTGAATCAGCAGCTAGACATATACTGTAAGGTAGGCTCTTCCTTTTGGATGTAATTTCTCCCTGCATTCTCTTAATGCGGGTTTCTTTTACATCAATAACATTCCTTACTTTTCCAATCAAAAGAAAAGCTCTCGGCAGCGAGAAAGACACATTTCATATTTTTTTAAAATTAAGCATGAAAGCACAACCATTACAAGATTTCTGTAAAGCTTGAATTATCTCGGAATAATATTCCCACCTGCTGATTAAGCACCAAATTTAGTGAAAGGGTTACCCCCACAAACCATGATTCTCTGGTATTGAGCATGAAATCTCATACTAATTTCAAACCCACCAATGATGATGACAGCACCAAGGGATGCATGAATCCAGGTAAACCCATTAAACCTTAGGTACCCTAACTTGAGAACTAGTGGACCAAGAATGTAGCATAAATAGTCTCAAATCTGGTAAATCCAAAAGAACCTACCCACAGAATTGTAAGCATTAGTATCTCTAGCAATTTGCAGAAAAAACCACACAGATGAACATGGATTAGATTCAGAGAGCTTTGAACAGAGGAAGATTGAATATTCTATTTCAGGGTTTGTGCAATTTTCACATAAAAATATCATACTAACTGGTGCATATGTGTTTCTTGACACTGCAAATGAACGCCCTTTTGGTACCTTTTCCCGTTAAAACACTACTGATCAATCATGAAATACATGCAGTAAATGAAAAAATGAGGAATGTTAGGAAGGCTGAGGCAGAAACTAGTCATATTTTAATGTTCTTGACTGAGTAAAATAAAGTTCAGGTTGGAATCTCAAGCATATTCAAGAAATAATATATTTTTATGGGTTAATACAGAAGAATACATCTTTCCAACACAAACTCTATGATAATGAATCGACAGTTCCATTATTGATAACAAGAAATACCTAGTAGCGGAGAAGATGTCATCAAATTTCTTTTTCAGTGTAGACGGATCTTGTAATGGCCAGTTTGCCTCGTCTTGGTGAACAAATATCACATTTTCAAGAATAGCCTTTGAGACACCCATGAGAGCAGGGATTTCTCGGTCCATATCGGCACATCTATAACTTAGGCAAACTTTCTGCAAGGGAATAAGCTAAGAATTCAGAAAGAAACTTTTTCCCTATCCAACCATTTGTTCCTGCAGCTCAAGTATAAGCCTAAGCCTCTACTATCAGCCTAGCAAAATGCTAAGAACTTTTTTTGTCAAGCAAAATCCTAAGAACTATAATTGGATATGATACTTTACGTTTAAGGGAAATGATAGACAATATCACAAGCCGCACAGATATGAAATTACCTGGACAGTATAACAAAGACAAAGCAGAGCAGTTAAACTGGCTCAGGTAGATAGATTCTTTTTATCTGGCTCACATATATTCCAAAAATACAAATTACAATTACCCCTGGGAGAATGTAAAAGAAAAAGAAATTATATGCACCAAAGCCAAGAAGCATCAAAGGGTATGGCCTAGTGGACAATGAAATGGGTTGAGAACCATGAGTCTCATGTTCAATTTCCAAATGGAGGCAAGAAAAATTAGGTGGTTTCTCCCCAAATGTCCACGCCTCGGTGGATAGAGTTACCAGGATACCAATGTTTAGTGGAAGTGTAAGTAGAAGGTAGCAGATACCACGTGAAATTACTCGAGGTGCATGCAAACTGATCCAAACACCATGATTATTAGAAAACATGCACCAATGCTAAGAAAATAAAGAGAGATGCTTAAAAGTTGTATGATCCAGTCTCTATTTTGAGAAATAAGGACTGATATATTTTCAAGTCCAAATCCACATGCATTGACAACTACTTTACATGATTTTGTACTTAGAGTAGCATTGTTGCTTTGAACTTCTCTTTTCTAACACATACTGGCTTGACCAATGGTAGCTTAAATACAAATAATCCCAGGAGGTAAGGGTTGAAAACGATGTTGCATACATTCTTCCCTTATCTCCCTGCGTGGTCAAATTAGGTTATAAAAAGCAGGAAAGGAGAGGTTATATTAATGCTTGCAACTTTTGAGCTTTCGAAGAAAGGGAAACTTAAAATCATCCCGTGCTTATAACTTCTTTAGTTTCCATTTGGTATTCTTGATCCCTATCTTTTTTAAAGTCTTCTAGATTAGGTAATAGTATTCTGCACAATTAAAGAATATCATTGTTGGTTATCATATCCTCTACATGTCATGTTTCTTTAATTGTGCATGTGCAAGTATGCATAACCTATTTATCATCATTCAACTATGTTTTCTTCTGCAACTTTTAGAATGAAATTAGAGAGAAAGCAAACAAAATAGTGGATACTTGAGAGAATGGTAGGGTAGAACTTGGTAGAGCTGGGAAGTGGGTTCGACTAGTAACAAAAGTAACTCCATGGTTTCTTTCTTTGTTTTTAAATCATTAGCTAACAATTTGGTCTCTTGCAGGCAAACAATGTCTGCCTTCCAATCAGAAATCAGACTATGTACAATTCTCCTTTTATCCTTATCATTCAATCCCCTCACATTCCATGTGACTAGTTTGAATTTCATGATTCGATGACCAGCCAATTCCTCCCCTTATGTCTGTTACCACTGCTCTTAAATTTGACATCATAAGTAGCCAGACCCTTTAATTCTTTTGCCCCTTTGAATTTGTTCCTCTTACATTCACTGACTGCATCATGATTTCTAGCTTGTCTGCAGCTATCGACCTGTAGTAGTAACTCAAGTGCCTCTTCTTGATGTCCCTGGAAGTCTATCCCTAGCATCTTGCTTAATTTAAGCATGTTCTGTTTCACCCATGCAGAAGTTTCGTTTTCTTAGGCTTGCATGTCTTGTTGATTGTCTATCAGTATCGACACAACATCTTCGACTTCCCAATTGTCAATCACCATTATAGACTTTTCATTCTGTGAGTTCCAACCTTCTTTCTTTGTGTATTCAGCAATTTCCTTGTCTTTATCCCGCGACTGTACTGTGTCTACGATTTCCAAAGTCTTGTGTTGGATTTCCCCCACTTCACCTGCAACCGATGTCTCTTCATTCGGGTCGCTGCTTTGCTCTCCCATCTTATTCTCTAACTCTGCATGCACTTAAGGATGGATAAGGAGGGGTTCCAGAAAAGTGCGACTAGAATCACTTTGTCTGTTAAGGCTTCTCCAAAGTACTAGGGCCAGGGACTCCCACGTGGTTGCTGACTGTAGAATCCGTAATGTAAAGGGATTCTTGTACTTTATCACAGATATTTTCTCCCATTGACCTCTAGGTAAGGACTCCCCCCAGGTAATTGCTTGCATCATCTTTTCCGGCAACCACCTTCTCCTTTTCCGGTGTGACTACATATCTTGGTTTATTTTCCGACCAGATAGGGATGTAATAGGTTACACCAAACCTTGTTGTCGGGACCTCCCTAGGAAGGTTTCTGCCTTCACTTCGAACAAGGATTCTTGCCCATTTCAGGTGGTTCTTTAGCTCTGACTCCTTTTCTGTAGCCACCCAGCCTCCACAGTAGTCACCAATTTCTTTGAAAGTTTTTCGCGACCACAGATGTAGTGGAACTCCGACCGCTTTGATCCAAGTTTCCTTGATTGCGATGGAGTTTGACACTATCCCTGCTAGAGGATTCCACCATTCAAGTTGCAACCTTCCTTTTTTCCAAAACCAATGTCCTTGAAGAATAGATTCTGCTTAGAATCTGTTGGAGCAGAATCTATTGGGAAATTCAAACAAGAACATGTTGTCATACATCTCATATATGTTCAAGCCGAAGATGTTTTTCCAATTAGCTGACGTCCATCTCCTTATGTCAGCCAATGTGGGTTTCTCTTGTGTTTTCCCTACCACACAACCCACCACACATCTTCCCAAAATGGTTTCCTCCTGGATGCTAGTCTTCGCAGGTATATCTGTCCTTTCTTCAAGAGATTTCACCTATAGTGGTGGAGAACTCCTTGTCAGCCATTTGCTTTCTCTTACGGCTCTTGAATATGGGAAGTTGGCCTCAGTGAGTCTTGGGATTGTCACGTCGACCTTTTTGTGGCATTTAATGAAGTTTTCCACCTTGAAAGTTATGTCATACCAACCTTCATTCAATGCTAGTTCTGGTAAAATTAATACTAATTGTCCCTCCCATTTAAAGAGACGATACTGATGTATCTTCCCCTGTTTATTGTGTTTCCTCGTGCAGAAGTGTTCAGAATCTGTACCAGAGATTTTCCATCTTCTCACCAATCTCTTATGATCGTTGGATGCCTCCTTTAATACATAACAGACCCACTCCATGACCTTGCTACTCATGGAGGACCTTCTCATTAGCTTATTACTCCTTTCTACCCATTCGAACCACAATGATCTTCCGGAGTACCATTTTGTGATGTCAAAAGATTTAAACCCCGCGTTCAAATAGATCCTGTTCTCACCCATCTCCAGGTGGTGAAGAGAGAAAGAAAAGAAGGAAGAAGAGGTGATGATTTGGTGGAGACTACCACGGAAGGTGATAGTCTGGAAAAGACAGAGGAAGTAGCTCCCGGCGAGGCCTACCGAAAAAGAGAGTCCCCTCCCTAGAAAGTAGGAGAGAGAAAGGTGTCAAGTTTCGTGCCTGAGAGCATTTCACAAATAAATACAACTTTGCAAAAAGAACTATGTGTCCTACGTCTTCTCAACAAATTTTCATACTTTAAAATGAGCATCGTCATTATTTGAAGAAAATTCACCTAACAGATTAAAAAAAATTGAAGAAAAAGGATAGAGACCATAAAATATTTGGGAATAGGTGTAATCTTTTTTCATAAACGTTTTGCTAAAGAGTCAAACAGAGAGAACAATATGGAGGAGATGGATATTTTGATTTTTTTTTTAAGAATTTTATAATTCAAAAATGAACCCAAAACAAAAATCAAAAACGGAGAAAAGAAAAGGAAAAGAAGGAGAAATACCAAAGAAACAAAAGACCTAAAAGAAAAGAAGAAGAATCAAAATGGAAATCCAAAAGAAAAGAAAGAAAAGGCATAAAGAAACAGGAAAGAAAGAGAGGAACATAAAACAAAATAGTACCAGAAATACAAGATTTTACAGAAATGACAGGCATGGAATTTGAACCCTTGACCTAGTTAATAATGGTGCCCGCATCCATCAATGCACCAATATGCTCTCTTGAGCCATATTTTTCCGAATAATTGCAGTGATATACACAATCTAGGGAGGAGCGCATGGGTTCACGTGAACCCACACCCCTCCATGTAAATCCGCCCCTAATATATGACTCAACAATCTTGTGATTGATATGAATATAAAGATAATATCACTACCCTTGATGGTCAAATTTACCTATTCACCGGCAATATAATCCGGACTAATTCTACTATCCTGTCAATGAATCTCCAAAACAGATAAAACATCACAATCAAGAATACAGGGGAAGTGCAAAAATTACAAAACCGTCAAATAAATTAGTAGTACCTCTCCAGTGTGAGGATTGATAGTCTGCAGAACGCTCTCAATGGCCTTGTACTCCATCTTTGTTGCCTTTTGAGTTAGCTGAAAAGATCTAATGCATACCACATCTTTCCCTGCTGCTGTCTTGAACCGCAGCTTTATCTGCCCTTTCGTCTCCGTCTCTCCAGCCACCTCCACCACCATAGTGTTCAGTTTTAACCACAAACTTTAAATAATGTAAACAGAAGATAACTAAAATAAACTATCCAGTTCATATCAGTCATGGGATCACTGACTGATTTATCAGGTGTGGATAATCTGCTATCTAAAACATGATTTAAAACTTTTGGGCGACCATTGATATTGGGACCAGGTTGTTAAAAAATTTAAAAGAATTAACCTAAATAGCCACTCACCCAACCGATTAAACTAAAATAGCCGGTAGATGTGCAAATATATGTATAATTCATGTAGGATATGTATATAATCAGTGCATAATTGATGTATATGGCTACAAAAGTAAACAATGAATTCAGCCAGCTATTGGTGTAAAAATCACAAAAATTTATTTTCTCCTCATGCAAGTTCAAAGAGATAAGTACCTTTGGGTCATGAATGAAGCTATGACCAGAGCGAGCATTTGGCGGCATCTCACCCGTGCAGGCGACCTTCAAGCACTCAATTATTGTCTGACCACAGCAAGAAGAATAATGAACATACAATTTACTCTGGCAATGGAAAGCCCCTTTTTTTATCACATTCAGGTCATCTTCAACTACTAAACTGGAGTCTACCCGGAGATGTCTATTTTGATAAACTAGAAATATTATGGATGCAAAGCACAACTAAGTCTTAAGTTCAATGCATGAATAAATAATTTTAAAGGCAAACAATAATTATTTGGACAAAAGAGGTTGGAAAAAAAAAATTGATTCATTAGTTCAAATGTTATAATCAAGCCAAATATATAAAGGATAAAACATGTTTAAATTTTGTAATGATCAGGTTTTTTACACTAAATTTCTAATTCCTTATAGCCAATCACTTTGCTAACTATAGCTTGCACTAAAGCGCCTAAGCAATATGAAGTGCTCAACCTGAGCTTAAAGAATTACCTGCAGTTGCATTTTAAGTGACCTGATAGTATAAATTTTATTTACAATGTCAGTTCATAGAATAGAACTTATACTTGAAAAGAAAATTAGAGTTAAAAAATTTTAAGAAAAAAAGTAAACAAACGAATAGAATCGGGCAACAAATTTATGCAATCACCAACACTCTTGCACTAAAGCCCCTAAGCAAGACGAAGTGCCCAACTTGAGCTTAGAGAACTACCTGCAGTTGCATTTTAGTGTAAATTTCTTTTTACACCGTCAGTTCGTAGATGTTATACTCAGGGGCGGAGCCAAGTGGAGAGAAGGAGCTCATCCGAACCCCCTTTAAAATTACACTATAAATATAAGGTTAAAATTATTTTTTTAAGCAGATGTTTAACCCCATTGGCTTCTTTGTGTGTTTATCATTTTATCTTTTGAACAATTTAGTGAAAATACAGACTCCGCGGCTGCTTGTACTCATTTAAAAATAAAAGTTATACTCAAATTATATTAGCACTAAAATACTCCCTCCTTCCACTTGTACTTGTCCACTGTTCTAAAAATATATGTCCATTTATAATTTCAAGGGGTGATTTTCTAAAAACTGTCATTCTATTTATTATTTCTTAAGGGGTGTCAAGTAAAGATGGACTGCGGGAGTAAGAAAAAAGTAAATACATGAATGAAGTTGAGCAAACAAATTTATGCAACGACTAATACCTAATGAACCAGCAACATTTTATGCAGAAATTACACAGCCATAGCAATTCATGTTCGTAAATAGAGGTAAGTAGAGAAAATAGAGATTACGGTTTTTCCGGCGCCGTTAGGGCCGACGATGAGGGTTAAGGGCCTGAAAAAGGTGATGACATTCTTGTTCTCCGGGTCAAAGCTCCGAATGCCCTTTATGAGCATCTTATCTACGGTGCTCATCTTTTCTTCACTTCTATTTGTTTATACAGTTCTCTTTCTTCTTCTCCTTTCAGCTTCTGCCGGAGCTCCGTCGACTGCAATTTCTCATGTTTTTCCGGCGCCATAATGACGATGAGGGTTAAGGCCTGAAAAAGGTGATGACATTCTTGTTCTCTCCGGGTCAAAGCTCCTGAATGCCCTTTATGAGCATCTTATCTACGGTGCCTTTCCATTCCTTTCTTCACTTCATTTGTTTATACAGTTCTCTTTCTTCTTCTCCTTTCAGCTTCTGCCGGAGCTCCGTCGACTGCAATTTCTCATCTGCGAGTGATGGAGGGGAAGGGGAGACAGGGTTTAATAAAACCTCAAATTTTGGCCTTCTGTGTTTTTTTTGATATAAGTTTTTTTTTTATCCTCTAAACATTATTAAATTTCATTTTGATAAATTTATATCAAAAAGAAGTTGCATTTATAATTATAAAAATTACTCCGTTCTTTCAAAATAAGTGGTTTTTTAATTTTTTTATTTTGTCTTAAAATAAATAAGAGCCATAATCAAGAAGATATAAATTATGTCCTTCCAATTATATCTTTATTTATAAAGGAGAAGCTTTACATAATCTAGAAAATATTAAAGAGTTACGTCTTTTTAAAATATGTATTAGAGGCAAGTGGATAAAAATATTTTTAAAATTCAAATTTTAATCCAAAATCAAAAAGCTAAACACCAATTATTTTGAAACGATGAGTATATTCTAACATGATTAATTAAATGGTAACAGTAAACACATCTCAAGGCCCCTTAAACTGTCAAAAATTTTCATTTAGACACGTGTTACCCATTGAACACCTAATATATACTCAAAGTGTGTCTATTGGACACTTCATGCATAATTCCTCAAAATTATGAGGTGTGTGACTTTCAAACATCATTACATGAAAAAAAGAGTGAATTATGATGCGACATGTGGTAAACTAAAAAGAAATATTTTTTACAACAAAAAAAAATCATACCACTCCCCCTCCTCCCGCTTCGCCTTCTTGACCCTTCTCAATGCCAATCCAAATTCCACCATTAAATATCTATAGTTTTTTTTTCTCTTAAATGCTACTATTTAAACTTTCTGACCAATAAAGGAAGAAAACTTAGGTTACTTTAATGGTGGGATTTGGCTTAGCTTTTAATAGTGAAATTTAGTTCAAGCATTCTCCTTCAATCCTAAATTCATGTTTAGTACAGTATTTTTATTTCATTGTTTAATAGAAGACCACTCTGTTCTGTCCTCTAAGCTCACCCTTTCCTATCCACTCCCCACCCCTTCTCCCACTTCCAGCTTTTCTTTCTTGAAATTCCACCATTAAAGATATCTAATCTCTTCTAAAATTTGATGCAGATGAGAAGTTGTTGTCAATACAATTCATTTGTAAATGCTTGAACTTTAATTTTTTTCAAATTTCCTAAGAGCTTTCTTCATTTGAAAATAGTAGAGCTAGTGGTGAGATGAAATGGTGGTGGTAAATGAACACTAAGGAAAGAGAAAAAAAAAGTTTAAAAAAGAAAAATTTAGGTTTTCACGCACTTAAAAGAGGTGTGGTGACGCGCTTCCTATGTCACCCTTGTGTCTAATTGGCACATACATAACTAACATTAGGTGTTCAATAGGTAACACTTCTAGTTGAAGGTGTATAAATGAAAATTTTTGACAAGTTTTAGTGCCGTATATATGTTTACCTAATTATTTGTCTGACTTACAGAAATCTAAGGGGCATGAATAAAATTGAGGGGCATATCATTTGACCGAATATGAAATTTTGGATTAGAATTTTGATTTTGAACGAAAACCACAATTGAATTGAATTTTATTAAAGTAAACCGGGTAAAATATGAGTAAGTGGTATAAGTTGATGCATGAAAATGAATTAACTGATGATGTCGCCATTTTATATTGTATTAAAAAAGATTATTGAAGTTTCATACAGTATGTCTAGACTTAGACCTGGGAGAAATATTATTTGGATTTTTTGAATGTAAATAAATGACAAGCCCCAATTAATTGAAATGTGTAAACTTTTTCATGGGTCAAAGGAGTTCGTTTCAACTTTCGCTAACTTTGTCCATCAAGGATATGACAGATGCAAGAAATCATTTAGTAATCGTTGATAGAGTGCAGGTGAATGAGGCCAATAAGACTGTATAAGATGTATAAAGAGTAAATATTAATGCATGTCAGAAAATTATTTATTATATTATGTTTAAAAGTGAAGCGGCGTGAGGCGAGGCATTTTACATTACAGGCGAGGTGTAAACTCAAATATGGGCATAAGTCTATTGATCTCGCGAGACTTATATCTCATGTATCTTTAATTTGATACCTTATTTCTAAGAAAATAAGCAAAAGTTATTTTTAATAGCTCAAAGAATCAAACAATTAACAATAATGTAAAAATATTTTAATTATTATTTGAGAAAGATAACAATACAAAAATAATAGCCGTAGATAATCTTTAAAATCAAAAACATTATCACTTCATTATCCATCTTCATATCATCACTTTTCTGCAGACTCTTAACTAATATTTAACATTGCTTGTTATATATTTCAATTAAGGAGAATGATAAATAGTGTAAGAGTAATGTCAAATATAATGACAGCTATTAGAAATATGATGTTAAGAAATCTCTATCCTATCAATTTTAGTCATATACACCATCTAAAAACTTTACACAAAGCTCATTCACGAAAGTTGTTTTTTTATTGATATAATTTAGAAAATCACTATAATATGACAACATGACAAACAGAAAGTATAAATAATATCATCACATCAATAATAAAAATATAATTTACAAGAAAATAATAAAATCAAATTTAATATCCAAGCTGACTTTTACGTTTCTGGAATTTACGCCAAATTTGGGGCTTACACTTTATAAATCTACGCCTTTCATTTGCATCTCACATTTTAATATACCCCACTCCAAAATCGTCTGAACTCATTCAAAATATTTTATATATACTATTATATTTGGGTTAATTTTGGTGATATTATTTTTTGCTACCTATGGAAATGAAAATCTAGTCTTTATTTGGAAAGATCAATATTTAGTAGAGGCTAGTATCGGCAACACCGACTGCAAGAGAAAAAGAATGGCCCATCTGTTCAATCAATCCCACTTAATTAATATTTTAACCCTGTGTTAAGGACAAACTCTACGAAAGTAAGATATGGCTCAATTTTAATATAACATAGAGTTTATACAAGTGAGAAGAATTTTTAATTCTTGTGATTTTAAGTTAAAATGTGTAAATGTACTAAAAATGTTCTACGCTTTATAACCCAACATGCTGTCTGTTAAAGTTGAAATTAAAAAAATTAATAAAAAAAGACTAAAAAGTAAGACAAATAAATTGAAATGAAAAGAATAATAATACTCCCCATCTCAAATTATTTATCATTTTTTCTAAAATTAATTATCTTAAATGATTCATCGCTTGAAAAGCTTACTACAAAATTAATTAACTTATTCCATTTTATCTTTAATATATTTTTTCTCTAAAACTACAAAGTCATTGATAATTAAATAAATATTTAGTAAGAATTATATTTTACATATAAATAAAATTAAAATATCAAAAAATTAATATCTTTAAAATATATGTAAAATAAAAAAATAAAAATAATTTAAGATAAAAACAATAATAATATTGTCATATCTCTACTCCACCAACCAAATTTCAAATATTGTGGAAACAAGAATACATTACATATTGCAAATCTCCTTCGGTGTCATTGGTAGCTTGGCTAAAGATATATATATATCGATATAAAATATAGTGATTAGTTATATTATTTTTTATTTTGTATAGTAATATATAATATATTATTTTAATGTAAAAAGTAAAATAATAATAAAATATCGTACTTGATTTATAAATTATCAAACATAATATTAATTACACAATTTTAAATTCTCAACAACTTCTTTCCTAATCGATAATTAAGTGACTCCTAAGGGTAGGTGATCCTTCATTTTTCAAAGGTGAATCAATTGTGTGTTAGCAATTCAGAGAGAATCAATGCAAGAGCTTGTTATTTAGGTGAGAGAATCTGGGCGTTTATAAATAATCGCACTGCACATATCAAATTATTATAGTCTCGCACGATATCGATGAATGTGTACTAGATATTATTAGTCCTTGACAAAACATATTTATACCTATTAACTATTTTGTGGTATGATAGAAATGGTTGTGCGCTAGACATTATACCATCAAGGTCAAGAATACCATTTGAAAATGCTAGAATTTGAGGGTGGTGGGTGACTATGATACCATTATTACAATTGATAAAAAATCACACCTCAAAATTAATTATTATGATTAGAGAGTCCAAAGCTATAAATATCTCACATTAAGGGTTCGTTTGTTAGGATGCAATAGAAAAAAATAATAATGTATGCATTAACTTTGTGTATTATTAATTAATATCTTATTTGATAAGCATTTTTCACTTATGTATAATTTATTATTACATTATTAGTTATACACTCTCATAGGTAAAGTGCTGTATAATTAATACATGATAAATCACGTGTTAGCAACGTTTAATGCATGCTAATCATGATTAAAGACAAAATCGCCCCTTAAAACATTTTCCCTCATTATTTCCACCGTATTTATGGAAGGTATTTTTTGTAAACAAATAATTATTTTAAAAATTATGCAAAGTATATTATTTTTACTACACCAAACTAAATAAAACATAAGAAGTAATTTTAGCATAACTAATAATATCAATAGTATTAATACATCATATTAGCATTATTCTTATAGACCCTATCAAACAAAATCCCGAATTAGAAATGAAGCAAATCACATATTGTGTCATTAATATTAAGATAGTTTTTAGAGAAACAAATTATCTCAAGATAATTAATTTTCAATTGGGATAAGCCGAAATCAAGTATCCTATCCTCAATGAGGAATGAGGAATAAATAGTCGTGGCTCAATTTTTGAATGGGTTTATTCAATGTTTGGTTGAAATAAAATTTCGAAATTAACTTATCCCGTAATTAGTTATTCCAAATTAAGAGTAGAATAAAAAATAACACTACAATTGTGATAACTTATCTCAAAATTATTTAATCAAATATAAGATAACCATCCAACAATTAATCTCAAAATTCTTTATTACTTATTTCTTATTAAAAATAAAATAATAATTTTAAATATTTTAATTCAAAATTAATTATTTTAAAATAATTTATTTCCATTAAACACCCGAGAACAGTATTTAATTAACACCAGCTGCCTCCGCGTGGATATAGCAGAGGAAGTATCGGATGTATGGAGGAACTTTCCTCTATGAAATTTCTCCACCGACTGATCAGAGAATTTGACTGGGTCCCATATGTGGGGACCACCATAGATCGGCATCAAGAATTTAATCACCCTCGAATTAATTCACAAGAGAAAAAGGAGAAATTTAAATAAAAAATACTCTCCCATTTGTTAATTCTATTTACTAGCATTTATATTGTTTGAAAATATTTTAATTTAATTTTATTAATGATATAATTTCTATAGGCACAAAATGTCATTGTACATTTATGATTACAAACTTTAAATTTTATTTATTTATTTAAATTTTTCATACATATTTAATTAATTTAGTTTTAATATAAGAAATCTTACACGCGCTGCCTCGTATTAATAACAATAGTATTTTTAAAAATATCATAAATAATATTTATGTTAATATATTACTTAGCAGCTTGTAAATATTAGCTTCAAGCGAATAGGAGTCTCAGAGATACTCCAACTGTTAGGCGTATTGGAGGATATCCGTTGGTTGTAAATAATTTTCTTTGGTAATAAAAAGTCACTAGTTACTAATATATATAAGATGTATTTGTGTAACAATATTAGAATTCAGAATAAAATTTTAAAATAATAAATAATCATACTTAAGAGTTTGATCCAATGTAATTGTTCTCTGTTCAATTAATACTTGTTTCATTAGATAAAAGTGTTGTAGAACGTTTGATTGAAAAATAAATAAGTCGTTCATTTTTACATGAGCACTTAAATGCATGTATTATATGTATATTTCACATTATATTATTATAAAATTTGTACTAATATACACCATTAACGAATTAACATTTAATATAAGTATTATCATTATAAAGACGATCAAATAAAAAGTTGTATAGTATATTAGAACATATAGTATAAGTTATTCGTTTAAACAATTAGCATTTACGAAATCGTATTGCAATTTATTATTGGCTTGTTTTGAAACTAGTAAATTGATATCCTTTCACAAACGTTTTATTTATTTGTAATTGATCGTTGGCAATTGTTATACCACCTAACTAAGAAAATTCATCAAAATCAAGGAAAATAATCACTAGTGCTTGCAATTAGGGTAGATTGTCTATATCATATTCTTTGGAGTGCGACTCTTTTCCGCATCTCTATTAATGCACGTTTTTGTGTATCGGACTGCCTCTTTTCTCAAATTGCATTTTCAAAAAGTCTTAAAACATAAGACGCTTGCATTATAGGTACAATTTTCGTTCAACGTAATTATTTATTAAAAGGTAAATTCGCTTTTAAATATCTAAATATTAAATTTTAAATCATGTTTTTGAATTTTATAATTTTTTAAAGAATTTTATATATAAAATTTAATTGATTTTAAATATTAATAAATTAATTAAATGACTATTTTTGTCAATTGTGAACTTTATTTAAAAGGATAAAAGAGTGAATGACATTTTGCTAAAGAGCTTCATACTATAAAAATTTTAGTAATAACCTATTTTTAAACTTTTCATTTTCCCATTTATGAGATGATTTCTGCTCTAAAAAGATATGTTTATCTAATTTATGTATCTAATAAAGTGCCTTCACATAATTGAAACTAAGAATAGTATATATTTAACTAAAGAGAAAGTTAACAAAATTATAATTGATTTTAAAGTGTTAAATGACAGACTTTTTAACAAATAATCACACTCGTCAAATACGATTAGTAAATCGCATTCGTCAAACACGCATTAGTAACGCATTCTTCAAACACGATTTATAAATTGTATCTGCCAACATTTGTAAACCGCATTTTTTCAAACACGATTTATAAATTGCATTTCTCAAACACAATTTATAATCGATTTGTGAAACACAAATCATTTGCTAAACACGATTTACAAATGTATCTCTACAAACACTAGCTCTAATCACATTCTACAAACACAATTTATAAAATCACATCGGAATAAACACGATCTGCTCAAAGATGAAAAGATTTGAAGAAGCAAAATTTTAATCAATTTTAAAAATACTAAAGATAAAATTAAAAAAAGAAAAAATTAAAAAAACAAAAAAAACATGTAATTTAATTAAAATTAATTAATTTTAAAGTTCTAAATATTAGAATAATAAGTAAATAATAATTAATTAATAAAAATATTAAATGGCAATTTTATCTATTATAAAGATTCTAAGAATCTTCATACTTTTAATATAGTACAAATAATACAACTTAAAATTAAATGAATAGATTATTAGTGATGAGTGAATGGGAGATAAGAAGATCCGTTATACAACCTAAGTGCATTCGAGAGGTACAAGGGTGTTTATCCGAACCTCCTCAGTAAAAATCAACATCGTATATATATAGTGTGACTTAGTAACTTTGAGAGTTCAAACTTATCTTAAAATTTGAAATTTAATTTTAAAATATGACTATTTTAATTTTCTTAAACCCTCTTAATAAAAATCTCACCGCCACTATATATTGAATAACGGCACAAAAAACTATGAAGGTCAAAAACTACGTCCAGCTATAGTTTTTGACTAATTTGACTGTACTATGTATGACAATACATTATATCTTCAAATGATAGAAAACGCGCTGATATGTTGAAAAATGAAAATAACGAGCTTGAAAGAGAATTTGTCTGCTCTATCGTTATCCCTAATTTATATTTACCATCAAAAGATATTTCAAATAAATAAATAAAATTATTTTTAATTAAGAATCTCAAGTTTAATTATTAGAGTGGAGATTTTTAATATGAAGCGCTTATACTTAAATATGTGTTATGCACTGTGAAATTGAATTAGTTTGATTTTAACTAATTTGATTTGGGAAATTGTTTTTAGATGTTCATTTTTGTCATTATTGAATTAACTTAATATTCTATTCTTATAGTCGTGTGATTTTCACCCCTACTACTCTAAACTACTGCGTGCTCTCACTCACGAGGCTTTACTTTTTCTCAAGTTAAATATATTTTCAAACACAACTTCAACTCTAAAATATTTTCAAATTTATTTAATAGGAGATATTAGAGAAAATAATACTAGTATCAGGTTTAGCATTATTTAATCTCTTATTTGCTAGCATATTCAACTTATAG